>VYXF01001329.1:221953-248697 GCA_013397295.1 Polioptila caerulea
GGGCCGGGCGGTCGCCGCGGGTGTCTCGCCAAGGGAGTGAAGCCGGCGGGGCGCCGGCAGCGGAGCGAACTCGCAGAGGCTCGTCGGAAGCGCCGCTGTGCCCGGGGCCGAGGCGACCCGAGGGCCGGGCGGCCGCCGGCCCCGCGCGGTGTTTGGCGTCTCCCGGGCCGCAGCGCTGCCCGCGGGCCCTCCCGCCGCCCCCCCGGACCGCGGCCTCCTCAGGCGCGGCTCCTCCTCAGGGACCCGCGGCCTTGAGCCGCCTGTGCGAGGGTGCGCACGGCGGTGGCGTCTGTGGAAGCCCATTCGTTCCGTATGTGAAACGTGTCTTCAAAACAGAATGAATTTCTGGCACTCTGGGTCTGTCTGGGTTAGACAGTGTGTGCCCGACTCACCTGTGTGAGAAGGCGTGGAAAGGCCTTCTCTGGTAGTGTATGTGGCTCAGTACTCGATAAGAAATCACCGAAGACAAGGTAGCACTGTATAAATGATTGTCAGGAGTTTGAGCAATCGTTTATAGATTTCAATAGGCCTTTACAAAAGTTCCGGTTTCTGGACAAAATTTCAAAACTTCTGCCTTGCTATTTAAAGTCTAGTGTATAACAAGCAAGCAGCAAAACGCTCTGACTGAGGAGCTGCAATGACTGAAACTCCTAACTGTAGTCATCGGTGGGAACTTTCTTAATGTTTCTGACTATTTTTTTAGTTTTGAGATGTCATTAATTCCTGTAATGTAGGTATGAACACATGTTATTTGGAGAATGTTTCCTTGATTTATTACTGAGTTTCATATTTTTGTACACAGGAGATTAAAGGTTCGAGTGAATATTGAACTACTGTCAATTTCTAATCCTGTTCATAAAAAGGTTTGTAAATTAATCATATTTCTGTCATTTATTAAGTATTATGTGAATTTCATTTTATGAAAGCATAAGTAGAAAAAGGAAAAGCAAAGAGGGATTTTAGTATTTTCTGTTTGACCTTACTTTATTTTTTATATAATTTTTTTAGTAACTTAGTTGGTTTGGTACTGTGTTTTTCCCCCCTGCCCCCCCAGCCTTTTTTAGCTCTCTATTTTAGTTTGGCTGTTGATGGGTCTTAACAAGCTTGCATATTAGAAGTATTTGGAGATGCTCAGGGGAGCAAGGGTTAGAGCTTAAGAGTACCTTTAGTTCAAGGTTCTAAATTGGGAGTAAAAACAAATAATCTTTCTCAGGGAAAATCACAATGAGACCTCTACTGGAGATTTTGTGATCTCTTCTGTTGTATGTCTGATTTGTCACCATCGTCCCCCCAGCATGATGTTAAGACTGGTCATAGGCTGGTTGTTTGTTTAATTTTGTAAAGATTTGTTTGTAAAAGAATACAGCAGTTTTTGGTCAGGTTCTGCTGCTGCTGGCAGTGATAATGGTACTTCCCTGTGAGCAGAAGCATTTTAGTTAGAAGTGTGTGCTGAACTGCAGCCTTTGTCAGGAGGAGCCTGGAAACTGGAAATGCACTTGGGTCCGTCAGGGAGTGATCAGTCTAAAGAGAGAACTTCCAATGCTTAATCAGCTAATGGTCCATCAGACCAAGCAGGCATTTTTATCCCACCCATCAATCCACGCCAGCTGGCTTGGGGTAGCATTAATTTTAACTTTAACTGTGTGTGTAAATCCCTGAGTTTGTTTATGCATCTCCAGCTGAGAGTTTTGTTGGTGTTGCTGGCACCTGAATTGCTGAAAGAAGTTTCAGTTGTGTGTATGTACAGTGCTGTGTCACACTTCATGATGTTGGAACAGCTGGCACATTTCTACTTTACTTCCGTACCTCTCCTAGGGAATATCCTTGCCACAGGGACGAGCCTTGTTCCAGGGAGCAGCTGCCTGAGCCCAGTGTACTGCTTAACCCCATCCTTAAAATTCAAGGCTTAATGCATGTGGAGAAGGCAGGTTTTCCCAAACCAGTGGACAAATGAGTGTCTGTTTCAAAGCTAAGCAGCATAATCTTGCAGTTTGCCATATGGAATTCCTGGATTCAGCTGTATCCTATCTGCAGAGCTCTATTAAAAGTATATAAAATCAGCTGGTGATTTTGACTTCAGGAGCAGTGTGCTCTGAAAGACTTCCAGTTATAGGAGTGTTGAGTTAGTAAACCATGACAGTGGACTGCTAGTGCTACACTTATTTCATAAGGGGAAAAAGAGCAAATAGCTTTTTCTCTGAAAAAATGATGGATGCACACTGAATTTTGAAACCTTTGCTGCTCAAAATTTAAGGTTTTTGACTTGGTTTGTTTCTGTGAAAGAGTTTTCCTTGTTTTCCCACTGTAATATTTGAAGTTGTGTTAAATGGTAATGGTTTACACAGTCTGAATCAGTTGCCACAATTTTGTTGTATTTTTGACTAAACAATGAAAGCATTAAATACTCTTTGCAAGGCTGGTTTAAAATATTGAAAGACTCCTGGGTAGTTTATAGCATTTTAATCTTATTTAAATGTACATCTTTTCAGGACTTAGCTGTTCGATTGACTGATGATGCTGATCCTTTTTTCCTTTATAACCTTGTCATATCAGAGGAAGATTTTCAAAGGTAAGTGAAGTTACAGTATTTTCTTGGTGAAACATTTCTAAATGGCAAAATAGAATAAGGAAATCTTTTTAGCTTAGAGTGGTCTATGTTAGAGTTCAGGTTTTGACCATTTTCAGTTTTGGGGTTTTGTCAGTGTTTTGTCAACATTGTTCTCTGGCAGGTGGGTGAAACCGCCAGGTTCAGGAGGGTGACCAGCTCAGGTTACACAGAGGAATGTTGGGATCCTGATGTTAAGTTCCCTGCAAGAACACAGTGGCACAGTACCACAGTTCATATTACTGCTGGTATCTTCTGTTTATCCTAACTGCTGCTTACAGCCTGTGCATGTGTGAACTAGTTCAGGAAATAATTACGAGAAGAAAGTCTGTTGGCATGGACATGGTTTTACAGGCTTGAGAACCCTTGTATCTTAGGGGTTTCTTGCAAAATTGTACTGTGGGGTCTCATTTACTTGCTCAGAATTTGAGCAAATCATCAAATTTGGATTCCAGGCATGAACAGATGAACAGTTCAGTTTTCCGCTTTCTTTGGGTATTTATTTATTTTATTTTTTGCTTTGTTTTGTTGTGTTTTTTGGTGTGGGTTTTTTTTGTTTGTTTATTTGTTTGGGTTTTTGTCGGGGGAGTGACTTTGGTGTTGTTTTTATAAAGGGAGGTGTGATCAGTGTGTGGATCAAAAGGCAAAAGCAAAGTAGTGTTTGCAAGAGAGAAATGCAGAAGTGTTTTGTTGCATGGAGGCGCAGCTTTGTGTGTGCACTGCAGGATGTTTCCATCTGAGTTTGCTGTGTCTGTGCAGAAGAGGGGCAGAGGAATGGGCAGGTGGGGGATAGAGGTAATGGCTGAGGCTCCCCTCCTTGTCCTGTGCTTGTTCCCTGTGCCTGTCCCAGCACTGCTCCATGCTGTGCTGTGAGGATGACGCCTACTCGAAGGAGCACATTTGTTACACCACAGCAACTTCTGGGTTTTAGTTAGTGCAGCCCATTTGCAAGAGCTCTTGTGATCAGAAGTATCCTCTGGGGATTATTACCCAAGGTGTGCTCTAGGATGACCCTGCTCAAGCAGGGAGGTTGGACCAGCTTACCCACTGTGGTCCCTTCCAGCCTGACTGCTTCTGTGACTTTGTGATATGTGGACACACTTCTGATTGAAAATAACATGCTAGTAAACTTCAATGACATGATCAGAACTGGTTCTTTCTACCAGTGAAAATAAAATATTTTATAGGAAATAAATTACAGTTCTCTATGTTGTTAACATTTTTTTTCTTGTCTGTTTATGTAGTTTGAAATCCCAGCAAGGTCTCTTGGTAGACTTCTCTGCTTTCCCGCAAAAATTTATAGATCTACTTCAGCAATGCATTCAGGAGCAGAACAAAGATATCCCAAGGTAGGTCATAAGTGTGTGCCACGTTAGTCTGTGTGTACCTGTTGAGTTCTTAGGTCACTGAGACTGAGTCAGTAGAAAAGGATAATCTGACCTGCCCTGACCTGAATGTGTTGGTGGATATAACTGGCAATACATGAGTCTTGGGAGGAGAATTCTTTCTTGAGCAAAAACTGGACAGTCTTTTACTGCACATATAAAAATATATTTTATTGGGAAATAGCTTAAGATCTACAGGTAGTTTCAGAAAAAAAAAAGCTAAACATTTGATTATCTTGGTTTTTCCCTAGGTTTTTGCTGCAGTTAGTTTCTTCAGCACCTGCTCTAGATCACACACCAGTCTCCTTAAATGTAGTGGAGACCAACCCTTTCAAACACCTTACCCATCTCTCTCTAAAATTCCTGCCAGGGACTGATGCAGAAATAAAGAAGTTTTTAGCCAACTGCTTGAAATGCCTTAAGGTAAAATAAGAGTTTATCTTAACTGCAAATAAGCCTCAATGCTGTATGTACTTAAGCATTTTTTAAATTCTGAATAATTCAGAAGTACGTACCAAGTTGTATGCTCTGGTTTATTTTTCCTTTTAGCCCAAATATGTCATTGCATGCAGCTGCTTGGGTGCATGTTGTAAAATCTGAATTGTTCCTGTCCCCCTGGCAGTGAAAATGCTTTCTGTATATTCAGGCAGGCAGTGCCATTTGCAGTGGCAGGAACGGGGGTGTTTCACATGCAGTGCATGTGGTGTGCAGCTGCTGAGTGCCCTGGCTGCTGCACTCCCCTGCTCACAGCCTGTGCTGATGGCCAGAGCAGCTGCAGGACTTGCTGGAACCTCTCAGTCTCTGTTCTGCACTTGGCTGTAGGGAAGCACAGGCTGCTGGTGATTGTGAGGCTTGGTGAGCTTCAAAGGACTGACAGCTATAAATAGCCAATTCAGATTGGAACGTTGATGCAGCTTGGTAGCATGCTAGGTTTGATTTCATGAGAAATTAAAGGTCTCATAGTTTGACTGTTGTCTATTGCAGTTTTATAGCCTGGGATTTGTTTCTCCTACTGTGCTGTCATGTTTCTAGGCACCTAATAAGCCATTTCAATAACAGAGATTTACAGTATTTCAGTTGATCTCTTGTTTAGATAATTCCTTTGTAAATAAGATACTATTTCCTTGTAGAAATTTGGTAAGAATTTAATTTGGGGTTTTTACATTGTGGGCTAATGCCTTTTCTTTTGAATTTTTGAATTATATCTTATACAGTATGACACTTATTTAACAAGGTGATCTTTTCACAAATACAGTGAGTGTATGGGTGCTTAGGCAGGATGTGCTGATTAAATGGGAGCTGAATGCTACTTGTATTTTGGGAACTAAGGATTTGACTTGATGTCAATTTGTACATAGGAGGATAAAATGATCTTGGAAGAAAAGCTTAAAAAAACTGAAGAGGATCTTAACAGGCAACTGAGCTACACTCAACAGGTAACATAAATTTTTCACTTTTGTGTGTTGTGCTTTTTTTGATTTAAGGAAAATGTCCCTTTTTGTAGGCTGGTTGGTTAGCCACTACCTAGACAAGATAATTGACTTTAGACTGAGTGATAAGAATGGTCTATTGTAGCTTTTCTAGAGAGTGAGTAAAGCCTGCAGCTGAAGAATTGAATTGAGTTATTGCAGTATCAAGCAGAATTTTACTTTATTTTGTGCAGAGGTCTGTGTATGCACACACAAATTGAATACTAAATATATGGTCTTACGACGACAAATGATAAATATACTTCATATATTCCACAAATCATTAGAAATTCTTATATTTGGAAAAATTGTGAAGCCGTGGTAAATAAATTGGAAGTCTGGGACTTTTAACTACTCCTTTTTGGTTTTTGCAGTCAGCATAGTAATCACTTCATTTCTGTTTTTCAAGAGAATAATTTGGGTCATATTCTGCCCTTATCCTTAGCAAGGACTTTTTTGACCATAATGAAACAGAACAATTCCATTAAAACTGTTAAGAATTGTTTTTGGAATGGAATATTTGTTTGCCTTATGTCTGCAGCTTCAGTTTGAGTTACTGGAATATGTTTGCTGAATTGGAATGCAGAATTGCAAATCAAAAAGAGGAAAATATGCTGCTGAAGAACTTTATTTTGTTTTTTCCCTAATAGAGTGCTCTGTGTTACAAGGCTAGGGAGCATCAGCAGGCTGTTTTTCCACTCTTAAATAGTGGTTGGAAAAAAATGCAATTGGAAATTAAGCTTATTTTATCTACAGTGTTAGAACAGTGCTCTTCAGCTTCTCAGTGCTTACTCTTCCTGGTTACAAAATTAACATATTGCAGCATCTGATGCTGAAATTTAGACTTCTTTAATTAATTTCATGTCTTTTTAGTGAGTGACAGTAAAGAATCACTCAGTATTGGCTGAAATGCTTACATTTTTAAACTCTGTGTGCTTTGTCAAACTTAAACAGAGCTTGTCAGAGAAGAGCCGGGAACTTGACAAACTGAAAAATGAGTGGACATCCTACACTACAGCTCTGAGCAGCAAACACTCACAGGAGCTGACAAGTGAAAAGGAAAGAGCTCTCCAGGTACTCTCCAGGTTGGAATGAATGAACAGGATCTTGTATGGGAATAGGCAGATTCATCAAATAACTGCTTCATTTCTTTGCTTCTCACAGGCACAAACTCAGTACCAACAACAGCATGAACAACAGAAGAAGGAATTGGAAAATTTGCATCAGAGGAGTATTCAGCAGTTACAGAACAGGCTCTCAGAACTCGAGCTCATCAATAAAGACCTAACAGAGAGGAGATACAAAGGAGACTCCACAGTCAGAGAACTGAAAACAAAGCTTTCTGGATTAGAAGATGTATGGCTTCCCATTACCCAAAATCAAGCTTACTACTCTTAGTGCTCTAGCTGTGCCTGCCTGGGCACATCATAGGAAATACAGCATATTAAGTTCATTTATTTCCTCTTCAGTCAATATTATGCTTACTATTTAAATATGTCTGTTTAAATTACTGTTACGTGTTTTCTTGAAGAATAAAATTAAATTCCTTCCCAACATTTAGGAATGTCAAAGAGCAAAGCAGGAGGTGCTGTCCCTACGCCGGGAGAACACAACTCTGGATGCTGAATGTCATGAAAAAGAGAAACTCATTAATCAGCTGCAGACACGAGTTGCTGTCTTGGAACAAGAGATCAAAGACAAAGATCAGCTCGTCACCAGAACAAAAGAAGTCTTAGATGCAACACAGGAGCAAAAGGTTTCTTCTTGAATTTTTTTAAACCTTCCTAATTGTGGTTTCCATAGAGTAGTTGCTGACGAGTTCTTACGAATACAGCCAGTCAGCTTTCAAATATAGTTAAGATCCTAAATTATGGCATCAAAAGTATACTGCGTTCAGATTTAATGTTGTGGTATTGGAGTAATAGTTTATGGTATTTTTGGTAGGGAAAAAAAAAGGATTAATCCAGATCCTATAAAATTTGACTGAAAAGCACAAGGATAGTTCTCAAAGAATTATGAATGTTCTACTTGAAATCATAAACAATGTGTATCACAGCCTTATTGTATTTTGTAACATTCTGTTCAAGGTGATACTGGAAGAGAGTACAGAGGAAAAACAAAGGCATATTGAAAAACTAGAGACAACAATTAAGTCACTGTCAGCTGAACTCCTTAAGGTTTGTTTGAACGTGGCACTTCCCTTGTGCAACATCTCCTTATTCTTGAGTGTTTATTTTTGTAATATATGGTTTGGGTTTTTTAAATAGGCTAATGAAATTATCAAGAAGTTACAAGGAGATTTGAAAACGCTGATGAGTAAATTAAAATTGAAAAATACAGTAACAATTCAGCAAGAAAAACTATTGGCAGAAAAAGAAGAGAAACTTCAAAAGGAGCAGAGGGAATCGCAGGAGATGGGACAATCCCTTCGAATGAAAGAGCAGGAGGTATTGATGGGTTAACCTTGTGTGCTGGAAATGCTGTTGTGTGGACTTGGTTGGGTTTTGTGGGGTTTAACTTAGTTACAGCAATAAGGTCTTAAATCTTCCATGCCATAGAATATACTCTTTTGTTTATTTAAATGTGTCATCAACTTTCAGTCTTTTGTTTATTTAACTTGTTTATTTAAATGTCATCAAATTTCAGATTTTTTTAATGTTAACCTGATTTGTAAAAGCCATCCATTCATATGGAAGGCGACCAAAATTGTTTTAAGAGAACAAAGCAATGCAGCAATCAGCAGCCTTTAGAAGGCACATTCATGGTGAGGGGAACAAAAACAGGAACAGAGTGAACCTTCTTCTTCCATTATTGTCATTCCCCTATTTAGAGTCCTTGCACTATTTAATCACAGAAAAGCAAAGGTCAGAAATTCTGGCTGTCACCTTGTTGAAATCCTAGCTGAAAGTAGAGCTTCCTTTAAAAGAATTACTGTGTTGCTTTTGTGACAAACTGAGTTCAAACTTCTTTAATTTTAGAATAACTTCATAAATGCTTTTGTTGTTGTTTGTTAGTAGTATTACACCAGTAGTATAACATTCCTGATACTGTTACAATTATTATGGGAATTACAGGTTTGCAAGCTACAAGAGCAGCTAGAAAGTACAATACAAAAACTCGAAGAAAGTAAGCAGCTACTGAAAACCAATGAAAATGGTAGGTTTGTACAGTTTGATTTCTCCCTCTGTAAAAATGGCCCAGTAATCTCACTACTACTGAAATGGATAGAAGCAGCTTTTGGGGTTTTTGTGAAGAGCTGCCATTATTCTCATGTATGGAAAACGAGCTTCTGGCTGTCGTGGGCATGCAACAGCCAAGAGCTGCATGTAGGGAAGCCTTCCCTTGGGGCTGGTGCTTGGGGCTGTGGGATGGGTGCTCAGAGGCCTGGAGGGGAGGGGAAGCTTCAGCAAGTGGCGTTGCATGGTACCAGGGAGGAAAAACACCCAGTGAGCTGTCACTTTTTGTGAGGAAGGGCTACTGGCCATTTCAGACAGCTTGTAAGAGGGAGCAAATGGCCTTGAGCTTTTTCTTCCTCTCTGCAGTTATCACGTGGCTGAACAGACAGCTGAGTGAAGCTCAGATGGCAAAGAAGCTGGACAGTCCTGCCAGTGCCCATGCTGGTGGGAGGGCTGCTGTTTCACCTCTCGGCATGGTAAGGTAGAGCTGTAAGTAACAGGCTGGTGAGGTGGGCATCAGTTGCTAAAATGCAGGGCCTTGAAAGAGGGGGGGAAAAACGTGCTTTCACCTTCTTATGGCCTTACAGTTTTGGGTGGGTGTGGTTTGGCATTGTTTGTTTTTCAACAATATAAAACCCTGTTGTGTGTTTCTTGATGTCCTGGGCCTTGTAGGTGAGAATCTTCTAAGCTCTTATTTACATAAAAAACACAAAGCAGTAACAGAATTAGCTTGGAAAAGGTGAAGTGCAGAATGATGACAAAAAAGAAGGCATTTTTGTATTGAGAGGTTAATGTAGTAATTCTCTTTATAAAGGTTAAAACCTGAAGTGTACTCTTTCAATACTCTAACTAGTGAGTTTTGGAAACAGGAAAGTCTGCTGCCTGCAGTCACTGTTGAATATGGTAACTTGCTGCTTCTCACCCTGTGTTGTACAGATCTCTGCTGTCACAGCAACAACAGGAATTGATGAGCTGCTTGTTCACAGTGGAAGGGCTGCTCATACAGAGAGGTCTCTGGATTTGTAGCTGGATGCATTAATTACTTTAATCAATGATAGGGTGTGTAGCTTATTACTAGCTAAAGTGCTCACCTCATCTAACTTTTTTAGTTAATCTTTTCCTTAAGTGTGCGAATTTTGGAAAAGTGCTGTTTTCTTCCCATCAGGAATACTCACATAAGTGTTGGCTTTGTAATGGCAGTTAGTTGTTAATGTTGGAATTTTTAATCTCTACAGTTACTTGCAAAATTGCGTTTCTCACTTATGGATGCATTTCTATTTCTTATACAGCCTGACCGACCATCCTTTCATAGCTCAGGAATCAGTCATCCCATTTCTCCTCTCTATGCCTTCCAGAACTTTCTGGAACCAACACACAGCAAAAATGGAAATTCCCAATGTCCTATATCAAAGGTCAGCACTTTGACTTTTTTGTTTGCTTAAGATAGTATAAAATATCAAAACATTATGTTCTGACTCTTTTTCAAAGTGCATAAATATTTATTGTATGTACTCTTAGGCTCCCTGCCTTGAGCATTATGACTGTTACTCATAGCTAATGCATGTCTTTAGGCTGTTTCTCACAGGCTTTGCTACACAGCAGGGCCAGTGAGGTGTAGAAACAGCATCCCTGGGAATTTGGCTCTGTGATTGCCCTCGAGGGAGGGGACTCAAATTTGGAGTAACTGTTAACCTGCAGCTCTTTGTCTCTGCAGGTTCAGTTGAACTCACAGCTTCCAAAACTGAGTCGATGTTCGGATGCTCACACAGTGCCTGCAGCCGGTCATGCAGCAAACAAGGAGAAGTGAGTGTCAGCTACTGCAATTTCGTATTTTTATTATTTCATTTATAAAGCCCTTTGTCATCTTGCTGTGTTTGGAATTGACTAACAGGTCTAGTATTAGCCTGGTTCTGTGATCTGCCTTTCTTCATTACCGTGCTAATCAATTCTGTGTTGGTTTGTTGAAACAAAAGGAAGAGTTGTGCTTGCAGGAATGGGCTCCAAGGAACAACAGTTCAGTGTTGCTTCTGCTGATAGATCTAAGCCATCAGTTGCTGGGTTACTGAAAAAATTAGTTTTAGGCTGTTCTTAATGTACTCAGTGATGGTTTAACTTTACATGGTAAAGGTTATGAAATGGAGTAGCTGCACTTCTAGTGAAGATTTTCCTAATCAAGTCTGTAGCTGCCCTCATTATAAAGCACTGATGACAAACTGCATTTGCTTTAAATTTTAATTTGCCTTTATTTCTAGTGGTGATCAGCTGGGGCTGGAATCAAAATATTTCAAGAAAAAAGACGACAGCATTCCTTTACGAGGGCTTAGTCAAAACACACTTAACTCGGGTAAGTAAGAAACAGAACAAGATCTTCTTTGAAATGTACTTGAAGGGCAGGCAGCAGTGTTTCAATGCAGTGTCCTGTGCTGTTCTGCAGAGTACCTGAGGCCATACTTGCCAGCCAAAGCCCAGCCGTCACCAAAAGCTGCTGGAACACCAGCCTCAGCCTATTTTCCTGGATCATAGACGGAGTTCTTACTGTGAGAGTTTTCTTTTAACCATTGGGGGGATTTTTGAATGTCCTGCAGGTGTGTTAGTTAAGGATCAGTGTGAACTGACATAATTGTATGAGCTAGTTTTCTTTGAGGAAGGGATCTTGACTGACTTGGATGATGTTTCAGGGTGCTTGAGCCTAAGGTGAAGAAGATAAAGCCTTAAGGAGCTTTAGTGGGAACAACACTGATATCACCAGCGCTGTGCAGAATTTTCTTAGTATATTGTTGACCCTGTAAATCCTCCTAAAAACTCACCAAAGTGCTCTGACTTTTTTATAACAGGTGAAATGTACATTTCCTGGTAAGTGAGAAAATTACCTTAATTTCTATTTCTTGACTCCTTTCAGAGAAAGGATGAGGTGAAGGGAAAGCACAGGAGAACTGCACTGTGCTGTCCATTTTAGTAATGGTCAAGCTCATGTGGGGGAATGACTGCCTCACTAACCCTCCCTTACAATTTAGTTTTAAAAACTTGCCCGATTTTGGAACCAGCTTATTTGAACTGCATATAAACTTGAAAATAATCTCGTACTAAAAACGCTAAATTATTTTACTGAAGGTATAAAATTAAAACTTTTAATTCTCAGTTTTGGTTCCCCTAACTTTTCTGTTAATCTCTCAGTAATACATTCCACAGGCCACCAAGCATAAAACATTAAAAGGTGAAGTAGCTGAATAGTTAACTGTTGACAAGGATCAACACCTAAAAGTTACTTTATTTTTATAAATCATACTTTACAACTCTAAGACTATGCAGAAACTCTAGATACTCTTACATCGATGCAGCTTGTTCTACTGTGTGGGTTCAAATCATGTAACGACCCCTTTTGTGCCATCTTTACTTTGTGTCCCCTGCAGAATGAGCATGCATGGACTTCTGCCAGACAAAGTACCTGTACAATGCCCATTCCTTACTTTGGTAAAGCTATTTCATTCCTTTTACCTTAGTTACTCAAGTGCACCCAGAGGATTGTACATCTCAGTGGTTTGTTTTGCTGTGTGAAATGTGTACATTTGTTTATAAATCAGCACCATTTTAATGTATAGTGTCTGGTTTTGTCATGTGTACATTTTAATGGAAATATTAAATGGTTTTTATGAAAAGCTCTGATTAGTTAATGTTTCAGGAGTACTAACCAACATCTCCACTGTACTGAAATTCCCAGCTGAGGTAAGCACCAGAACAGCTCTATTTTATTTACCTTTTTCTGCAGTTTTCCATGTGCACAGGCCCAGCCCCACAGAGCTCTCTCCAGCTGTCCTTAGGTGTCAGTGCCTGAGGCTGTGTCCATCTCACAGGCGTGTGGCAGCATCGCCCAGGCCACTTAAATCAGAAGTGAACCACACTGTGCTGTGGGCCTGGGCAGCCCTGGCCAGGCTGGCTGTGTGCAGCCGACTCCTTCCTTGGAGCCTGGATCCATGGCCCTCCTGTTCCACTGCATCCCCAGGAACCAAGGAGCAGCTGCAGGCAGCCTGTGCTGCTGGACAGTGGGGATCCTTCCACGGTGCTCAGGGCTTCTTTAGCTAATTCATAAAGCTCCATGCTGGATCACTACTCCAGATGACTTTTTCCACCTGCCGAAGTATAACACATGCAACTACCAAACTTCACTTAAGGTTTGAAGAGACATTCACAATTATTTAAAAATTCATTAAAATATTCAACTTTATTAACAGTATATTTACATTTTTTTTTTCCTGCTCTTGGTCAACCATGGTGAATGTTCAAAGGTAAAAAAGCATTAAGCAATAACCACAAGATGAAAACATTTTAAACCTATACAAGACTTTATACACAAATTTATACAAAGGAACACTTAAATAATACAACTGGACACAAAAATATACACTTTTAGAGAAATTCACATCAGTAATTGTATAAAGCTCTCTTCTGTACTAAGGGTCCTGAAAATTTAGGACTAAAACTTTAGCTCTGTAATGCAAAAGGGTTCTTGTGACAGTCCTCAAAGGCCACTATATAGCACACGGACAGATTCAAGGCTATCAGCTTATAGAGTTCAGTCTGTGTATTCAAGTTTTGAGGTCCTTTATGATTATGCAAACATCAGAAATAGAGTGGTTTAATAAACGGTACAGAGGAAAGCAGAGGTTTAGAGCCAGTATTAAAATTTGTAGGCCCAAAACACCCACTTCGTATTTCAACAAGTGTTTGATACGACCGTTTCTTCAAAAATAGAAAGAGTAAATGCACTTACATGAAAATAACTTTTACTGTTCAGCAAGCGTGCTCATGTGATTTTTATATTAGTACAAACTTAAAAAAAACCTGCCATGTGACTTTTAAAAGAAATTATACCAATTCACCTCCCTACTTCAGTACATTTACATTAAGGCTTTGAATTAGCTGACCCAAGATTTTACAACATTAAAACGAATGGGTCCACATGGATGCCGGTCTGTCTCATTGAGACGTAGCATGACTAGAATTAAAGCTCACCACCGTAAGGAAACAGAAGGACACATGCTCATGCCTTGACTCTATTGTTTGTCTCTGAACTAGAATGTAAAGTTTAGCAGTAACAGTATTTCATGGCAAGAGACAAGTATGTAACAGTTTGTTTATAAAAGCGAGTAAGTTTTTAGTTCAATGGCAACATCTTTGGAGAAAGTTCTGTTTTAATTCCTACAGGTTTCATGCAGAAAGATGCTTCTTAAGATTACCTTAAGAAATTACATTTTGATGGAGTTGGAATGTGTATCCCAAACTGCTGATGAAAGAAGAGTCCAAACCATCTTCCTGGATTTTTGTCATACATTTGTATCTTGCAGTAATGGTTCTTTAGCTTCACCCGGAGCTTGTGGGCTGTGGGGATGGCCGTGGCTGCCACAGTGTTTCTTCCAGTTGCTGGCTCTTACATTTAGGTTCGTGTGTTCAGGAATAAACAAGGCAACAAGTAGTGCCAACAGTACAGAGCACGCTCCAAATAAGAACGGGGGTCCAGGAATTATGGAATTCTGAAAACAACAACAAAGTGTTAACAAGCCTTTTGACACACATTAACAGCCTGCAATTGCTAACTACTCACTTCCAAGAGCAGGAAGAGCTGTTGCCTGACACCCTAGTGAATACAGTGCAGGCTTTGAGAAGGAATGTGAAAGAACATTACATCCTAAGATTTAGGACAAGGGAGCACATGATTTTTATTAATGCTTGCCAGCTTCCTTTTCTACTGCAAGTTCTTCCTGCTGAGTTTCCCCAAAAACTTAATTAAAAAAAAATAAAAAGCTTGGTAAAAGGCCAACAAAACAAAAACGTTCACCATTCCTATTTATCCATCCTTGCCTCGAGGTATTCTCCTCACAAGGGTCACAGTTGTCTATGACTCTCAGCTGTAGCTATTTGAAAATTAAACTAAACTAGTGTATGTAATTAAACAGATCAGTTAAACAACCCTCCCCTAGAGGGACTTAGAAACCTCTTTAAGACAGCTCCATTTACAGTCAGTGTAACAAAATGTACCACAGCATCAAACTGGAGAACTGATGAGCACAAGAGCCCTTCCTAACTTCTTTTGGAAACAGTACAAAAGAAACATACCTGTTGTAAATGGTATTGTGCAACCACACTACCTCCTGATGACGATTCGGGCATGGGCAGTTCATTCAATTCAACATGAAATATATAGAATATAAAACCATAAAGCGCTGGTCCCAAACCATTACACAGTCCTCGAATTCCTGTAATCATCCCTTGAACAACACCTGGGAGAAGTAAAATACATGTTCTTATCTATCTATAGTTATATATACATAATTATTTCTAATGACTATTGACTTCAAACTGATGCGAGCAGGAAAGCTCTAAATGGTGTTGCACTATGGGTAGCAGTAAAGAGCCTGTCATTATCATATATTCGAGTGGTTTTTCCATCTGCCTCTAGCAGAGGGCAGTGCCTGCCATGCTGAGCTAGTTCAGAGACCAGGATATGGACACTATCCCTGCTGTCACTGTCTCTCACAGGAGAGAGCACTGTGTGCAACAGTGAGGAACAGTGCATTGAGTTGGCTGAATGTTTTGCTACTCCTAGGGCCTCACTGCATTTTCCCTCTGCAGCAGAAGTACGTGGTACACACACTGCAACTTCCAAGCACTCTGGATTTAATGTGGTGCCCTAAGCTCAGGTATCTGGGCTGCCCTGCCAAGACAGCCTGGCTGACAAGCACTAAGCCAGGAAAAAGCAGTTCTGCACAGTATTCCTCAACTAGAATTGCAAGAACCAGGAGCAGACCTACCCTGCTGGTCAGCGTCGGCAGTTCGTGAGACCAGGGCGCTAACAGCTGGGAAGGTGATGCTGGACATGGCAGCCACAGCGCCGGCTGCCCACATCATCCTGCAAAACACACATGGCAGTGACTGCTCTGGGGCTGGGGCGCTGCCCACAGCGCAGAGACGCTGCCCTGGCCTCCATCCTGCACCCTCGGGGGAAGGGAGGAGATGCAGAGCAAAGTGAGATGTGCTTACCATGGCTCTGACCCAAAGCCGTACCAGGCCAGCTGCAGTATTTGGAACCCCAGGCCCAGCAGGATGGTGTTCTTATTTCCAATGGACCGCATCAGTAAACTCAACACTATTGTCTAACAGAGAGGGCAAAAGGAACACATCAGAAAAACAGCATCTCATTCTAAATGTTAAACAAAGGTAAGCTGATGAGTTAATGAATTTAAAAAAAACAACAAAAAACATGAAAAAAATTTATTGTCAATGTCAAATACATGCAGAAATATTATTTTAAAGCAGTGTTCTTCAAAAGCAGTATTTGCCTCTACCAAAAAAAAAAAAAAAAAAGCAGTCATTTAACAAGTAGTATGATCAAACTGTCACTCCTTCTTTAATGCACAAAGGATTTAGTTTTCCTTTAATGAACCAAACACTTGTTGTCAAGTGTTTTCATTTAAGTTAGAGTCTTAAACAATTTTTAGAGATTTAGAAAAAAAGAGACAAAGAAAAGCTGAGTTACATTTATGGAGCCACAGTGTTCTCCATTCTCCACAGTGCTTCCTTCTTTCCAGCTTGCCAAATCAATGACACTCAGAGCAGTAACTCACCTGTGCAATAATGGAAAGAATCCCAAGGACTGCTATAAATGCGGCAACACTTTCCGATGAAAATCCCATTATCTATATTTAAAAAAAGGCAAATTGATTATTAACCATAAACCATGTGTCATGATATCACAAACCCCAGTGAGGGAACACACAATGCAGAAGAGCAGTATTATTCAGCTGGGAACTTTTTTTCCGTTACTGAAAACAAGTAAATGAAAATAAAGGGGCATAAATAAAAAACAATTAAATGGTTCTCTCAAAAAATAACCAGTTTAACATACTAAACCCTGTAGTGCAAGAATAACACACATAATTACAAAACACAAGAAAATGTTTTATAACTCATTCATCACTCCCCTCTCTTTTTGCTTGTCTAAAAGAGAAAAACAGAACAAGGGAACTTGGATCAGTTGCCGGGAGCTTCAAAATTACATGAGTTATCCGTATTTTCCATATTAGTTCAGTAATACTGAAAACTTTCTCAAATTCTGTAAATTTACTTTAGTTCAAATTAATACCAAAATGTTAAATTACCTGTCTGAGGTATAGGAAGAAGCTGGAATATTGGCCTGCCTCTGGGAGGTAGGAAAGAAAGACTGTTATGCAGATTAGCAGCACAATGGAGTCCTGGCCGACTTTCTTCAGGGACTATGGCAAGAAAAAAGAATTATAAAACATTCCACCTCCATTTCCAAAAAGCATCCCTAGCTGGGCTCTGAAAAGCCTGACAATTAATGAAGTTGTTACACAGCACCACCAAAGCCTTCTCTGTATGTTTAGCAAGATTGTTGGCAAGGTATCACCAGTGAAGCAAGGTCAAGCTTGAAGAAATGGAAGCCTTTATTTTCCAAGCCTGAACTATTGTAAATTCAGTCTCTTCCCTGTGTCCAAAGTTTAGTATCTACAAGTAACAAAACATCCCTTATTTAAGTAGCTTACTGCAAAGGGGTCAGCCTGTTCCCACGAAATGGGTGCTCCCCAGGACGCTGGCCTCATCTTCTCTGGCAGTGATTCCGGAACAGCAACAAGGATAAAGCAAATGTCCAACAAGGCTATTGCTGTAGCCAGCACCACCACCAGGCTGTCGCCGTACGCTCGGCCAAGGTAGGCACCGATAGCAGGGCTGGTGACTAAACTTGCTGCAAAAGTTGCTGAAACCTGAAACAAGTAACAGCTGGTAAGATTTTCAGTGAGACAAGTCAGCAGTGTTATTACTCACATTTCTCATTTTCAGAAGCCTAACCATTATAATATAGTGATTAAAAGTAACCACCTCCTATGCCTGTGTGGTAGTAGCTGTGCATTTTAGACAATCAGAATTTTTCAAGAAAAGTTTTCTGATAACTGGACAGCAATGAGAGGCTCATAGCACTCTTGCATGTACCAACATAATTAGGTTTAATTAATTGTAGATTCTGCTGGTACCACTGGGAAGCAATGAGCTGTATTTAATCTTCATATTAGTGAAATAGGCAATGTCTGTTAAAAAAAGCACACATGTATAAAGGGTATATTAAATGTAATATGCTGGTTAATCAAACTCAGTAGTTGTCAGTTAATTAGCTAGCCTTGTGAAAGATACTAACGTAAAAACTGAAAGAACTTTCTCAACACATCTCAGTCCCTGATGTGTACAGACACAAAGAAACTACTTAGTTCTGTATCCGTTGCTTTCAGCTCTTCCTGCTGAATGGCAATGGATTCTGTAACTTTAAACACAACAAATAATTCTGCTAACTCATCATAACATGAGGCTGTCAAGGCTCCTGGGACCTGGCAGGACCCAGGAGATAACAGAGAAACAGAGGTGAGTTGTAAGAACTTCAAACAGACAAGTAACTCAGCTACATTTGTTCTGAACTGCAGCTCAGCAGAGTGACTGGAGACACAGGCGGGGGCAGTCAAGTATCACACAATGGCAGCTCCAGAACAAAAGGTGAGATTTCTGAAAAGATGACGGAGTAGTACCACTGTGGGCAACAATGCAGGAATAACTAAAGCTCCTCAAGTTACATCACTAAAACTGATAATAGCCATTAAGACAGGCATGATAGCTTTCAACATGGTCGTGGCTTTGTTTCATTTAGAAGCAAAATATTCAGGAGATACAAGGCTGGATGACAGGAACAATTAAACAGAAACACCTGAGTCCAAAATAAAATCAACTTGCCACAGAAGAGACAAAAACGCAGCTTTGGAAAGCATTAAAAACTGAAGGGCTTAGTACTGAATACTACAGGAAAAGAGCCCAAACAATACATACCAAACCATAGGCCATGCTCCTCTCATGTTCTTGGGTTATGTCTGCTACATATGCAAAAACTACAGAAAATGTCACTGCAAAAACTCCAGACACAGAGATTACAGCGAAGTACCACCTAAGAACACAATAAAAAAAAAATTAGAGCAGCTAAATAGAAACAAAAAGTATTCAATCCAAGTGCAGTTAAACAGTAAATCACCTCGTCCAACTTATCCTGACAATTTATTGAGATAATCTTGGATAAAGCCAATGTGACTGTGTCTTGATAGAATTGTGTAACTCCTATGTGCACCAAGTACAAGCAGCGTGATATTGTAACATCTACAAACAGCTGCTGTGATTAAATACCACTCAGAAATGAGGTGCTCAGCTAATAAACCTAACTGGCCTGTGACCCAAAGCAAATTAGGAACCTCAGTATTTTGAGACCCTCGTCATTGAAAGGCCTCCACATTAGCCATATCCTTATGCTACAGACACTAGCACCTGGCATTTGAAACCTTAATGTACACTTAGAAAACAAGCTCCTTCTGAAGAGGGATGAGCAGCCTGTGTGACAAGAGAGGAAATGGAAAAGGCTGACGGAGCTGCCACAAGCTGGCACTGGCTTGTGTCAGTGCAGGCTGTGCCACTGCTGCTCCACCCTCAGGAACAGCACGGGTCAAGAGCAAGCCCAGGGCTTGCCTCCTGCCCTACCTGGGCAATGTTCCAGCCAGTTAACAGGTCAGTAAGGTGCACACAACATGAAAGCAGGTGGAGTTTAGAATTTGAGAAACGTAAGTGTAAAAGTGCTGCAACATTATAGGTTACAAATAGTTACCTCATGCACCAGCCTCGGGTAAGGTTTAGATTTCAGTGCTGCTGGCTGGTGTCTGAGTGAGAACTGTGGCCACAATCCAGACCTGCACAGTTCACAGGACAGCGTTCTGCAGCTTTGGCAGAAGTGCTAGACATACTGCTCACAGCACACAGACCAAAATCAGCAGCTACTGAAATTCTGACCAAGGCCTTTGGCCTCATGGCAGCTGCTTCACATTGACTGTTCCCCCAGCTTTGCACAGAAATAATACAAAAGCCTCAACATTCCACGAAGCACAAAGCATTTTATCAACAATGCTACACACATAAGTATTAGATAGCAACCTTGAAAAACAACAGCCAGTCTGACATGAAACAATTTACTAACCATGGGCTGATCTTCATTAGTGGTATTGGCGCACAGGTGAAAAACACTGTTAGCAGCAAGAAGGACTTTCGTCCCCACACATCAGACAGGGCACCTATGAGTGGGGCACTGAGGAACGACAATAAGCCCTAAGTGAAACAAAACATCTGAAGTCAGAACTGAGAGGTCAGACTTCTGACAGCTGCCCACAGCACAGGCTGAGAGCAGCACAGGCTCTGGTTTCATTCAAGCCAACAGCTCTGGTGCAACGCACCAAAGGCAACATGGCCAAGCATCACTGATCTTCTATCCCACATCTGGTTAGATAAAACTTGAAATCTGTTATCTCAGAGCTACACAAAATTCAAAATGTAGATGATACAAAATGCAGTCATACAAGCAGTTACATGAACTGTGTTTTATAGTCTACCGGGGCAACAAACTCCCAAGTGAAAAATTATCCACTTTTAGCACCATATGCATCATTTGGGATTAAGCAACTACCTTTTTATTTGCTGAACCCAAACAGTAGACACAGACCAAGTAATACCTTACTAAAAGTAAAAAGATGCACACTTGCACTTTCAGCAGTAATTTATTCCCATTTTATTTATATTGTGAAAGCCATATTGAAAAACCTCTTGACTGTTTCTCTCAGTTGGCAGTTATTTCTATATTCCTCCCACCATTCACTTTAAATTGTACTTGTGATTAACTTCTGTCAACTTACCTTTACTCCTTGAATTAGACCATTCATTAGAAATGTATGTTTTGGGAAGGTTTCATGCAAAACCTGGAGAGGAAATATGAATACAGTCATTTACACAATATGACCTATAAATATTGCTCAGGTTACATCCAACTTTATGATACACAACAGTTTTTTTTTAGTTTTCATACAACACAGAAAAAAATAGAAGAAAAAAGGGCAAACCACAAATAATGTGACTAATCTTTAATTTGCATGGAAGGCATTTTGAGATTTCAGTGCCTGAAATACAAATAAATCACAGAGAACTTAGAAAATTATCTCTGACCAGGTTCTCCAAATGCTGCTGTGTCATCTGTTGGGGACTGGGGAGAGAGGGAGGAGAGACATCACCATCCTGAAGTGGCTCTCAGTTTGGTGAGCAGAATCCAAAATGCAGCTGTCTCAGTCTGATTTGTGTTTAGATGAGAGGGATTCCATTCAGTGACAATGTGCAGTTCATACCCAAGAGACTGTTCATGGGTAACACCAGCTTTCAGAGCAGCACCAAGAATGCTTTTAAAGTGGAGTTGGCTTGGGAGATTTTTAAGCCTTCACTCCTTTTAATTTGTCATCATGTATCACTCACAAATTTAAATCCAAATTAAAAGCAACCAACTACATGAGAAAGTACCTTTGTACAAACACATTGGTATGACTTTCAGTAATCACAGGGATGCTTTGACTGGTGTAACAGGGTCTGTGCTCTGAAGCTTCAGCTTAAAACACAGCCAGGTCAGCAAAGACATTCCTACCTACACACACACTTGCATAATGTTACCACATTTCAAGTGTATTTTTGTCCTTACATTTGTAATATGCCAATGTTTTATGGCATCTTGAAAGGAAAGATAATTTCATTACCACCTCACTGGTTTCAATCAGAAACTATTTACATATAAGCTTGAGTGTTAGCAGACTTGCATGTAAACAGCCGTGCTACACCATTACACTGCTATAATGAAATAAATTAAATTTCTGACACCATCTAAAAATATACAACTTTTCACTTGCACAACAGAGCAGCTCAGTGATATGTAATTTTCATTTCATTTAATTCAGAAGATGTTCAGTGCCCTTACAGTAATTGTCCCACCTCCCAGACAGCAAGAAAAAGCTCCTGCAGGCCACCTACCACTAGAGTGGGAGCTGTCAGGAGTCCCCAAGCAAAAAACTCCAAGAAGATCACAATAACAGCGTGGTAGACACTGGGTGAACCTATTCCTTGAGGCTGAAACAGGAGAAAAGACAGGTGATTAAAACATCTGATCATCTATCAGAGTCATGAGAAATGCATCTGAACACTAGAAACAGAACGATTAATAAAGAAAGAGGACTCAAAACTTGGGAATAGTTCCATACCAACTAACTGGTATGGAATGAACTCCTTTTTTGAACCCTTTTATGCTAATGTCCTGAAGTGCCCTACTCTTACTCTGCAGAATCCTTCACTGCCATCTCAAAAAATAAACACTGCCAATCTGGGAAACAAGGATGCCACAGGGAAAACAGACTCTTCTTCAGACAACTAGTTTGTTTTCCTTGAGAAAAGTGCTTAAGTCTACACAAAGCCACATGGAACCAAGTTTCCATAGTTTCAAAACACAGCAGTGCTTGCACTCAGCTATCCCCAAGTCTCACTACCTGGCCCATCAAACAGCTCTTACTAAAAGGCACCACTGTTCCAAACAAAACCAGAGCTCTAAACTAGGAAAGAAACTAAAAAAATGAACACCAGAAGCAAATCTCAGGAACAGCACTGATCGCTTCCCAAATACTGAGTGCAGGCCTATCAGTTACAGTGTGTTTCAAATGCAGGAAGAGATACAGAGAAAAAATTTGACAAAAGGAACTTGAAATTCTTCAGTGATTTGGTAGAATCAGAAGTAGCTTTTGAAGAGAACAAAAAGAGCATGGGTGGGAAAACTTGCTCATCTCGTAGACTCTGTAAATGCTGTCAAACAACATGCCACAGTTCAACATTTGCAAATTAAGGATAGGGTTCACTAATTATTCTCATATGAAAGCAGTATGAATAACTCTGCAGAAATCTCATATGTGTTCTTTCAACTTAGAAGTGCTGCCTTAACATCTACTTTGTCAGTTTTGTGCTGAGTTACTAACAGAGTGGCCCTGATGTGATCAGACCTGGCACTTACACTGAGCACACACACAGGCTAAGGACCTCAGCTGCTTCCCAAGGAGGCTCACTGGGGCTTTATCAATGTATGCATGTAGCTGATGGAAGAGTAAATACAAGAGTCAGACTCTTCTCAGAGGTGTCGGTGACAGGACTGGAAGCACATACTGAAATATAAGAAATTATACTTGAACCTCAAAAAAGCAACCCTTCCTGAAAAAGGCTGCTCAGTGAAGTGTGGAATTGGCATCCTCAAAACTCCACCGGATACATCCCTGAGCAAACTGCTCCAGATGACCCTGTCTGGGGTAAAGATACTGGGGTAGTTGAGTTAGTGATGTTAAAGGTCCCTTCCAGCCTCAAATACTACACAATTTTAAGTTGCAGTTAGGTAATACTGGAGTCTTTCTTTTATTAGGAGATTTATGCAAGTCATACCTAGCTTTCCTTTCCAGATTCCAATATTTTGCACATAGAAAAAAGCTTACTGAACAAATGTAGGAAATAAATACAGAAAACCTCACTGCCTACTCATTCCTATTGCTAGAAAAGATCATAATTTTCAAAAGTAACCATATCAGTCTGTAAAAGGTGAATTACAGAAGTACTTCAGCACTGTGATATTTTTCTTTCCCGAGCCCTCTTCAATAAATACAGACATTCCATACCGATATTTCTGCTATTTTCTCAGCCTACTCTCCCAAGGATGTAAATTAACAGTCTTCGTAGGTACAGAGAGTGGCTATAATTATCCTCTTTTCCCACAGTTCCTTTCCCTTTCCACCCACAATTCTTATTTTAGATTTGGGTTAAAAATTTATCCAGTTCTGCACAAACTGCAAGTATCAATGTCAGCTGTTTGACTCCATCTCATAAAATCAGGTTCATTCTGATAGCCCCCAGATCCCTGTCACATTGCTGGCTGGTGACCCCGGAGGCCTGACAGACAGTGAGGGAGGTGTCACAAACCAGCCCACCCCTCCCAGCATGGGGGTCAAGAGCACCTCCATTCACAGCAAACACGAGTGAGCTCAAGGGCCATCTGTGCCCGTGCCGCCCTCGTCCAGCCCCGGGCAGCTCCAAGACCACCCGCACAGAGCGAAACAGCAGAAGGAAAGCAGGGGCTGTTCTGCACAGGGATGCTGCTGCCGACTTTAGAGGCCTCAGGTGGGTCACTGCTGCCCTCTGCCACGTCACCCAGCTGAAAGCAGCACCAACAGAGCTTTCCATCATGCTGATAAACAGAAGAGACATTTAGATCACTACGGTGAAACTCCCCGGCTTTCTTGTTGCTAGTGCTCACTTATCACAGGTACTGGTATGTTCTCATGTATAAAAAAAAGAAGTCATTTAATCGCATTTAGATCATCACCTCTATAGCTATTTTTAAAGCTGGTGGCAACTATCAAGTAGCAAGGATTCTTCTGAGGTGAAAGAGCAATGGAAGGATAAGCAGTTACACTGCAGTGCATTAAGACACACTACAAGCATTCAGTCCACAAGGCTTCGGCACCAGCCTGACGCACTCTCCGAGCCCAGAGGTGCAGTGCAGGTGCTGGGCGTCCAGCCCTGCCATACCCTACAAACCTGTCCCTGTGCTTTCCTATCAGGCTAACACAGTGTAATGCAGTGGCCTAAGTGCAACAGAAGCAGAAGGCCCTAGAACTGGAGAGAAAAGATACAGAGCCCTTGCATGAACAAGCTGGAACTGAGATGTCCCGATCCCAATAACAGCAACTGTCCTCTGCTACCAGCAGCCAGAGCAGAGCGTATTTGTGCCTGGCTAAACCTGTGGCACAAATAGGGCTCCAAGAATGCCTTTTCCTCTGGTTATAGAGAAGATGCCTTTAATCAAACACTTTGTACTGTCAGTCATGCCAGTGATAAAAAGCGTACATGCCAGGCAAGCCTAAGAACACACATCTGACAATAACAGAATAACCATCAGAGCAACAAAGGCATCATGTGTAAGACCACAGCTGCTGCTCCTCTGCTGGAAAGGAAGAAGCACTAAAGGAAGTCCTAATCACTAATTCATTTCATGACTGCTTCAAAAATGCATCATCATACATAAGATGAATACATACAGGAAGGAAAAATTAAAACTGTTGGGGAAACAAAAGTGTTTAAACAGAAGTTGTGGCTGCCCCACCCCTGGAAGTGTTCAATGGCAGGCGAGATGGGATTTTGAGCAACCTGGTCTACAGAAGGTGTCCCTGCCCATGGCAGAAGGTTTGGAAATAGATGATCTTTAAGGTCTCTTCCAACCCAAACCATCTGTGATTCTATGAAACCACTTCACTGGTGTTACTGCCTCTCCTTTGGTGAAATCTGACAAGACACACTTGAGTACAACACACTATTTTTTCTGTGATACAGCTACTAAAGCTGCAAATAGAAAAACACAAAAATATCACCATGCACCAACCCAAGCTCCTGCACCACCCACCACTTTGTCAAGGAGACCCAGCAGAAACTGCAGTGGGAGGAGAGGCTTTGCAGAAACAATGGGTAGATTTTCCTTTTTGTTTGTTTGGGGTTTTTTTTTTTGGTTTCCAATCAGAAACTCTTTCTGCCTGTGTCACTGCCTCATTAACCATCTGTACATTCCTTCTGGCTCACACAATTTTCTCTGATGTCAAACAGTTCCAAAATAAATCAATCAGGCTGGAAAGTGTGCACAGAGACACAATTACGGGTTTGCCAGTGGGAGACACAGAAGACACGGGGGGCCATTTTCAGGCACCTGTTTCCCACAAAGTCATACACAGAGTTGGGTAAGGGCCAAAGCAGCTGAAGACACTGAGCACCAAAGCCCAACTGAACACTCCAGCAGATATTAAAAAAAATTCCATGCATGAAGTTTCTGCAGTTGTTACAAAGAACACTCTTATATCAGACTTCATGACTTAAAAATAAATATTTAAAGCAAATAAATTCCCAAACATCTATTTGAAGGCAGAAAATATCACAAGCAGAAGTTTTTGTCGCCTAACAACAATCTACGTAACTTCATGTAATGTTTATAGCTCATTTTTCCGTGTTTCCCAAAAATTAAATTAATACAGAATTCACAGGAGTTTGCGCTCAGCTTTTGAAACCTGTGGGAGGCACTGAATGATGTACAAGTATCACTGAACGCAGTTAATTGTAACATACTTTCTCCTCTCTTGGCAAAAGGAAGGTAAAGTTGAGAGGTCAGGGAACACACTGTATCTTAATCAATGATACTGCAGAGAGAAATTACAAGCACCACGTCCCAGCACCAGGTCCCCTGAGTAACGATATTTACTCTGCTTGTACTGCTCAATCGAAAATACTTGCATTTAACATTTGTATAAGGTAATCTCATACATTTCTATCTCTACAAACAGCAGAAACACATCCTGGAAAACAACCATTACCAGAATTCGTTTTGCTTCCCAACACTCCAGTAATCCAGCCAGTTGGCCACTTCGACGAACAAGTATAGTGACTCTGACACCTGTCTCCTCTCCATTATTGTTCCAAAAAAACAAACTGAAGGGCCATCAGCAATGTAGTCTGTCAAGATGTCTCTTTATTTGAAGTAATGGCACTGTATTTAGAACAGGGCACATCGAAACTACACAGTGGAAAAAATCCAGGGGCAATGATACGTTGGAAGTAATGGCACCCATCAATATAAAAAAACAAACAAAAACCAACCAAAAATCCCACCCAAACCAACTCCAAGTTCTATCAGCCTAAACACTTAACAACTTCCTTTCTTTTTCAAATTTACGTATTAAGGAGGAAGCAAAACAGTGGGAAGAATTGCAAAGCCTTCCTCCCAGGCGCCCTTTGCGGAACTGCTCAGGCGCTGGCGTCTGTCCGTTCTGTTCTGCCTGACCACGGGCACCGCGGGGACAGCGGTGCCTGGCCCTGCCCGCACGGCCCCGGCCCTGCCCTGTCCCCGCAGCCACCGCTCACGGGAGCCACGCTCGGCGAGGGCGGGCTCGGACACGCTCCGCTCACCTCGGGCGGCCGTAACGACCCGCTGTACCCCGGGCCCAGCGCCTGAGGCCGCACTCGCTCCCGCGACCCAAAACCCGGCCCACACGAGGAACAAACTGCGTTTACGGGCGGAGCAAAGCGGCCTGACACGCTCACAGGTGCTCCTCGGGCAGCCGCCCCGCCGACACCGGCCCGAGCT
>VYXF01001329.1:248813-275791 GCA_013397295.1 Polioptila caerulea
ACCGTCCCGCCGTCTTTAATGATGATCTTCTTGGCCAGCATGATGCTGCGGTTTACGGCGCGCTTCTTCTTCTTCCCCGCCTGGGTCATTTTACCATCGCACCCCGGGGGCGGCACCAGCGGCCCCTCCCGGCTCCCTTCGGGCCTCGGCTCCCTCCGTCCCTCCGGCGCGGCCGCCGCCACCCCTCACGCGCCCGCCGCCATCTTGCGCAGCCCCACCGCGCGCGCAGCCTGCGCTGCGCATCACGCGATCGTGCCATTGGCCGCGCGCCGCTCACGTGTGCGGGGCGCGCGCGCCGGGAAGTGCGGGCGGCGCCGGGAAAGCGGCCGGAGCCTCTGGGGACGCGGGCACCGGGAAAGCGGCCGGGCCCGCACAGCCTCCGCCGCTCGGCACCCCCAGCCTGACAACGCCACGGGCTAAAGCACCGAGCGCGGCCCCGCGGGAGCCTCAGGTTCTCATCCGGCCCCCCGGGCATCACCCGTCCCTCCCACCCGAACTGAAACACCCGGCCCCGCTTCCGCCCTCCCGCAGCTGCTGAGGCGCCCGGGCAAAAGGAGCAAATGTAGGCAGTTCGTACGGGCTACACCTGACATTCCTAGAGCCAGAGTACACAAACAGAGATAATCCACCTCAAAGATCCAACTTGGAGACAGATATTCTTTTTACTATCAAGTTTTAAACTCAGTTTATGAAAGCTCCAACACCTTCAAACGGGCAGGTCATCCCAGGTTCTGATTGACCACAGCGCCTGCAAGTAATAAGATAACAGGGATCAGCTTCTTCATGGTAACATGCCAATTAGCAGAGAAAATCTTTTAGAAACATGTCGCTAGCATTATTGTGTTTTCTGTAGCTTAAAAATTCATTTGCTGTTGATATCTGGCATCACTAAGCAACAAATGTCCATGCTGTACCCTTACATTCACGATACAGACACAAGTCTCCTTGGCTTTATCCACGTATCAGCCTGGTATCTACGTTCTTAGCCCTCCATCTTTCAGCCCTCTTGCTGCTTATCTCCATCTTCCCAGCTCCGATGACATCCCCATTTCCCCCAAAACCCCAGCTACACACGAACAGCTTTTTGCCCCTACCAACAGTGGAACTTATTCCTGAGGTACAGACCAGCACAGCACTCCCTCCGTGTTACCAAACGGGTGTCAATCACTCACCACTTAAGATCGTGTAGGCTTAAGTTAAATCCTTGGCCTTAAGATCAAGCATCTCTTATCTCATCATAATGCACCTTCCAAGGAACTTAGAACTTGCCGAGGCACAGCCCTACTCAGACCAATGGATCTAGACAAAAACAAGCAGACTCCAGTTCATGAAACAGAATGCACCTAGCGGGTCTGGGATGTTTGTTATTATCAGTCATTTGTTACAAGTATTAAGGTGTCACATGATGTATTTGACAATTCTGTCCTACTTCTACTTGAAAAGGAGAGGGGTCCTAAAATGCTGGCATAGTTTTAAGTCTATTCCTCAGAGTGCTGTTAGATTTGGGTGGAAAAGTCACACACAGACATATGTGACATGTAAGGGACTCGCATAAAAAGTTAACACAACTACAATGTCAGCAAAGTAATTTGGTAACTAGGCTGACAAGACAATTTTCTATCCACACCTTTATATTAGACCAACACCTGTTATTGATGTCGTTATCTCAAAATAAATGCATTTAAGTATCAAGTTTGCTCATGTAGACAGAGCAGATGATTCAAATAATGAGAATGTAGAATAAACTTGCTGTTGCTGTCATGAATTTCAGCCAGCTACATGTTTTCAAACATTCAACTCCACTCACCTACATAAGCCCTGACATAATCTGCTCTAACATTATTTAACAACTCAAATATTAATATAACATTAACCTTAATTTTTAACATTATTTAACATAAACTCCTGAGGAAGAAAAACAAGAGTGTTACATCTGATCACCCTCAGTGTTCAACCCTCTATATTAAGTAAATGCATACTACTACCTGCTAGCTGTAGAAGATATTACCATCATTTTGGAAGAGGAATGAAAAAGGACAGAGTACTTATCTCCCTAGGAGGATTCCAAGGCACAGGCAGATGATGGTTTCCCCAGTTTCAGATAAGGTCCCTCAGTGAGTGCTTTTACACCCATCTTGAAGAACACTGTCCCTAGATGATGAATAATTAATTTGTTACCTAATGGCAAAAAAATTTCAGTTTAAGTCATGTTGTATGTTTACATTAAGAGCAGGGCAAAATTGACAAAAGAAACTGATAAAAATGAAGTGCCCTGAAAACTGCTGGTGAAATGACCCTGTTTTATTATATGAATCTGCAGAAAGGGCAGAGAAACGTGTTATCCATCATCTATAGCAATTGCTTGTGAACTCTGTTCAGGTCTTTGCTTTATTGTAAATTATAGCTACTCATAGCTCCTTACAGAGTTTTACAACCACACCCCACACTATAACTTGGTATTGATACCCAGATGCTCCCTACCACCCCGGGTCAGGGCACATCTAGGGTGTCAGACCAGAAGAGCACAGAGTGTCATAAGAACACTGCTCTTGAATGTGGTTCACAAGAAGTCATGACACAGTGGTCAAAAAGAAGCATGTCTCAGTCAAAATCAAATTGCTGGCAACATTCAGTGAGATGTATGTTAAAAGATACCATTAACAAACATCTTATGATAGCCTTCTAGAATTTATAGAAATTACGCTAAAATTGTATTGTGAAATAATAAACGTGAGGTAAATCGTTGTTTTATTTCTGCAAAAGTACACATAAGCCAAGCCTCTCCTTTTAACAAAGCTCTTAAAACAGTTTTAAAATCATATTCTTAATAAAGACAGTGCCTAATTTCAACCAGTTTATTACTACAGTGGCATTATCTACACATATAGAAGAAAAAAACCCCCAGTATTTTACCTCCATAAGGATTTAAAAGAAAGGAGTGTATTAGGTCGTGTAAGATGCGTTCCAGTGTTCAGCAGTGTTACACCAAAAAAATAACCTTTTCCAAACTGTCTGGAACACCATACATTAGAACTGTATTCAGTGTAATCACACACAAATATCAACATACAAAAAACTAAGACTACCTTAAAAAGTTTGCTACAATGTTTGAATAAATGATTTCTATCTGGGCTCAAATATTGACAATAAGGACAAAGTTTAAAAAAATCCAAAAAAATTATACTCCTGGCAAATACAAACATATGCTTAGCAATTCTTACTGAGCTATAAATCACCAATGAACTAAATACAGCTAATTACAGTCAGAATGATGACGGGAGGTTGAAGACAGTTAACGTGCCATATCTACTCTTGGATGCAAATGTGCAGCAGACATTCAAGAACAAGAACAAGCACTGAATGGCAAGTCATGATAGGTTCTTTCTTCTTCTAGAGTTATAAATTCAGCTGAGAAATACTAACTGAACTTCAGACAGTAACTGAAGCAGAAGATTCCACAATTTTGTTGCATTTCACCCCAAAGTTTTCTTTAATACAATGTCTTAATTCTAGATTATCTAAGAACATACAATGAGCTTACCTGGAAAGAGCAGGACTCTCTCTTCCTGTGGAAAATAATCAAAGGCAAGGAAACACTACTTGGACTTTCTCCCAGTAATGTACCACCTTAGGTAATGACACATTACACATGTTTGGTATAATAACCATGTTATAGATAAACGTTACCTTTCTAATACACAAAAAAACCCAAACCCAAACCCTTACTGTTTTTTTAATAACTCATTCTCACAAAACATAGATTTCAGATATGTAAAGAATGAATAATCCTCTTCAACACAATATCCAGCAAGAAACATGGCCACCAAGAGGAAAACATGCAACAAATTCAAATTTGGAAAATGACAATTGCTTAAACACAACAGAACATGCAGGACTGATCAGGAAATACATTCAAATATGAAAGTTACTGACAATAAAAAACAGAAGAAATGCAGTGTTTCATTAATCAGTTTTTAAAAATATGAACAAAATCTATTACAGCATTTTGAATTACACCCATAAGTGAGAAACACAAAAGAATGATGTACTACTAAGAGTCTGTGAGAGACCTGCATGTGCATGAAACACGAGCAAAATGAGATTGTTTTGTCTTTTTGAGGAAAACTAAAACAATAGTTACTAAAACATTGCAGTAAAAAACCAAAGGTGTTGTACTGTAGAAGTTGAATCTAGAACATTAATCTACCCTTTACTGAAACAAATAAAAAGAGAGTTTTTCTTAAAGTTTGTCTGAAACAATGAAGTTGAATAAAACTATACAATTATCTGAATTCCTTGAGAAAATACATTTTTGGGCACTTGTGGATTGCTTAGAAATACAATGTTGAAAGAAAAGTTTATCTTACTTTATTAGACTCAATTTTTTTCACCATTTTTTTATTTTGCTTTGAAGATAGTCCTAAGTTTATCATTATTTGACCATTTATCATGTATCCCAGAGATTCTCACATAAAACTACCAGATATCCAAGTATTCAATAAATACTGGTACACCCAATATTAAAGTCTAGAAAGAAAAATCACATAATTCAAGTTATTGCAAATAAATACCTAGCTGTAACTTCTATAACTTCATAAATATTTAAACAAAATTCTGGTAAGTATAGATTAGCCTCCTAAATATACAACTAAACTAACAAAACCATTGTCTAAAAGTCAGAAAATAGTTCAGAAATACAAGTTTATTTTTGGGAAGCTAGCAAATCCTACAGCATTTGGTTTTAGAGCAAACTCAAAGCACATTATTCACTACTTCCCAAAGCTCTGTGCTAGCTATTTCTCTTTGGTTAGTTAATGAGTTAAAAACTCAAAGCTACTTAAAAAAAAAAATTAAAATCCAAATATGAAAGTATCTCTGTGAGAAAATGTGCATATGTTCTCTAATGCAAAGGTTACAGAAATCAGTAAGCCCTCCTCAAATCCTTTCTGTTCTCACAAAACACATGCTACCTCCCCTTGTCCAGAGTCACACCTCAGAGAAGAGACTTTCCTCAGTCTGCTAAAGGCTGAAGCAACACAGCCAAAAATGCAAATTCATTTTTCATTTTCAGCAACAGGTCTATGACAAGATCTATCCTTCTGCTGGAAAACAGAACTGGACTGTGAAGTGAAAGCATGGAAGTCACTGATTTACAGACAGGAGTTACTGCTTCTTAGTACAGCAGGCAGTTTTCCAAAGCTGCACAGCATCCTATTCCAAAGCAACAAGAGCACATATTCCTGGTCTTTCCTTTAAACATCCTTACTGGCAAATATTGACATGTGGACCTGAAATATTAAAACCTGGCTACATGTCACAGAGCTCCAGCCACATGGTTATTATTTGGCTTTTTTGGTCCCTTCCTGTACAACTGGCTTTAAAGTGTTCTCAACCTGCTTCTATGTTTTTTGGAGACTTTTCTTAGGAAAGTAACCAATTATATCACTTGAACACTCCCACTACTGTGATTCATGAAATTTAAAGTATTACTGTGTAGGGCCAAACTCCAATTGAGAGATTACCACCAACACTTCCCACCTCATTTCACCGCCGTGAGCCGCTGCTGTACACACGCGTCTTACCTCAGGCTGCACTGCAGGGGGAAATGGCTAAATGTGACTTTTCAAAGATTGTGCCACATTGAATGTTACATGTAAAAAGATTTAATATTAACACAGAATGCCCATTTAGATAGTTTTGACTGACAAGTAGCAAAGCTCTTGCAATTACAACATGCTGGGACAGATTCACAGTTCACAAAGCTTAGCAAGCCCTAGGCAGAGCTCTGATATTTCTTTAATGCCTTGCTCTGATAAGACAAACAAACAAAACGTTGAGAAAACATGTAATTGCCAACAGAAGAAAACCACTATTTTTACTTGACTGACATAAGTAGATTTCCTAGTTTCCCATTTACAACACTTCACTAAGAAATCTCAGAGAACTCCTACAGAACCTCCTTGTCAATCAGATGGGGTGCTTTGGTAAACATTTTAAAACACCTTTCTCTTACATATTTTCTTTAGTACAAGACAGATGTGAGAAAGAGCACGAAGGGGGTGGTGGCAAGGAACAAGGGAATAAAGATGTTTTTACCACTTGCCATTCTACTGGAAAGGGACTCCTGATATGTTTTTATACAAATGCACCATCACAGGCATCACACGAGTCACCTGACACCAACATCCATTGTGAAGTCTCCTGAAAACCAATGACTTCTTTGACAGTTATTTTATTAGTCCCAGATTCTTTTAGTTTCTGACTATATGTAAATACTTAGGTGAAGTGTTCATAACAGTCTAATTGATCTAATTGCAGCAAGGTTTCTTTGTGAAGGTGGTTTTTTTTGTTTGAAACAGTACCAGCATGCTTTTTTACTTACCTATTGCACAATTAATTGCTTTTTAAATTATATTTCCTATTAAACTAATTCCACTACTGGAACAAATAGGTCCAGAGAAGCCATTTTGGTCTGCTGGCTCAAGGACTCCCAGAACAAAATAATAATAATTAAAAAAACAAAACAAAACAAAACAACCCACCAAACTCTAATTAAGCCATTACAGAGAAATACACAGAAAAGTCTGAAGTAGTTCATGAGTAGACAACACTTGTTTAAAAAACACCTCTGTAATAAAGTACAGTACAGTATATAGATGCCATACCATAATATCTCCAGATGGAGCTGTTACAGACAATGATAATGCCTTTAAAATGATTATGGAGTCTTCGTTTTTTTAAATCATGGTCTAGAAAAATCTTCAGAGGCTATTTAATGCACAAAAACTACTTTTAAGGTCCTTCCAAAAGGTTGATTTATAATCAGTAAAACAAGAAGAATGAACATTACATCTGAGCAAGCACCCATCATAACCCTACTCCTACTCCCAGGTTAACGCAGTAACCTCCAGCCAGTGCTCCCAGAGTTATTCCATCTGCTCCAACACTACAGGCTGATGAAGGCTGGAGTATTCCTCCCTTTGTACTTCAGTCTGGATGTTAACATTCTTACAACAGTTTTTTATAAGCAACAGAATGATAATATTATAATTTAATAACAGATTTCAGTTCTTATATCAGCCTTCTAAAAACAGAAAAATATTTGATACTGTGGAAGTGTTTTCCAATCATACTTCAATTTTCACAGTTTTAATAAGGAGTAGCTAATTAGAACCATCATTTTAGAACTATGACCTTCAGCCCATTTCACATAAATAGACCAACAGTTAAAAACATATTTACTAAGATTAAATAGAATCAAATCGTGAAAACATACAATCTGACAATGTTGTCGTGTGCTCTTTCAGAGAGTGCATAGGACATATTTCTGCAGCAGTCAATACAGTAATTCTTTTGATGCAATCTCAGTCAAAGCTGTAAACATTCCTAATTGTAGTTTCTTGGAAACTTTTGGTTCAAGTTTTTATTAGCAAGTTGCACTGGGCATTCCCCTGACATTTTCCCCTCCATCAGTTACAGACAGCATCACCCTCCACCTGTAACCTCTCTGGCTGTTCAGAACTACTCATCAGCATTTCTTCACATTCAGGGCAGTCATCCTTCCTTGCAGTGCACAGTGACACTTGCCACATACCAGTGCTAGCAAGGCCCCCAGTGCATGATCTTGAGAAGCAGGTTGATGAGGAAGTCTGCTAAGCCTTAATGGGATTTCCTGCAGGTTTGGGATCATAACCGTATAGAAAAGTAGCTGCTATTACAAGGATGGCTCCGAGGAAAAAGACACTGAATGGAATAGGGATGAAAAAAAAAGTTTGTTTTAGTTGATGCAAACTTATTTATGCAATACAATCAAAAGAAATGACATTTTTCCACGAGGAAAACAGGCAGATAAATTATATTTGTCCAATTTATAAAGAGCAAAATAATTTGTAGGCATTTATCTTAGAGGGATGTAGAAAGTTGTTGAAGTAAGAAATCTGTAACTACAAATTAATGTATCATTATATTAACACATTCTGAAAATTAAAATTACACTTTCATGGAACAATTGCCAAAAGCAATCAGATCAATCCTTTTTTTCTTAAACCTCTACCTAAAGAAGTGTGCAAAATGCAACCAGGAGCTGAAGAAAAGCCGCTACCGTGGTTATCCACCCATTCTTAACATACTGCATACATAGTGTTGTGGGAGCTATGTTTGCTTTGAAGTCTAAAGCTTATGTCATAACAAATTACTGCTGCCCAAGAACCAGTTTGCAAGTCAGTATAATCTAATTTTTGGCAGACACAGAAAGATTTGTCTCATGAAAACATAATAAATGCATCTTTTCTACAGTGACATTTTGGCTTTTCAAGTTGTTTTATAGTTAAAGTCTGATACAAAATAACCAAAACCAGAAGAAAATCAGTATGCCTTTTAGAAAAGAATCATCTCACAGACATGACAATGTCAACAATTTCATCTTCTGAACCAAATGCTAAAAAAACTGTAGCATATGACATGATAATCCTTCAGAAAATACATTCAGCATATTTTGGGATATGGCTCCTTGCAACACATTCAAGCATTTAATACTTTGCATCTATTACCCAAATCAAAACTCTTTGTTAATATGACAGAAACAATTACACAGTTTCAGGTCAAATGCATTGTTAGCATAAGTAAGGTACTAAAGATTAAGTTTTATTAACTCGAGTTGATCAAGTTTGATTAAATGGGATGGCTTCAAGTTCTACATACTGCTACTTGGCTCTATTTAATTTTCAACATGTTTGCAGGAGCTGTTAAGTTACTTATTAATTTTCCATTTGAGCACACAGAAATTCTTAAAACATTTTCTACCTTTGTTTTAATCGGACAAATATAATCTACTTATAATTTAAGTTCAATGTCTTCCACTCCTTAAGCCTAAACAGCTACTCCGTTTCCTTTTTTGAATGTTTAAGTAAAGCCCTGATAATACAGAATCACAGAATTGGTAGGGACAGAAGAGACCACAGTATTGCAAATATATATTTTTAGATAAAAATATGTTTCTTTGTACCAGATACGAAAGTCATAAATATATCCAAAATATTTTTGTGTTATGAGTACACACAACATATGCAAGGACTGTTGGTCAGTCATAAGCAAAATTCTATTCATGTATCTGGAAGTGGGATTATCACTCCATACAGGACAGTGTTCTTAACCTACCCATATACAAAATCTGTGGCACACAGAGACACCACAGTCCGATCCCCAAAGATTCTACAGGGGCTGGAAGAACGGAGCAAGCACTTCTCTTCCTTGGCTGTTCTCACTACTAAATGTGGCACTGCCTTTAGAAACAGCTCTGCCTTTGGGTTTCTGGGTGCCCTTGGGCAACTCAGTGCTGCAGTGTCACTTCCACGGGTGCATGACTGCAGTGACCTGTGTTAGAGCCTGCAGGGAGGGCAATGAAAGGCAGCACAGAGGCGATGTTCCTGTGCCGGGCCCTGCAGTGCGGGACACGGAGCAGCGGCAGCCCTTCATCCTGAACCCCCAGTGCGGGACACGGAGCAGGGACAGCCCCTCATCCTGAACCCCGCAGTGCCGGACACGGAGCAGGGACAGCCCCTCATCCTGAACCCCCAGTGCGGGACACGGAGCAGGGACAGCCCCTCATCCTGAACCCTGCAGTGCGGGACACGGAGCAGGGACAGCCCCTCATCCTGAACCCTGCAGTGCGGGACACGGAGCAGGGACAGCCCCTTCTCCCGGGCCCTGCAGTGCCAGGGGTACAGAGCCCGCATGGGCCCCGCAGGGAGCACGGCCGCCGCAGGACCCCAAGCCCGCGGCTCCTCACTCGCCTGAAAAACTGTTAGCTACGGGATGAGGCTAAACTTTGATGTGCAAGCTGGACCTAAACATTCTGAAAGTGTGGCTTGGATGGCATTTGTTTTTTTATTTATATCCACAGTTATATCTGGTAAGCAGTTTCGTTTTCAACTATGTTTTTTTTTAGTACACAAGGAAAATAATTCTTACCTTGTAGGGACAAAATCTTGCAGCCAGAAATAGGAGATCAATGTTGACAGTATAATAGAGAGAGAAGTTGCAAATCCTTTTAAAATGTTGTCTGCATATTTTATAACAGCAGCAATCACCAGCCCTCCAAGTGCCTGGAAAAATAGCAAGGTTTGGATTCACAAACTGATAATTTGACTGAGAGCATCTATTTAAACACCATGCACCTACTCTAGGAAAAGTTTTTGTCTATGTTGAGGAGCAATACATTTATTTTATATTAGGGATATGTACTGTTGAAAATAAATATTGTAGGAGTAGCTCTTTCCCCATTAAAGAAATTGTTGATCACATTACCACCATTAAATGAGTGGAAATGCTTGTACTGCACATTTTTAGCCACATGAGGAAGGGCATATAGAGAGATAATTTTAAACATCACAAGATAAATAATGTTTACATGCTTTTAATTTGCACAATACTTCATCACATACTTGCTATATATTTTCCAGATTTTCATTTAGAGATTTACTTTAATAACAGTTGATCAGACTTTTGACTATAGAATTCAGAGTAGCTTCAAACTCATTAGATTCCCCAGTTATTTATAGAAGAGTAAATCTCTCAGTGCCTTCATAGAAACATGCAACGCAAGGTCTCACCTGTAGAACAACCACCACCCAAGTAAGTTTATTGTATCCTTGAAAAAATCCATTCTTTGACAGTTGTTCTCCATCATAAATGTAAACACCCATCAGTCCAAATATGCTACCAAAAAATCCTGAAAATACAAGATTGGTTCAAAGCTTCAGGTGAAAAACATGCAAATGGGTTCCTCATCCTTAAAGGCTGCTCATGTATTTCTGATCTTAAAACTGGACTGTCACTTACAATACCATCACATCCAAATGCAATCAGTTTGCTGTTCTCTTTTAAAAGCTATTCTCCACACTTGAAACAAGTTTTGATTGTTTCCATCAAGATATTCTTATATACTTATCTTCCATTGCTTTCTATTGGAATGAAGTGATTTTTGTTTATAGTATATAGTAAAATTCATTTAAATGCAATTTCAGTTTTCCTGAAACTACTCATGACTGAAGGCTGAAGTCACCTTATAATGTGGAGAGAAAAACAGAGAAAACACTCAGTGGAGGAGGAGGTCTCCAACACAGCAGGAGCAGCAATTGGCAGTTTGCCAATTCAGACAAAGATCTTTGAAATGGGATTCTCTTGAGCCAGTCTCAAACACAATGCATGTTTACTAGTAGAGACTTAATGTCAAAAGCTGAATCTGAGGTGAGACTGTGGAGTTTGTAATTTGGTGTGTCCAGCATTCTTCTATCAAATGGGAAGGTTTTCCTAATCCCTCAAGCACGGCATAACACAAGCAGTTACTCTGTGACTGATGACTGCTCTAGTCCTGAGCAGGAAAGGAGCAACACTTCTCAATTCCTTCTCTGTAAGAAGGTGATTTTCATCACATTTCTCAGCATCTGAAAAAGGTAGAATTGTTTTGAACAAAATAACACCTTCTGTTTGACAAGAAATAACTCCTTTTGTAGGTCGAATTAAAAATGTAGGTTTCATTCAGATTAAACCATTTACTAGTATTTTCCAACTGATCTGCTAAAATAAAGAAATGCAATCACCTATTCATATATCCTTATTATGACATTGATGTGCATTAAAACTGATTTTTAAAACAATTAATTCTAATTTTTTCCCATTATTTTCTATAGTTTTAATAATTCTCCATGGATATGAAAATGAAAATCTGGTCGGACATAAGGGTTTTTTGTTTGTGTTTTAAGAAAAGGTCTATTTCAGAGCTCTTGCTTATGAATGCCTTGCTCCTGAATAATACAATGTCTGAAGTGGGTAACTACCTTGCACTTGCAGAAAGAAGACAACAATGTATTTTTTAAAATGTGACTTCACATTTAACGTATTTTGTGAAAGCTGTATTTTAAAAGCTGTATTTATTTTTGATGTATTTAATATGTATTGTTTAACTCTATTTATGTATTTAAATAGTTTCTAAAAACTTTTTGAAATATGACATTATTTTTGAACTGAGAACAACCTCAAAAATAAACACATTCTACTGAACTTCCTACTGAGGCAGATTAAGCTCACTACAAAAGTAAATCCAAAACTCAGGTGAACTGATTCTCACTATAATCAGACATTTATGTCTTCATATATCACTGTCCTAGTCATTCATAACATTGAAGAGTCAGCATTTAGACACAGTCTGTTCTGATCTCCTTGTTTCACAGAGCAGTTACTGGAACAGTCAATACATGACCAGGCCAACTATCAAACTTAGTGTACCTACTTCTGTGTGCTGTAGAAAATCTGAACAATGTTTTAGAAGAGATTATTGATTTTTCAACAATTATGGATTTTTACTGAAATTATTTCAGCTATCTGTTGCCCATGAAAGCACTTCAGCATGGAAACTCGGAGCAATAATAATCAGCTTTCCTTGGCAAAGGATTTTATATTGCAGCTCCACCCAAACCACCAAATCTTACCTTAAATCTTGGACCAATCCCCACCTGGCAACCCTCCTCTCACCCCAAAATTCCCTAACATAATGTTTCCTGATGTATTCTCTACACTCTGTTCAGGAAACTTACTTTGAATACACACTGTTTCTATAAATAAAAACAAATAGTAAGGAGAGGTTTTGATTCCTTCCACTATACTCACTTTTCAAAACACCATGGTCATGTAAAAATGTTATAATGTATTCAATATTAACTTGTGCCTTTTTAACTGAAACCACTTATAATTAAAACACAGTAGTAGGAAAATAAAGGAAAAAAAGATGGTTTCTTGACCAACTAACTAATTACAAAAGAAGGCACACCATCTCCTGTTCTTACAGCACTACACTACATTCTACCAGACTCAGTACACAGCTCTGAGCCACTAAATCATCTCATGACCTAACTGTACACTGTGGATTTGATCCCTAGTCCATTCTAAGGTGCTAGGAAGGTCAAATTCTGCCCAATGCATTCATTCAAATATGCCATAAACAGTTATTGCCTACAGGTGAAGACTACAGGGATTCCATTAGAGAAACAAAGGCCACAGTAAGTTTTGTCCCTGTTACAGGAACAAAAAGATATTGTTGATACATTTCCAACCCTCTAAACTGGACAAGATTGCTTTAAAGGGAGGGAAAACTCAGGAACACAGATAAACTCTGCTGCCTTTAATATCTAGGGTCTGGAAGATCCAAGACTGCTTTGGGAATAAAAGGTAGTTTCTCACTGATAGGTGCATAGTAGGTGCAGCTATTTAAATAATTAAGATGAACTGGTCTTTTGCATATGCCTCTCCCCAGTGATTATGCACACAACTAAAAGAAACTGACCTGCTGTATTGAAATAACAGTAATTAATTACCTCAATTTTATTCACAAAGCAAGCAGATTTTATAGCTTGCACTTTTAATACAAAAAGCTGCCTACCCAGGCACATGAGAAAAAATACATTAATTTTAAAATATCCCAAAACACTGACTTGGAAACATATTTTGCTTTAATATTCCTATATTCTCTAAAAAATAGTAAATAAATAAATTCAATTGACTGTTTCTGCACAAATGTACAGGTACTCTATTAACAAAGTAAATCAAGAACTAGACTGAAATCAGAAAGTCACTGCTATAATTCCATCTAGCAGAGTTTGACTTTTGGTTTTAAAATAACATATATAGAGCATACTAAAATGTCAGTGGTATTTTTTATTTATACATTCATTTTGCATAATTATCTTAATAATTTAGAATGCAATATCTCTAACAGATGGTTAAATTAAACTTACCAAGCTGAATGTTTCTGATCCACACAGACTGCTTAGTTTCCTTTAAAATTTTCTCAAAATAAACGCCAGCAAATCCACTAGAAAAGCACGCTATGAGAACTGCAATCAGGCCTACAAACTGCGATCCTGCTGAGTGCTCCTTAGCAGGTGTTGCTTGAGAGTCTGAAGGCCACTGGATGTAAAAACAGTTACAAAAAATTCACTGATGAAATCAAGTCATGAGCATCTACAAAATGCAAATTTGTTTTCCACCAACAGTTACTAAATACAGACAATCACATACTTGTAAAGTTTTGTATTTTGCACCATAAATACTTTTAAAGGATTGCAAAGCTACAATTTTTTTTCTACATATTTGTAAGGAGTAAAATTGTGCCTGAACTGGGAGAATACTCATCAATTTAAACAGCTGCAGGATTCATGTTTTATAAGCAAGAACTGTTTTTGAATCCCAGTGTGACTTATCATGGTCATTCTCTGCCACCAACTTGTGCCACCCAGCAGTTGGTTACCTTACAAATATAAGCACAGTTGGAAAACTACTCACACCAGCTGTCTTTAAGGTGGGATGAATTGTCTCTTTCATGTGCCCCTCTTTGGTGATTGTGCCAGTTAAATCTTACAATGTGTCTAAGGCTAACTGAATAAAATGCGATGCCATGGACAAAAACTTTCTGAGGAGTCTGTTAAATACTGCCAGAGTGTTTTGTTCTCATTTTTCATTATTGAATTTAATCACCATATCTTTTCCCAAATCATTAAGTTTTAAAATAAAAATTTCTAGGGTACACTAAAATCTGCTAAAAATTCTTGGAATATTTTCTTATCCCATGATCCTGCCCTCAGAGAACTATGAACTCTGGTACCTGCACCATTTAGAACTGAGGCCAATTTTGCTTTTTGAAAAAGGCCAAAGTAAATTTGTCATGCTGAATCCCTATGACAAAGTGAACATAGCCTGTACTGGCAGAGAAGATCTGTGAATTCCTACTGCCTGAAGAAATGTGCTAATAAAAATTGCTATCATTATTATTTGCAGGTTGCTCCAGAGGCCCTGTCACTTTCTACAGCAGAGCACTGGGTTGCAAAAGAGGTGTTATCTTCTGCCTTTGAATCATTTCTGGTGTCCTCCAGACCTGGCCAGTTGTGATTCGTAGCTCCTGACTATACTCTGGTGCTTGTGTGCAGCTGGTAGAATCAGAAAGCTGGATAATCACTATAGAAATCCATGTTTCTTGAATAAACACATTTAAACCCCACAAACCATCTGCTAATATTTACCTGCACAAATGCCACTCCTGTCATCAATATTACCAGCGACAGCCACTGGTACACACCCAGTTTCTTGCTCAACATGGACACAGAAAACAATGCTGTGGTGAGAATTTTCAGTTGATATGTAACCTAGAAGAACCAGGAACAGTTATTACTATTATGCCACGATTCATGGGGTGCTTTTTTTGAAACTTACAGGGAATTCCAAATATGCAATACCTGGTATGTAGCTGCATCTAGGTTTGACAATGCTACATATAGCAAGTTGTTCTGAAGAGTGTAAATTCCTGAAGGAATAGCAAGTTTAAGAGTTTCCATGGGTTTGTTAAGGATTTCATCATGTAGCACTCTGTTCAGAGTCCGTAAATTGCATTCTACCCAAAGAAACAGTAAAAGAAATAGACATTCACTAAAAGGAAAGGAGTGGAAAAAAGAGAAACAAGAATATTCTGTTCTTAAACTGTTGCCCTTTTTTATAGCTATCACTATGCCAAGACCTGAAAATACCATCTATGTTTGTTTGATTTTCACAGGCCTTGTATATGTAAGGAAATATGGCTGCAAATGTCTTCCTGCAGCCTGGAATATCAGAACAAAAACAATTATTCAAACTTACTGAAATTGTATCAGTAATTTAAGGTAATATCAAAGAGTACCACGTAAAAAGTGCATATTTAGAATCCTACAGTCATCCATATTTATGCATAGACAATGACATTCCTAAGCTGTTAAAAATCAAACAGAAACCAGATAAATTCAGTTTTCAATATACAAAACAAGAACTGGAGTAAATGTGAATATAGTTTTCTTTTTTTAGCTTAAGACTATGATTCTTCCTGTAACAATGAAATTGCTTCTTCCCTTCTGCATCTGCTATTTATTATTTAGGTTTCTAAATTATCATTCATGCTTTGGACACACTTAAAGCTTTTGATTTTTTCCTACTTCTACATAGATTTCTAAAAATGCCTGAGCAAACACAAAATTTTGAGATGTCAGCAAAAAATTAAATCCTACACTCCTCAGCATCCACATACTCTTAAGCAAATATACAATATGATTATTGTCTTTCCAAGACTATTTCTTACACAAGGAGAAGGGAAACGCTTTGTTGTTTGCCTGTACTCACATGGCTGCTTTGCAGTTGCCACTACAATACAGCATATTGATTAGGAAAATTACTTGGTGCAAAATTTGACACATACTGCTGTCTTTGTAGACTAATAGAACACAGGCCAAAATCTTCAGAAGTTCAGCAATAACTACTGCAGTAGAGGATAAGTAACGAGGTCCTTCTTCTTTCAGTGTCCGAGAATAGCGCATGGTCAACACTAAACTTGTGGTCTGAAAAACCAGGATGCCCAAGGAAAGGTACTTTAAATTGGCAGACATTTCTTCACTTTCTCCTTTCTGAAACAGAAAAAAAGAAACAAACCCAAAGGTAATATTGCAGACACTGTGAATCACAGATTTCTTTATGTAGGTGAAGGCTCAGAAGGTATTTTCAAGGTGCAGGTGTTGTCTGCTGTGGTACAGCAGAATGCCCAGTACTCCTGCTGCAATGAGCGGCTCCCACACTGAAGAGATCCTCCCACTCTTCCACCTCTCCCACGTCTGCCAGGTTGCAGTCTCTGCCTTGCCAGGTGGCACCATGCCAGCAAAAGAAGGGTGAGGGTTGGGCTGCTTTAAATGAGAATGAGAGGTATGCATGGCAATGAAGGGAAAGGAAAGGAGAGTTGTGGGAAAACAGAGTTGGAGAGGAAGACACAGGATGGAGAAGCTTTAAAGGAGGCAGCACTAAACCTGTCCTACTGATTATCCTGCTCAGAAAAAAATTCATTGAATAGGTGACTGCAACTGCTTTCTCAGGCTGCACTAAAACTGTTTGCTACCACAGACTTCATGTTAGTAAAGCTGTACCATCCTCATCTCTAACAGGAGCTTCCACCAAGTTGATGCAGTTCTTTGCAATTTGTCACCAATTTAAAGGATTAATTTATTGAAGAAGACTAATAGAGATAGTAATTTTCATTTTGCAAGCACAATATATGACAAGGAAATTTAACTTGCTGCTACTCAGAATATCACATAATTTTTGCTATGCTTCATAAACAGAGCTTCCATATACAGAAGCCAATGCTTTCTATAAAAGATTAACTTCTACTCCCTTCATTGTGCACTTATTCAAAAACAGAGCCATTTTTTATAATGCCAAAGTTAAATCAAATCAATAACTAGAAGTTCACAACTATGTTTACATGCAAAAGAAGAGTAACAAGCCAAGACAATGTATGTGATTCTCAATTTCAGAAGTCTAGAAACAGCACACTTACTGGGTGCATATGGCAGAGCTGTCCTCATGTTTAACACCTGCGGGCACACAACTTCTGACTCATTATGCAGCTTTGTCCACACTGCTCAAGGATGTGCTGGTACCTCTAAATATTTGTGGCTAGAACTGAAGCAGTTTCTTGCTGACTGCATTTCTCTAGCTCAAGATGCATTTCATTGCTGGTTTTGTAGACATTTGGAGAGCTACACTCTTCAAATATTTCTGACTTACCTTTATCTTGTCTCTAAGCATTTATAGATTTTCTCCACTCATGCATTCAAAGTCAAATTATTACCTATATGACACTTAAAAGATATTGCAGTAACCTGCAAACAGGAGTGAATTATCAACAGCCACAAAGATACAAAGTACGTACTTGTATCCTACGCAATAAAATTGCTAATCTCAAAAACCATGCCATTGTAAAAATATTTATAAAAGCATACTGGCAAATAAGGAAGAAAAAGATGCAAGTATGCAGAAACTGAGGAAGAAACACACAAGGTTCCATTAAGGAATCTTACTAGGAGATACTTTCACCGGAACTATAATTTGATTTAACTTCTGAAAAAACAAATACTAAAGATGCAACAGCACAGAGCAATATGAATCAGAAAGAAATATAAACTATGAAGGAGAAGAAAGCTACAAACAATACTCAAGATTTGCTGTTTTCCACTGGTTCTGTGGAATTTACACAGAATCACAAGGTTGGAAGAGATCTTCAAGATCATCAAGTCCAACCCATGTCCCAACACCTCAACTAGACCATGGCACCAAGTGCCACATCCAGTCTGCTTTAAACACACCCAGGGACAGTAACTCTACCACCTCCCCAGGGAGACAATTCCAGTACTTTATCATTCTGTCTGTAAAAAACTTTTTCCTAATATCCAGCCTATATTTCCCTTGGCGCAGCTTGAGACTGTGTCCTCTGGTTCTGCCAGGTGCTGCCTGGTGACAGAGACCAACCCCACCTGACTACAGCACCTTTCAGGGANCAGGATGCCGTGGGCCTTCTTGGCCACCAGGGCACACTGCTGGCTCATGTTCAGCCGGCTGTCAACCAGCATCCCCAGGTTCCTTTCTGCCTGGGCACTGTCCAGACACACCATCCTCAGTCTATAACACTGCAGGGGGTTATTGTGGCCAAAATGCAGGACCCAGAACTTGTACTTATTAAACTTCATCTTACTGGACTCTGCCCATCCATCCAACCATTCCAAGTCCCTCTGCAGAGCCCTCCTACCTTCCAACAGATTGACACAGGCTCCCAGCTTGGTGTCATCTGCAAATTTACAAATGAAAGACCCAACACCCTCATCCACGTCATCAATAAAAATATTGAACAGGACTGGCCCCAAGACAGACCCCGGGGGGACACCACTAGTGACTGGCCACCAGCTGGATGCAGCATCCTAAATAACAAAACTGAGAGGAGCTGTTAGCTGAAGAACAACAACTTTGAAGAATAAATTTGCTACAGCCAAGAAAAAAGAGGAGAATAAGAACATTTCTTGCAAAGGGATGAAGAAAGGACATGCACATTCAGAGACCATGCTTCTGGAGAAGTATCAGCAATGCAAAGAAGAAAGAGGGAGAAAAAGGTAAAGGAAAAAACCAAACCTACTGAAAGAAGATACAGTTAATTTTATTAATTTCAATAAAAGGCTTGCCTAAGATACTAGAGAAAACTGACATTTATGTGAGCCAACTTGAACAAATAATTTCTTTCACTGTTTTGATCTACTTTATTTTTTAGCATTCAGACCTGGAAAACTGGAAATAAAGAGCAACATATTTTTAAGACAAAAACCACTGAATTTCATGAAAGCACAATGACAGATAAACAAGCCTTTAAGGCTTTAAGTTTTAAAGTTTTTTGTTTGTTTGTTTTGGGTTTAGTTTCTGGTTTGGGTTTTTTTAGCTTTCAAAATGCTCGTGAACAAAATATAGTTAATGGGAACACACATACTCCTCCTGACTCAGACTCAATTTCTGCATTCTGTCAGCCTGTGAAATGATAAAGGGTTTTACAAATGTTCAAAACCATCAGATATCAATTCTGTAACATTCAAAACAGGTCATAATACTAAAAATAATGTTCACATTAATTTTTATTTGCTAAAATACAACCATCTTTTTATGAAGCAGCTTAAAATGTAATTTTAAAAGTAAATCACTAGTATGCTGTTAATGAACAAGTACCAAAGCAATTAGCATGAAAAGAAACCAACAAGAACAACATTTTGATAAGCTCATCAGCAAAGCCTTAAAGAATGCTTACCACATCATTATCTGTAACTTCTGTCTTGTCTTCCTCAGTAGTCATGACAAAAAAGGGAACTTTGCCCAGACAATGTATCTCAAAAAGGCACCAGTAGCAAGAAATATTTGGTTACAAAGTCGCTAATGCATTTCAAAGTTTCACAAGTTCACACAAAATGGAACTTAAGCGTCCAGCATGATAGCTAAAATAAGGGTATTTGTAAAAACTTGTCCTGTCAGTGGTTAACAAGACAGGCTAGTAGACAGCAAGTGTGTGAAGTTTCCTGCTGTACTTACAAGCTGGTTCGCAGAGCAGGAACTAGAGTTCTGAAATGTACATATTCCAATAATATAACCACTCTCTCCTAAGCACAAAGAATACCTTATCAGCTTTCCTGGTCCCTTCTCTTTGAAAAGACCTGCTTATCAGCTCATGGACCTCTGTGCAAACAGGGAACAATCCACAAAAGAAGCAAAACATTGAACTTTAACACTGAACTTTAAACTTGGACTGTCTTCAACTGCAGTCTCACCTAGATTTACAGCACCTTTAGATTTACAGGTGACTATCAGAGGTGTAAGCCATGAGCTCCTGCTACCCTCACAGCAACAGCCTGTGCAGTCACAGAACAAATGAACTATTGTCTTCAGTCACTGCCCACACCTGGATTGTCCTAAACCAACAATGATATTGAAGTTCTCACCCCATTTCCTGTACAGAGTTACAACTTAGGTTTCTTACTGGGCTTTGGATGCACTACTCGATACTCTGCAGGATGCATCTGTTTGAAAACTCAGATTTAGGTTTGCTAATTCAAAGACTGGAAGCTGAGTGATGACATGAACTTCATGAACTGTATCTTACATCAGGGTGTGCTAAGGACCTGAAGTTCCCTGACTATAATACTAACTAACTCACTTCAGAGACTGGCCTCATTACTCTTCTCTTCTGTTAGCCCATGTTAAAAAAAAAAGTCATCCCCTTCTGCGTAATTTCTTCAGTGTGCCATGGACACACCCTGCAGCCACATGGAAGGCAGCCCTATACAGAAGCCAATACACAGGAAGCCAAGGTGAATTTACAGCCACGTCACATCTGGATTCAGTACACATAGGTGGGTGAAATACAGATGGATTCTATGTCAAGAGCTGTTCTTGAAAGTAAAAAGGAGAACAACTCTGGAAAGGTTCTCAGAACACAAACCAAAGCAAAGCCCTCTATAAAGGAAGTAATACTTTCAGCTCAAAGTACCATACTGTGTGAACTCTGAAAAAAGAACTTCAAAGGAAGAATGGAAAATTTTAAATTTCCCATTTTTAAATGGGAAAAATCACATATTTCCAGCTCATAATATTAATTAAAAAATGAACATATTTCTGCCTTGCAGATTTTCGTCTCCCTTTGTAATACCTCTAACCCAGGCTAAAATTTAATATTTTACATTTTAATTTTATTTCATCCCTACACTTTCCCTCCTAAAATATTGGTAAATTCTAATATTTGCAGATGAAATTAGGCCATAATCAATTTGACTTAATGAGCAGCACACCCAAACTCCTTGATATTAATCAGAGTTTACTACAGAGCAATAAGATTGTGGGACTTCTCTTAAGATTTTGTCTTTTAAAGATCTGATGGTATAAACTTCTGAGGTTTTCAGCTGCTAAGTATCTACTGTTGCAAAATCCTGTGCAAAATTAAGGATTAGTTTACCAACAGATTCTACTCTTAACTTTGTAGAAGGACTCAAAATCTTGGTAGAGGGACTCAAAATCAGAATTACAGGGAGTATCAGAGAAACTTCTATGAAAAAATCCAAGCACTCAACATTAACTGAAGTAGATGACAGAGAAAAAAAAAATAACAGTAAATTCCAGCAAGTCACATAACAAAAAAGTAGCTTAAATTCACCAAAAGATTTGACAAAAATAACCTCTTCCAGCAACTATTTCTTTAGTCCTTCCTACTTTGTCACAAGTAAAGTTTAATTTTAAAAAAAAGAAGAATGAACTAACTAGTATCATGCTCCAAATCTTCACAGTGATGTCATTACATGAATAAAATTCCTTCCAGCCTAGCTGTGAAATGTTTTCATTGTTGACAGTCTTTTAGAGTAAAAAAAGCCAGGTTATAGGAGTTATTTTTCTTAGGTCTTATTTTATGACTAATCAATTTAACATTGCTCAACCAAATAAAAGGCATTTGTGTATTAGTTAAAATGCAAATCCCAACACAGAAGTAGACAACCAGCCCCTCAAAACTGCCAAAGGCAAAGTTTAAATTTTCTGTGCTGCTACACCAAATTCTCCATATGAAAAATGAAATACTGATTGAATTTGCCTCTGTGTCATTCTAGTGGTACATGTACGGACACTCTTACTGCCTGGATATTTGCTTTGAAATCAGGATAACTGATTAAAGAAAGAGGATAGTGTTCTCATATTTCTGCAATGAAATATGAACCTAGTGCTGATTCTACACCTATACAAATACAATACGCTGTCAACACAGGAAAAGCACAATTGGAAGGTGGAGTAAGAGCTAACTCGCAGAACCTGAAGAACCTATTTTTGTAAGACTTCTTTCTATGCCTTTCTTACTTTCTACAAGTATTGCTCTCTTCCCTGTGCTGCATAACACACAAGTAACATGTCATTTTCTGCAACACAACTACATTCCTCAGAGCAAAGTTCTATTCCGTAATTTTTTATTTTTTTTTTTTCGTGAATATAGCTTTGTATTTATCAGAAGTAGTACATAAGACATCAAATACTTTAAGTATAGAAAGAAATGGAAGGAAGGAACCTCACAAAGTTCAACAAGGCCAAGTGCAAGGGCCTGTTCATGGGCTGGGCTAATTCAGGAACAGGCTGCCCAGAGAACTGGAGAAACTCCATCACTGTAAGCATTCAAGGCCAGGCTGTAGAGGCTTTGAGCAACCCGGTCTATGGAAGCAACCTAGTCTATGCCCCTGTCCATAGCAGGGACTTGAAACAGATGATCTTTAAGGTCACTTCCAACCCAAACCATTCTATGATTTTATGACAAATATCCCACATGGTACAGAGGGTACACAGATCTCTCTAAATCTAGCTAAGCGCTGCTGAACTGCGTTCTGAAGTAGATTTTACATACACACAAATAATTTAACTGCCATATTTGCACTGCTATAACTTGACAATACATTTCTTTCTCCCCTCACCACCACAAGATGAAATCTCTCATGTCACTGTAACTGTAGCAATGTCCTAAATATTTCTAATAATCTTAAACCTTGTATTTCTCATTTGAAAATGTCACTACTATGTTTTCCATTTTCCTCATACTGTGAATAGGTTTCTCATTTGTTCCCTCCCATAAGGTATCTATAATTGTCAGCTGTTCCTCCCCAGATATCTGGCACTTTGCAACAAAATCACTGCAAATCACTTCATCATTTTAAAACTTACCTTGCTCTTTCTTTTGTTTCCCAATTTGTTACTCCTTTTCCTTGCTGAAGACATTATAAAGTGCACTATGTAAAGTATGTATAAGTACACTATGAAAAAAACCAAAACTGTGCTTCTCTTGGAGCATGTACACTTCTTCAGAAGTGTGGTTAAAAGCAAATTCTCTAGCAAAGTCTTGTCTTTACTCTTTGAGCAGAAGCTGAGGAACAAAGATTTTTTTCTCATGAAGGTTTTCTTCCATCAGTATTTCCAATTTCTCCATTTACATAAAAAAAACCATCTTAACCGATGAAAAGAATTAAAAACATAACTGCATTCAAATGATATCTGAATTGCCTTAAGGCAAGGCTACCAAGTAGAACACAGTAGGTCACTGGTGGACCTTGCTCCTGCAATATCATCTTGCTCCCTAGGCACAACTGTATCTTGTGGGCTGGCTTTGGCTGGGGCAGAGTTCATTTTCTTCACAGCAGCTGGCAGGGAGATGTGTTTGGGATTTGCGCTGAAAAGTGTTGATAACATAGAGACGTTTTCACTACTGTTGAGCACGGATTACACTTTTCTGCCTCCCACCCAGGAGGCTGGGAATGCACAAGAAGTTGAGAGGAGCACAGCCAGGAAAGCTGACCTCAAGAGACCACAGGGATGTATCATGCCCAGTACATAAAACTGGGAGAAGAAAAAGGAAGGAGGGGAGGTTCAGACTGATGGTGTTTGTCTTCCCATGTCACTGTTCCACATGATGGAGCCCTGCTTTCCTGGAGATGGCTGAACACCTGCCTGCCCATGGAATGTGGTAAAAGAATCTGTTGGTTTGCTTTGCTTGCATGTGCAGCTTTTGCTTTACCCACTAAACTGTCTATGTCTCAACCCACAGGTTTTCTCACTTTTACTCTTCTGATTGTCTCCCCATTCCAATAGGGAGAGTGAGCAAGTGGCTGTGTGGTGCTTAGTTGCCAGCTGGGGTTAAATCACAACTCTTGGCCATTTAAAAACCATGCTGATGGTTTTCAAAACTGGCAAGTGCACCTAGGTACAGAGCAGTTACACATTAAATAGTTAAAGATCAACCAACGATTTCTTCTCAACTTTGCTCCAAAACTTTGGCTTCTGCCAAAGACAGTGGAGGCCGTATCAGTGATTCACTGGCCATATTTATCACTCAACCAGGAAATTCCATCACTGCCAAGTTTAACAAAGGGAATGTAATTACATATTAACTATTAACTAAAGTCTCATTTCAGAGAATACTATAAATTGCTCGGGACTCAGGCAAGGTTTTCTTACATGTTGACATAAAACTGAGCAGAAAGGGAACCTGGGTTAGTTGTTTTATGAGCTCTCAAAAGTTTTCAGTTTGTTTCTTTCTTTTGTGGGGAAAAAATAGCATTCTGATCTATGTATTAGGCAGGAAGAGTAAAGCATTGTGAAGCTTAAAATGTGGGATCTGTGGCTAAGTGCTCTTTAAGCCCACCACCTTTATCCTTTACACCAAACCTAAGAATCCAGAGATCATATCTTTTTGATTGATGAAAATTTGGTTTGATGAATATTATAAAAATCACATATTGAGTATAAATAATCAGCATTCTGGAATGTCAGGCCCTCATTGAGCTAAATGTTAACACCAGCATTTCTTGTAAGATGAAGACTTCAACTCTGCCCAGTAGTGCAACAGTTTTATATTGACATAACAGTCATTAAGCCAAACTCCGCCTGCCAGCACAGAAATTTGATACAAGCTGCCTGAACTGCATCTTGTTTTCACACACTACACACAGTGTGTTCATTGTATAGATCACATTATAGATAGATCCCAGCAACCACATTCAGACTCTGGGAGCAAGGAGCCATTCAGTTCTCAGTTTCAGTTCAAATGCCCAGCCCTCCTCAAGCACACAGGAGTGCAACGCCATGAACCAAAGGACTGCTGGAATGCAGTTCCTGCAGACGTGTCAAGCCAATGAAGGAGCTTGATTTAAGGTGCTGAAAGACTGAACACTGAATCCACCAGGGGTTTGGCTGCAGCTCACACTTATGCTACTTATGAATTATGAGTCAAGTCCGGGTGCTCAAGGCAGCACAGTGTGTCAAACACCTCAGTCAAAGTGACCTGCCTGGGGTAAAGGAACACAGATCCTACAGGGAAAATCAATCTGTAGAAACTGCAGCATGCTAGTAATTACAAATAAAATGAGACAGCTGAACAGCAATGAAGGGGTATAAATATAAGACAAGGTTCAGAAATCTAGTGACAAAATCCTGAACTCCTAACCATCTGACATTATCATGTCAGATCCTGAAAAGTACAGATATTAAGAAACTCTCCTCCCCTCTAGAGACATCCTCCACTGATGTGATCCAGCTGTGCAGCCTCCTGAGTTCCAGCAAAGGCACGTAGCCTGCACAAGCAGCCTGAATATGGCAGGAACTGAAGCAACCAGCGAAGAATAAGGCCAGGGAGCAAACAATTCAAGAACAAAATGGGAAGAATGACTGTGTCTAGTAAGTCTGTCCCAAAGATAAGTACATGTTGTGCTCCCTTAACACTGCCAAATCCAGAACTGTTTGAAGGGGACATGTGACTTGAACTCCACAGGTACCTGGCTCAAATGATCCCTGACTTTCTCTTGTTGTTGCAAACAATAGCATCACCAGAATAAGGAATCAGGCTGTGTAGGCAGCCTGTAGGATTGCTGGAAGCAGAGTTACTCCTAACAATATATTGCTCTAAAGAAAGCAAATTTATACTTACTAGAACCAGTCTTTCCTCAAACCAGTATTTTTGCTACACATACTACTTCCACCAACCACAACACCATGCATCCCAAACCAAAGGATACCTGTCTTCCAGAACTGTGATTTTCAATCACAAGTTCTTCTCACAACACCTAACAATGCACAAGAGAATCATGAACTACAGTTTCCAAAGGGAGAGATTATTGTAAATCACTTTCTCCACAACTGTCAGCTCCCTCAAACTCACCCTGCAGCCTGTAACTCAACTCAGTTAGCACACCAATAAGTCAAGTGCAGTGCCTATGGAGAGAGGCCACCCCACAGATTTTGAGAAAAGCAGTCCATCACTTAATGTTAATTCTAAGACACACTTTATCATTCTGCTCATAGGGTCTTTGAAAAGCAAAGGTTGTCTCAGATCCCATTCCTCCTGGTTAGAGACCATCATGAAAAATAAAACTTCTCACTGTGGTGCTCACTCAGTTTTAGAAAGGTTTGTTGCATATATTCTTTATGTCCCAAATAATACATCTCTTTTTCACTCAAAGCTGTGTCAGTCTTCTCCACCCAATCATTACTTTAAAATATTTTATCTGGAATTCAAGTCTTCCTCCCTTCCTCCCTAAAAAACATAGTTTATAGGATTTAATAAAATGAAACAACTTCGGGTACCTTCTGATATTTATCTTTTACCTTTCAGTTTATACCATAATACACATTATTACATTTGTTATCTCTCTGTCCTCTGAGTTTCTGCTTAATCTGTAAGTGCTGTACCGCTAGAGCATTTTTCATTTAGAAAATTTGGTATAAAATTATAATAATCACGCAAATACTTGTAAAATGTGCATTTCTGAGAACTTGACATGCAGCATCACATCACCCATAGTGAGCATCTTCTCAACAGAGCACCAGCAAGGGTGTCACAACATCAGCAGCACTGACACAGCTCTAGCCAGACCCGTGCCCCTTCCCAACTTCACACGGCCGCTTCCCCACAGCAACTTCAACTTCACCCTCTCCTCCCTCTTGCCCAAACCGCCCCATTTCCAGACACTTCCCCCGGTGTCTCTTCAATCCCACCCTTCCCCTCCTCAGCCTGCTCCCCCAGCCCTGCCTCCCCC
>VYXF01001329.1:275912-319626 GCA_013397295.1 Polioptila caerulea
GGCGGCTCCCGGAGCTGCCGTGCCTGCGGCCCGGGGAGCGGCACGGGTCGCCTTCCGCCCAAACCGTGAATGGGGGACCTCGGCAGCCACTGGCGCGAGCGTTTTGTTTGAACCCCATCACAAGTTTATTAGAGAATGGCAGGGCTGCTTCGAATTAAGGTACAGACCTCTCAAACAGAACATTACTGTGTTGTCCGAAGAAACAAATTGTCCACCAAATGTTGAAGATCGTGTATAGGCGTAACTTTGTGCTTCAATTTCGGGTTGATTTTCCGATGGGTGGCAAAGGGCAGTGCTGCACATCAAAACCGGGTGAAATCCTGGCCCCTTGAATGGAAACCTCTCACACCAATTACGATTGTAAACCGTGATAGAAAAGCACGCCACTAAAACCGGTAATTTTATTAGCAAGCACATGTTCAATAGCACATTCATTAGAAGTATGCTTTCGGTGAATGCGCTTTGTTAGCACCAAACAGAAGGTGGTGAGAGCTCTGAGAGCTCCAGAAGGCTTTGCTGCAAGGTGTGGAACTGCTCCTGAACTCAAAAATGGGCCGTGGTATTTCAGCGAGCACACTGATGTACTTGCTTATAGATGTACGCATCACTCACGAAATTAACCTTTCAGATATACAAGGTATCACAGGTTAGACTAAATACTTGAAAAAAGGAGCCAAGATGGTATTAGTTTTATGAATTTTATTAGTTTTCTATTCCTTCCAAGAAAAAAGGCTTTCTTTTTCAGCAGATTTTAGTTTATCAGCCTAATCTGGGGTACTTTTGCCTCATATGCTTGTCTACAGAACTCTAGGTATTTGCAGCTGGTCTGAATGGAGTTCATAATGTCTTTGCTCTGAGCTGTTTCAATTTTCTAATGAATAAACTTTAATTAACCCCCCAAAAATTCAGTCCTGTGGAGTTTTGGGGATTTTTTTTGCTTTGCAATCTCCGTGTTGAATTTGCATTTGATTACAAAAGACTAAAACCAATACTCTGATACTACTTGGGCATCTTTTCTTGGAGTGCTGCTTATCAGAAGTTTGCATTAGCCTTATCTTACGCGATGATTATCCAGGCATAGTGCTCAGTTTGCATATACAACAATTTATTTCACCTTGTCCGCTTTGGTGAATAACCAAATATTTCCTAATATTAATTTGTCACACCAATCATTTTGGGTAGATGTTCATCACATTCCCTATTGGAAATGAAAATAAATCATATAGGTAGGGTACAATATGCTCTCTTAGAATGATGCCTAAAACACTGACACAACTAATGATATCAACTAATGACTAAAACCAGAGGTAAACTAATGAGGGGTATGACATACCAGCTAGACATGCAACATAACAGCCAAGTAGCATCTGCCAATTTAACAGTATTTTTTTTCTTACATTAAGTAATCTAATAATACGGAATATAATCTGTGTTTAGGATGTCAAGTAACACTTCAGAAGTTCACATAGACCATTTTGATACAGCAGCAGAGAGAGCAAAGGCACTCAAAACACTGAGTAACATCAGGAGTTGGGAAGTGGAGTCTTTCCCAGCAGAGCTCTATAAAAAAAAAAAAAAAAAATTAATAAACTCATTCCTAAATAGTTCTCTTTATTGTTATTATAAAAGCATAGAAATTTTCAGAGAAATATTTTTCTATTAGCCCCATCTGTTATGTAGACCCTTCTGATGTCAAAACATCATGTGTCACATTAATATCAACACGTGTTTTTCAGTGATAGTCAGGGTCAAAAGTATAAAGCACCTATGTGGTCCCACTTCTCTTAGTTTTTGTTAAGACTATTTCATTTACGTTGCACGTGTTCTCAAACATTTATTCAGATGTAGGAAGTTTGACAGATGTCAGTTTTCTGTGATATTTATAGGAAGAAACCAGTAGAAACTACAAAGAGGAAAAGTTCTTACCACTTGACTGCCACCTGAGTAAGGTGATTGCTGAAAACAAACAAACAAATAAATTTATAGAGGTGTTCCCAGTCAACGGTTTTGAACGCAGTTTTTTCCTGTGATCAACAAATTTTTAATAGCTTAACCCCCAGTATGGTTTTAAGTTGTTCAAGAGGAAGGTTGAATAAATATTAATACAGAATGTTCTCTTCAGACCAAATAATCCCAAAATTTCTCTATCCACTACCCATGTTCTTTGTTTACAAAGAAAAGAAGATTAAAGTGCGATGATGAAAGTGTTCTTACCGGTTTCCCAGAGTAAGTGCTTCCTGAGCCAGAGCCACCCTGTGAAATAATTATGAACAGTTTAATTTTGTCATACTAGGCTGCAGTGGACAGCATCCAAAGAGCACACAGCAATCTTGAAAATGCCCTGGATATTAGCAGGTCTGATAGTGATTTTGATTTTACCATTTTGACTGCACTTTTCCCCCCTATTTTAATTGGTCTCAATAAGCACAGCTGTGTCCTTCTTATTGCATGAAGAGTTTCAGAGGAATGTGTCAAAGCAATGTGTCTTGTCTGAACTGCAGAGTTGGAAACTGAAACAATTACCCTGATATTTAAGTATATCATTCTTATTAGCATGACCTGAGCATGTTCCTATGAGTAAGTGACAGAGTATATCAAAACTTTGCTATGAGAGCAATAAATGCTGCCTCATCCTAAGGCTCAAGTCTGAACAAAATACTCCAATTTTTATTGGTAATTTTTCTTGTACCTTTACCATTGTAACATAATTTAAAATTTCACTCTCGTTATCTATCTTAAAACCCAATATCCCCATTTCTAATTTGGTTGTGGAATACTGAAAGAAGAATATCCTTACTGGCTTTCCTTGATGACTGCCTCCTGAGGAAGAGGAACCCTGAAAAAAGATACTTGTTTTTGACTCTAAGTCTATTTGTGCTTAAATATTCTTGCTATCTGGAATTAAAGACCACAGAAAAATGAACACTTTTTTGTATCAAGGCATCCAAAAATCCCAGGCAAAACCTTACCTGAAATACAAATATTTAACATCTTTCTGTTATGTGTTCTTTCAAAGGTTGTATTGGACAATTTAATACAAAATTCTCAAGAAAAAAAGAACTGTTTTACAGTTTTGTTTAATATATGGAATGGAAAAAACAAGGTACATTTTAACAGTAATTCTCCTGGTATCAATCTATGGCTAGACTTGAGGGAAAAAAACACACCACCAACAAGAAAAGGCAAATGGTGAGAGGCCTTTACTTTACAGTCCCTACTTAAAGAAAACTCTAATAAAAAAGGTAGTTGAAAATAAAAGCAGGTACAGAAAAATTAGATGTTCTGAAAGCATCTTATTCTGTTTGAAGTGGCTGTGCTTATTTAAATGACATTGCCTACAGGAAATGTTACAAGCATTAAGTCTTTAAGAAATACCATCAAATAGGTACAGAAAATGTCTCTCTTTTAGGATTAGTATATTAGAAAATGTAACATTTATGGCCACTTTTTAATAACAAATACATCTTTTCTATAAGAGAGAAGCTAAAACATTTGTATCAACTGCCATTGAATGGCAAGAGTGAGGTCCAAATTACATAATAAAAAGAGTAGTCTGAAGTGGTTGAAGTTGAAAATGTGCATAATTAAATGGCAACTATTACTTCCTCTGAAAAGAAAGAGTGTTTTCTTCAAAGCAAGACAGAAATACTTAAGACAAATGCATACAAAATCAATGAAAAACTGAGCTCTGAGCGCAAAGTGTATGATTATTATAAATTTAAACAGAAAGAGCAGTTCAGAAGTTCCTTACACACACACACACAGAAATCCAATGGGCTTATTCTGTGATTACTAGAAGTTCAGCTACATAATAAAGTCCTGTCTCAAAACTGTGAAAATAAATATTGGGTTTGCATTTGTTGAGAGTATCCCAGATATGTAAATCATGTGACACTTAGCATAGTAAAATAATTCTCAGAAAACTGCCTAGCCCATTACTAACTATAGTTTTTTTGAACAGGTGTATAAGAGAAAGGTAAGTTTGAATATTTTGTACTTACAGGTTTACCATATTGTCTGCCTCCAGAAGGATATGAGCCCTGTAAGAATTCGATCAAACTGGTATTAATTGAATGAAAAATCTTTTACCACTGTCTTGATACAATTTCTGCAGTACTTAGGACAAGCTTATTTGGGTGTTCTTCAAACAAAAAAAAGGTAAATGGTATCTAAAATTTACACTCTATACTACACACCACAGCAATGGCAATTTGAATCAAGAAAGCAGTGTTATGAAATGCAGCCTGGCAACTATAGTATGTTCAAAGGAGTATTTTACACAGAGCAGTAACTAGTTGTAACCAAATCTTTTATTCACCTTACTGAAACAACTTCTATCTGTATTACCTCCACTGTTGAAACTTAATAAAATGGCCAAATTAATGTACCTGTCAGCATCAAGTAACTGACCTGATCTAGAAAGGAGGTTAGGAAAGAGATGGGATAGAAAGAGAATACTCACCTGCCCACCATATTGGCTGCTTCCTGAGGGATAAGATCCCTATTAAAAAAAAACCAAAAACAACAACAATTAACATCAATTACTTTTTAAATTTTTTTGTGCAGAATGAAACATCATAGGACTTTTGAAAGATCTCAATCATAATCTGGAAAGTATATTAAGCAGAAAAGATGCAGTGAAAGACTTCTGACAATGCCTCTGAGTTCTTCAACAGCTGAAAGTAGTAAATTGGGCAAATAGTCACAAAACACCTGCTGAGATTGTTCTGTTGAATAAATGGACCAAAAGTGTCCTACGTATGGCTATATTAAAAACACCTATTGACTTTATTTGTGATTTTCTACTATGTCAGACATGTTCAGAGAGCATCTTGTGTATTATTGTAAAAACATTGTTATTACCAAATAGGCTGTTTGGGAAAAAAAATTGATCCACAGCTGTTAAGAATCCTCTCCATTCTACATGAGATTGTCTTTTTAATAGAGTGGTACTGAACTCCAGTGCTTCCCAGTGGAGGAAAAAGAAATTAATTTTTTTAGTATGGTAGAGTGAGACTGCAAACACAGTAATACTAATCAAAAATAAGCTCCATCTTATGAGTTAGTTATCCATTCCATCTGTCAGCTATTTGCACTAGTAACATTGGTGAATTAGTGGCAAATAGTCTGCATAAGGTACATGTTTAACAGGGAGAGTCTTGAGTCAAAGGTGAAGAGGAAAGTGGTATTATTGTGTGCAACACACCAGAATTTATATTTTTAAAGTAGTATTTATTGGTTTATTCTCTACCAAATCTTCCAAGTATTTAATGAAAATATAAAAAGGGTTAATGAAAATTATCATTTGAGACAAGAGGCATTCTGAGGTAAAGCAACTAGAATTATGATCTAAGTAATATCTTTACATGGAAATTTGTTCGTGCTACTCCATTTAGAGTAGACTCCAGCTACTGACAGTCCCTGTTTTTAAATATGTATTAGGAGTAAAATGTCCCTAAAAAACTGTCAGTATATGTACTTCATGATATTTTTCACTTAATAAATTTAATAAATTGCAAGTAGAAAGAAGATCTTGAAAATTAAGAAAATTTGCTTGCCTGTCCACCATACTGATTTCTTCCAGGATATGAACCCTGTAAAAAGAATGCAAAATTTTTATGAATAATTTTTTAAATAGCATTTAAAAATTTTAAGTGGCAAAAAAAATTCCTAGACCTAATATAAACAATACTCATGACATTGATTAACTGGAAGAATGTTACACAGTTACTAATGCAGTGGCAAATTACTAATTATCCAGCCATCATATTGGTGGTTTATGCAGTGAGATGAACCCTGTGAATGATTCTTCAGTAATTTTTTAAGGTAAGAAAGCTTCTATAACAACAAAGTAAAACCTTGGCTCTTGTATATAGAAGGTTATAGCTGAAATGTCAAGAGTGACTGAATAAAAGTCCCATGCAACTCTCTGGAATTATTGTACCTACCTCCGTGACTAAACTGAACTCAATATATAATGGCTTCTGGCAAATATGACAACTGAGCTGTGTTTATTCCTGAGGGACTAATCTGTGTAAATGTTAGAGACAAACTGCCTCACCTGTCCACCGTGATAGCTGGTTCCTGAGAAAGAGCCCTGCATTCAACAGAAACAGCAATGTTTACTCTGTATGAACTTCAGGGTCACAGAGAGGAAAACCAAGAGAACACACTGACTTATTGCAATTATAAAGTCATTTACACTGCTCACTATTATTCTGATTCATCTTGATTTATATGTCAAGTAATATATGTGTGTGTATATATATATGTATATAATGTGTATATAAGTGATCATTATTATTATATAATTTCTTTTATATAAATTCTAATTTATGTGTTGTTTTCAGCACTTTTGATTCTCAGAATTGGAAGGTATGCCATGGGTTATATACTTGGGCATGTCGCTTTGCTTGATTATACCAATCAGCATTAGACCAATAAAGAGAATAGTGATCCAAGCAATTTTGACTGTACTAAAAAAAATCAGGTAACTGAGCCTTCCTTCAGAGGTAAATTAATTTGATCTCAGCAAAACAGTGGAGGGGATTTTGTGTGTTTGGGGGTTTGGGGTTTTTTTCAGGAATTTACAAAGAAATAGGAACTACACTAATTAGACGGAAAAATAGAAATAGCTTTAATTTTTCCAAATGTGTTTCTCTGCTCCATTCTGAAAGCATTTGGAGCCAAGATTTTAATCTACAATCATACTGTTAATAACTGTCATAAGAGTAAAGTCCAAAACCTGACAGGTATACTATGAGATATTTGGGAAACAGATTCTTAGGAAAGTCCCTGGCCTCTCTTACAAACTGAGTAGCTAGTTTTGAATGCAATACTATGGTTGCAAGTCACTTAATATTTCTGCCTTTAGCCGATTCAAAATTGCTCATTTTAGTATAATGTGGAAGAAGCTTTCATCATACATAAAACTTCTAAGACAGAATTATTTCAAGAAATTTATTTCCCTGGGAATTTTCCAGTATGTTTACATACTATGAAAAATATATAAAGACAAAAAATACTTACTGAGCCTCCACCGGGGCACACACACCCACCCTGTACAAAACACAACCAAACTTACTTTCCTGGGTCTATGTTGGAATAGGCCTCTGAATTATTAAATCAAATTCACATTCTGCTACCCTAAGAAAATGGACTATAAAACACTGTTGATCAACTTATCAAGCTTCATTTAAAAAGATAGTTTCTTTATCTCTCCCTTGCCCTTTTAGGCTAGCTGTGCACTTACTTATGTAATGTTTAAATAGAATCTTCTAATTTCTCATTTAAAATTTACAGTAAAAACCTACTCACAAAAGGATAAGTAAAATTTTTTCATTAGTAATACAGATTTTATTTTTTTTCCTTGAGGAGACCAGAGCATCAAGCCTGTCAGAATTTAAGAAGCATTTGGACAATGCTCTCAGGGACATGGTGTCATTCTTGGGATGTCCTGCACAGGGTCAGGAGTTGGACTCAATGGTCCTGATGGATCCTTCCAGCTCAGGGTACTCCATGATCCTATGGATACATGCAGTGCTCTTTAGATGACTTCCAGTGGAGGCCTATTAAGTAACTTCTACTCTGATAAAACTTAGCGAGAGATGGCCAGGGGTTCACTATTCAGTGTCTCACTCTCCACATTCAGTCTAGATGAAATATGTGAAGGGAAACAGTTCTTGTGAAGGAAAGTTACAGAGAGCAACTTGAGACTATATATCACTAGCAGAACTGAACACTACAGAGAAAGAAAAGCATACCTGTCCACCAGACTGTCTGACTCCTGAAGAAAAGCCCTGGAAGGAAAGGAGTGACTTAATTACTTCTGTATTACTGAGTAACATTCTCAGTGGTTCTCTGTGGTTCTTAGTCCTTCAAATTGCTTCTATTTAAACATAACACAAAAAATTGGCTTCTTAAACCATGATATGTTGAAGAAACATTTCCATGCAGTGTCACAGGCCCCTGTATTGTTTGCTCTTAACATGATCTGATGTACCAGACAGGCTCATACTTAGCAATCCTCCTTCAGTCTGGCTTAAGGCTATTTTATCTGAGAATGTTCCTTTTTTTGCAAAAAATACCAGTCTGTTTTCCTGACAAACTGTGTACCCAAACTGCAAATACCATGAAAGTAGAAGTTTTACCTGTCCACTATACTGGCTGCTTCCCGAAGAAGCTATACCCTAAAGAAATGGAAAAGCATTTATATTTGTTGCACATTCTTTAACTTATGACCTGTCACAGAAAAACACACTTTTATTTGTCTTCCTTGGATTTAAGTGCCTCAGGGACATGAACATTTACTTTATCACCATGCTGAAATCCATTGCAAGCCTTTACAGTGGCTGCTGCTAAAACAGATCGATGAAGTTTGATTCAAAGTCAGCTTCAGGCAGCTGTGAGTAGTGCTGCTGCCCTGGACTGTGTGCTCTCAGCAGCCTTCTATGCTTTGATTGTGTGAGTGGGCTGACACAGCAGAGAGTCAGATATTTGTCTATTCTGTCTAAAAACTGTTTTGCTATAAAACACCTCTTTTAAAAATTTTTTGCTTTTCACACACACACAAAAAAAGTGAACAATAGGAAAAACAATGCATAAGCAGAAAAACAATTCTCACCTGTCCTCCATAATGGCTGCCACCTGGGAAAGATGGACCCTGTAGCAAAGTTGCCAATTATTTCTCAAATCGAAAAGCTTCTTTAAAAGCTTTTTAAATAAACAGTATTTTTTTCCTCTCTTGCACAATGAAAAAAACGGGAAGATAAACACACAGCCTATTGCTCTATGTGTCACTCCATATTAGAGGCTATACCTCCAGCCAGCACTAGGAATTCTGTCTGTCATCTTTCATTTCACAGGGGCATGAGGAACCTTAGTAACTCCTCACCTTCTCCCCTCTTCCTATTTCCTATTCCTAAACCAAACTACTTTTCAGATATCAACTCTGATACTGCATTTTGCTGAAGGAAATGAATTAGAGGAGGGATGAATCTGCTTCCAGTCTCTCCTTATTGTTAGAGTTAAGAAACTTTCCCAGCAACAGGGCAGGCTGGAGGGTAAACAAGGCCAGAACTGCATATAATGCAACAGAAGCAGCAGATCTCCATAGTTTCTGAATTTCTTCCGATCGTGTATCTTTAGATACCTGTCTGTTATCAAATAAACAGAGTTTTCACAAAATGTTTTTTCAGTCAATATAAAAGTACTAAGTTTTGATGTAGAACAAGAAGAAATTCTCACCTGTCCTCCATACTGACTGCCTCCTGAAGAAGGTGAACCCTGAAGAAAAAAGAATTAAATGATCCCTATATCCATGTCATAGTACTCCTTTAAACCATGCTCCATATGAAGGAGTACCCAGTTTCCTTCACTCCAGAACTGTGACTGGGCTGAACCACACTGGGCCAAAATGGATGAGGCTCATCTGCATTTACCATGATGCATCAGAAATTCCATCTTAAAAACTCTTCTGTGTCTTGGTATCACACAAATTTGTAACCATTATGTACTTAGCAACAAATTAGATAAAAAATGGACATAAACTCCCAAACCAAACCCCAATCTCCTTATAAGGTTCTTTTACCCAGAGAACTACCAAATCTCTTTGATGAAGTAGTGAACACTACAAGGGAAGAATATTCACCTGTCCACCATATTGGCTGCCTCCTGAGGAAGGTGAACCCTGAAAATAAACAAAAAATGGAAACTGAATCCTTTTTATATCTGTTTCATAGACTCATAGAATAATTTCATGAAGCTTTAAAATTCTGGTTAGCTTCATAAAGTACTGATTTATTTCAGAGAGACATGAGATGTAGTCCTGCAAATTTCAGGAGTCAGTTGAGTCAATCATTTCACATTCTATTTTTTCTTAGTCTTAGATAATGATCTTCATCTGAACTTGTTTTGTTTAATTACAGTAGCATCAGAACACTACAAGAAAGATTTACTGAAAATATTTTGGATTAAATTAAAGCTAAGATAGAGTCAGTGAGGCAGACAGTAAATAAACTACAAAAATGGGGACTATTAATGCTTACTTGTCCACCATACTGGCTGCCTCCATAAGAAGATGACTCCTGGAAAAAAAATTGATAATTAGTTATTTCTGAATATCTAATTCATGGAAGGAAGTAGCAAAGACACCTATATTTTGTTATTTGAGTGTTGGTTTGTAATTATCCCAGAATAAACTCTGGTTTTTTGTCTTCCTTGAATTCACAATATTGCTACAGAGTATAGACCGCTGTCAGTTTTCTCAATATATTAAATTGAGATCTTTGAGTAAAATACTTATTAAAAAAATGATATAAAATAATAGAAGTAAGTGCTTACATGTCCTCCATACTGGCTAGCTCCAGAGGAATATGAATCCTGTAAAGAATACCAGATGAGTGAATTACCTGCAGTAGGATTGCCTTAAATCAAAACATTACTCTACCAGGACAACAGGAGCAAGAGAGCAAGGAAAGAGTGAAGACAGATGAGCAGGACTTTTAGAGTGCTTTAATAACTAGAATTTGAGCAAGGTAATTTGGGAAAATACCTGAGATCCTTAGCAAAGTTAGGAGGCAAAGACATAGTGCTTTGTTTGTGTGACATGTCGGGAAGGTTAAAGTGACATTCTTTCCTGTTTTTTCTCTGCTCACTTCTGGAGAATGACTTGTTTTTTAACTTGGAAAGCAGAATGCTAGGCCAGAGCTTGCAGTAAAACATTGGCTACTTAACAGGTCTCTGAAAACCAAACCAAGAAAATTTACTGAAACCTCATACAACAAGAGGTCTCTTTAAAGAGGGGAGATTAGATTTTTTTTTTTTTTTTTTTAATTCATAATGGAATTAGGTCAAATAGGAGGAAAGAATGATGCATTTTGATTCCTTCTTTCCCCACACATATTTTTTTGGTGAGCTTCATTTTGCAAGTTTCACAAAGCAAGGGCACTATTTGCTAAAAAATTCATTGTTGTAATTTTTAATCTAACTCAATGATGAATTTCATTTGCTGGGCTTTTGCTCTTTTTACCAGTTCCTATATATAAACTGAATTTAATAGAGTGAATGAATTAACCATCATTTTCAGAAGTGGCAAACTGCCTCTCCTTTTGGAATGAATGCTTACCTGGCTGTTGTACTGGCTGCCTCCAGAAGAAGATGAGTCCTGGGGAAAAAGGCAAACACCAAAACCAGCAATTATTGTAGTCTAAAAGAAGTCTTTTGAAGCAAAACTTCTTGAAAGTTGCTAATATAAACATAAATGCTAATTTATGCTAATGAACTTTCTTGCAGTAAATTATCTAAGAGGAATACAATCACATAAATCCATGTCTTTGGGGGATATTTTACATAATTCCAAAGAAGCCAATGGAATTGACTCCCAAAGGAAATATTTATACTGTTATCTACCTGTGTTTGTGAAAACATTTTTCTTGGAAGACTTGTCTTTGAATGAAAACTATTTCAAATGGAAAGAGAAACTGGGAGTGCTGCATGAATGTCTTGATATTTTAGTTACAATTAAAAGAATGTCCTATGTGTATTTTTAATTACAACCAAAGTAGGTTATTTTCACAAGTGTATGACTTCCATTAGGCACTGACTCGTTTTATCTTCTCCAGTCCTTATATTGATAAAGCTTTTAAGTGTGTCCTCTTGATAAGAAGACACACTTATAAGCTGATGAACATTCCTTACATTTGCAGAGGAATCACTTCTGACTAAAGTAGGGGATCCACCCTACAAAGGAAAAAAAAAAAAAAAGAAAAGAAAAATTAGCCTTTGTCTTTGGTCATAAGCTATAAATGAAACAAAACCTTAGAATGTCTGTTCCATGGCGTTTCAAAGGAAGAATATCACAGCCTAAAATTAAACTTACACTGCACTTATTTTTATCAATTTGCCAAGAGAGAAAATAGCCCTTTTTTTGGCCCAGCAGACCATAAATCATGAAGTCTCATATTGAATCTACCTATAATTCATTGCCTAGGAAATGAGAGTATTTCCAAGGTGCAGGAATGTCCTTTACATGCTACATGTAGATTAACCACATATGATTTGCTTTGGAAAACAGGGATTACTCTGTTTCATAGTTCTAAAATAATTTCATGTGGACTCAAAAGCACAAGTGAGAAGTCACTCAGTTTTTGGTTTTGTTTATGTTTTAAATTTTGTAAACATTGATTTTTAATACAAATGTTTATGGTTGCCCATTTTGTGGACTGGATATTATTTTAGCTTTGTTTCATGATGGATCTTTTGTGAGTTAATTCTGCTATTTAATGCAATCTTTTTTGGGCTTTTTGAGAAGAGATACACATCTCTGTAAATACTGTATGGCAACTGACATCCCTGCTCAGAAATGCAACTCAGTGCCAACTTTGGAGCTTCCTGGCTTTTTTTTCAGAAATAACGTGGCCAGCAAGCAGCACTAGGGAAGTGATCGTCCCCCTACACTGACGGGGCACTGATGAGGATCCCACCTTGAATCTGTGTTCACTTTTGGGCCCCTAACCAAAGAAGGACCTTGAGGTGTGGGATTATGTGCAAGAATGGCTAAGGAGCTGGTGAAGGGTCTGGAGCACAAGCTTTGTGAGGAGTAGCTGAAGGTGCTTTGAAGGGGTTGTTTAACCTGGGCAAAAGGAGGCTCAGGGGGACTTTGTTGCTCTCTACAACTCCCTAAAGGAGGTTGTAGCCAGGTGGGGGTTGGTCCCTTCTTTCAAGTAATAAGCAATAGAAGGAGAGGAACTGGCCTCAAGCTGCTCCAGGGGAGACTTAGATTGGATTTTAGGAAACAATTTCTTCACTGAAAGATTATCAAGCAATTGAGAGGTTGCTGGGGAAGGGGTTTAGTCACCACCCTCAGAGGTATTTAAAAGATGTGTACATTTGGCCCTTAGAGACATGGTTTAGTGGTGAGTTTGGTAGTGCTGAGTCAATGGTTGGACCCGAGGCATTCTCCAACCTAAATAATTCAATGATTCTGTAACACTGAATCTTGCATAATGAGAAACAACTCCTACCAAATCAGAACCATCTAAGTCACCAAAGGAACAATGAATGTAAAATTAAGAGTACATTTAAATAAGTTGGAAATAAATATCTCACATTATTTTCGAGTTAAATAGTCTAGTAAAAGAAAATGTATAATGAACAAGTAGCACTTACAGAACTTCCCCCAGAACAATCACATCCACCCTGTAAAGAATGCAGAAAGTACTTAAGATGTCAAAAGCATAGGACTGAAATGGGTTCTAGTTACAACTCAAATTACCATCCAAGGCACGCAAACCATAAAGCTACATTTTTACTGCCCAGCTTCTAGAACTGAGTCTATTTCGTCCCATGCAACTATTTCTGCATTTACTGCTCTGATGAGGCAAGCAAATGCTGATTTTTTTTATCTTCAAATTTTCTCACCTACAATTTTTACCTTAAAAATAACACCCAGCCAAAGAATAAGTAAAAAATTCTGAGTAGTACCACAGAAAGCAGTTTTTTAAAATCTAAACAGGCCAGAGCACCTGGAGTACATGCAGTACTCTTTCATGGTACAGATGATACAGAAAACAGGTGATTTCTACCCTGATAAAAGTAACTGAGAGGTTGCTAGGAGTTCACCATTCAGTTTCTCACTTTCCATTTTCAATATGCATGAAAATTTTTAGCACCAAAGCAGGCACAGAAGCTGAGATACATGTGCCAAACAGTTATTACTGGCTACTCTGGCTTGCAAGATGTCCAAATGACATGGCAAAAGAAAACAATGTGTTTCTGAGGCTTTGGGCAAAAAGGGCAGAGGTGAAGGAAAACAGTTCTTGTGAAGGAAAGATAAAAGAAATAAATCATGGTGCCTGACACTAGCCCAACTGAAGACTGTGGAGAAATAAATTCATACCTGTCCACCAGACTGGCTGCCTCCTGAGGAAGGTGAACCCTGTAAACATTACATTCTTGTTTAAAAGTTTTTCCATGACACATGCATTTAAATGCAAAGCATTGTCTTTTACTCATTAACTATGTTTGAAAAGGTTTATTTGGTTGAGAGCACAATTTTATCTATAGAAAGATTATGAGGATAAAGTAAACCACAGAGTAGTCTGGAAACGTAAGGTATTACCAATCTGGTAATATTTTCTTGAAATATGTAAGTTGGAGGAAAAACCCCTCACAATAACAATGAAGAAGAAAAATTTCCCACCTGCCCACCATACTGGCTGCTTCCAGATGAGGATGAGTCCTGAAAAAAAAAAACAAAAAACACTTACTTTGTATTTAAAATAAATAAATTAATGCCAAGTATCTATTACTTTCATTTTTTTCCTGATGTTAAAACATCAGTTAATACATTAATTGTATTTTGACTACTCTGCTTGCATTTGGAATTTTACATAGAGATATGTAAGGAAGAATGAATCAATCTTTTTCATTCACAGATTAAAAATTGCTGTAATAAAATATGAGGCCTAAAACTTTTGTATGACTGATACTTCAGGTCAAAAATACAAAGACTTAGTATTTACCTGTCCACTGGAGTAGCTACCACTTTGAGAAGATGACCCCTGCAAAAAGCAGATTTATTTTTGTTTGAATTTTCTGGAGAACAAGACTGTTGTACACACACAATTTCTAAGTTTTTATTCAAAGAGTTTCCAATTTGATTTTACAAGACATGATGCTAGATGTCATGAGAAATTCTAGGAAATAAATGGTTTGGTGTCATTTACTCATTGGGAAAATTTTTAACTAGTACGGCCATTTTGGAAGGAAACTGCAAATAATAAATAAAATAGATGCTTACATGTCCACCTGACTGGCTGCCTCCTGGGGAATAAAAATCCTGGAAAAATGTATTGAAATTACATGAAAAAGCCAAACCCCAATAAGTGGAAAGATCAGAGTGGAAGAAAAACACTCCTCCTTACTTCTCCACATTCCTTAATTTTCTGTCATGAATTCTTCAAGAAAAACAAAAAAAAATCTGCTGTCTTTCTATATAAAACAGCACATGCCCCTTCATGAATATTGATAATTGCTTTTTTGGTGGAAGATATTCTTTAGGATGTAACAGTTGAAAGAGTTATATCTCCAACAAAATAATTTCTCAGTCTCTGTCATTAGAATAAATACAATATGTGCCATGTAAAAATGGTAGGAAAATGGAAACCTTCATAAGTAAGTCATACAGCACAACAAAGCAAAGGGTTGCACTGAGAATAAGTGCTGGACAAATCATGGTCTTGAAGCTCTTGGCAGTCAATCAATGATTTAAAAAGCACAAGGACCTGAACAAGTCAATTGTGCTAAATTTGTGATGTGAGTTTGAGATTCAAGAGCACACTTCAGCATCAGCTGGGATTTCTAGCAGTACTTAAGCTCTTCAACCATATATTCATTCCCACTGTGCTGGAGGACTTTCTGTCCCACACTGGAACTGCCTCAGGGTTTCCACAGGGGATGTAATTTAGGTGGTGCAGTTGCCAAGCACTGGGGCTGGCATCTGGCAATACATAAAGGAAGGATTGCTCACCCGTTCACTCTGGCGGCTACCAGATGGTGAGGAGGAATCCTAAAAAATATCAGAATCTCGTTATTGCCATGGCAAATATTACCACTTCTTTCTAAGCAAGGGTGGGAAGCAAAGGAAGGTACTGCTTGTAGGAAGGTTGAAGATGTAGGCTGTAGGACAAGCAGTCTACAAATTCTTTCTCTGCTTATTTCTGGAGAATGGCATTTCTTTATTTTGAACGCTGAATCCTGATATGGTGAAATAAAGGAATGAGGTCACGTATCAATCTATTTTATTTCCTCTAGAATGTTTCAGGGGAAAACATCAGCATTTGCAAAGCTGTCTTGATTTTTTAAAGACCTAAATGTGGTACACATCTGTTGTTATGCCTTAGTTTCTTTCAGAGGGCTTTTTGGGCCTGTAGTATCATATTTTAGCTTTCTTGAACATTCATAAGAAGATTTGGTACAGAAACTGCATTGAAGCCATTGACACAGTATACTTGTGACTAAAGTGCACAGCTGAATTTATAATTATTTGCAGAGAGCAATTTCCAACTAACCAGGACACTGGAAAACACTTAAAATTGTAAAGTTTTATAAATGGCTTTAGCAGAGTTAATAGGAAATATACTTTAGTCATGAGAAAATGCATCTTCTTAAGAAAAGCAGGCAGTTTTTGTCACACTACATGAAAACAGATGTTCTTATGCAATATATAGAGGAAGGAACTTGAATCTTATATGTCTGGCATTGGAAAAACAAATTAGGTGCAGTGTGAATTTGGCATTGAAAGAGGGAAGTAGTCATATGCAAATATTGAGTTTTGATAGAAATTGTGAAATAAAGAGCTTTCTTTTTAATTGCTACTTGTAACATCAAATTCAAAAATGTTTGGTTGTTAGAAGCTGGAACAGTTGTAAGTGCAATTTTAATTTGTGAAGTCCTTATCACATATAGCCCAATCATGTGACATCAGATAAGGTAAAGGTCCATGTAAGTTTCTAGGTACTTTAAAAGGTAATGAATTATGATATTGATATTGTTGAGAACAAATACTTACACTATCTTCACTTTCACTGCTTCCCATGGAAGGTGAATCCTATAAAATAATGGAAAAACATTTGTTTTAATGTAAAAAGGACTCTTACATGTTCTTAATTGTGGGGCGTATAAAAGAAGAATAAAAGTAAGTGCTTAGAATCTCCAATTTTACCTAAACTAGAGGATGTGCGAGAAAAGTAAAAATATGTAACTTTACCTGATGCTTAAGCAGAAGAGACTGGGAAAAAACCCTCCCTGCAAACATGCATTTTTACAGGGAAAAACTTTTCAATTAAGTTAATTTGCCAAGTTATTTAAACTTTCAACAGCTACTGCATAAGTAAGGCATGTAAAGTACATGTGCAAAATATTCTCCTTTTGTTGTCCTTTTGAATGAGCTAACGCATGAGCAATAAAGTAGTTAAAAACAGCATGCAGAGTGCCCCATGTACTCTACATTATGGAAACATTTTGAGTTGTTACAAAGGTAAAGAGAAACAAAAGTTGAAATGACATTTTCATGGTCATGGTCACTCAAAAAATAACTGAAATATAGACCCCAGTACACATAAGAACCAACACAGCAAGCTAAAACTTTTGATGTAGGAGACAAATAACATTTACCTGGCCATAAGTCTCAGAACCACTATATGCAGAAGATCCACCCTGTTCAGAAAACAGATATAGTTTTCATATTGCAAAGAGACTTTTTTTTTTTTTATGCTTACTGTGGGGATCTTCTTCTGGCAAATATAAAAAATACGATTATTTACTTAGTTATCAGAACTGTTAAGCAACTCAGAGTAATGTCCCTGTAAAATACTAAACATTACATATTTTTTATCTCAAATTTTAATTTCACTTTTGAAAAGACCTTCATTTTGCAGGTAATTCAAAGCTAAAATTGTTGAGAAGAATGAGCCATAGAGGTTGGAGGCAGCCACACCCCAACTTTTACTTCCCTATAAACTTTCAGGCTACTTAGTTAAGAGTATATACAAATTTACTTATTCCTCAAAGAAAAGATCACTTTCATTAAAACACAGTGAGAACTGAAATACAGCTATAGCTGTATATTTACTTCAGGGTCAGGGTATTGGCCCTCAGCAACATTTACACTAAGAGGGAAAAAAAAAGTATTTACCTGACCATAGGATTCACTGCTGCCGTCATAAGCAGAAGACCCTCCCTGCACAGGAAATAAGAAAAGATGAGTTATTTGATTCTCCCAAGAAAATGTTTTCAATCTTTCAGTAGGAGTGAAAATAAAAGAAGTCTGTTATCTCCACGAACAAGAAAGGGCACCTACCTGCCCATAAGTTCCACCAGGATAAAAGGAAGGCCCTCCCTGCAGAGAAAATATAGAAATTTACTGGTTTGTAGTTGAATGTTCTCTCAAAGAATGCTTTAAGGCAGCTCCTGTGCAGACACAGTGACCAGAATATTTACCTGGTTACCAGAGTAAGAACTGTGGGAAGAACCTGGGCCACCCTGAAAGAAAAACACAGACCATCTATTTTCTTGCAGATGAGAGTTTAAATACCTGCACATCTGGTTCTCACTTTACCCTTTCTCCCAATTTTGAGCTAATTTTTATGCACCTAAGTAAATCTCAACACCATTGTTGTTAAAGTGGAAGAAATCTTCTGGCAGCAATTTTCTTGGCCTGCTGAAACTTGAATTCTGCAAGAAAACTGCAGAGACCATTCTGTACTAATCTCTGTCGAGCTTCACACCACTAGGTTGCATCAGGGTTAATTAAATTTTTCTGCTCTAAGGCATGACAGTCAGGTCTGTAATTTTATTATGTCATAGCACCCACAATATTGGGAGTGAAGGAACCAGGAGGATGGGAGTCTGTACTATCCTGGTGAAGGAGGAAGAACTACTACCTGTCCATAGGATCCTCCAGGATAGAAGTATGGCCCTCCCTGTGCAGAAGACACAATGGGTTACTGGTTTACATCTGGCTACTCCTTCAGGGAAGGTTTTAGATGGAGTTTCTGAATAGGGCATTTTATCTGAATGTTTACCTGGTTACCAGAATATGTGCTGTATGAAGAACCTGGGGCTCCCTGAAATGAAAACACAGACTAACTATTTTCTTGCAAACAGGACAGTGTAAATACCAATGTATCTGAATCTCATTCTAGTCCAATACTGTCAAACAAGATGGAACTTCTTATCACTAATTTTTTTAGTTAAGTCAAAGATCATTCCATGGAAGTTGTAGGCACAATTTAGTCTCTTTCTCTGACCGATTTCGTGTTGTAAGGTACAGATAGCTGATACAATTATTCAATGTTATTTTAGTCTCAACTCTTGGGTGTTGTATTTCACAGCAGCCACTACATGGGTAACACAGGAAGAAAATAAGTCTGTTTTCTCTACAAACAAGAAAGACCACCTACCTGCCCATAAGTTCCACCAGGATAAAAGGAAGGCCCTCCCTGCAGAGAAAACATAGAAATTTACTGGTTTGTAGTTGAATGTTCTCTCAAAGAATGCTTTAAGGCAGCTCCTGTGCAGACACAGTGACCAGAATATTTACCTGGTTACCAGAGTAAGAACTGTGGGAAGAACCTGGGCCACCCTGAAAGAAAAACACAGACCATCTATTTTCTTGCAGATGAGAGTTTAAATACCTGCACATCTGGTTCTCACTTTACCCTTTCTCCCAGTTTTGAGCTAATTTTTATGCACCTAAGTAAATCTCAACACCATTGTTGTTAAAGTGGAAGAAATCTTCTGGCAGCAATTTTCTTGGCCTGCTGAAACTTGAATTCTGCAAGAAAACTGCAGAGACCATTCTGTACTAATCTCTGTCGAGCTTCACACCACTAGGTTGCATCAGGGTTAATTAAATATTTCTGCTCTAAGGCATGACAGTCAGGTCTGTAATTTTATTATGTCATAGCACCCACAATATTGGGAGTGAAGGAGGATGGGAGTCTGTACTATCCTGGTGAAGGAGGAAGAACTACTACCTGTCCATAGGATCCTCCAGGATAGAAGTATGGCCCTCCCTGTGCAGAAGACACAATGGGTTACTGGTTTACATCTGGCTACTCCTTCAGGGAAGGTTTTAGATGGAGTTTCTGAATAGGGCATTTTATCTGAATGTTTACCTGGTTACCAGAATATGTGCTGTATGAAGAACCTGGGGCTCCCTGAAATGAAAACACAGACTAGCTATTTTCTTGCAAACAGACATTTACATGAATGAGTCTACTGCGAATTTCTATTCTTTCAAATAAAACATTACAGCAACCATTAAAAGAGAATGCTGGTTCATCCTTTTTTTCGTGGTAAGGAAACTTGTAGCAGGTTCTGTTATTTCCTGTTCAGGTTAAAAGACCTGAAAGTAGTAGTAACATTTAGTTTTACTCTTTCTAATTGCAGAATCCAATATCTTACCTTTCAGACTCTATATATTTTTATAGATTATCATGACCTTGATGATCTTTCTAAAAACTGCCAGAATACTGGACTTCCAAAGAGCAAAGAGTGTTTAGGAGAGCATACTTTTCAGTTCACCATGCTTCTTGAACCCTGTCAGGCTTACTGCTGTGACCATTTCCCTAGGAAGCAGATGATTCTCTCTCCTTTATGTAAGATTTATGAATAGTAGTCTATTTGTACATATATATGTCTACCTATACCCTGCTATTTTATTATTATTAGAGTGTAACCTATCATGGCCAATCTGTTTACATGATACTGTAAGCACTGTAGATGTCATGTGTTCAGGGCCCTGGACAGAAAATGACAGTAAGACCATGAAAGCACAGATCAAGTCTACTGCTACATAATTTATAATAAATTCATTTGATCAGCTGATAAGACTTCAAATTGGAAACATAGTCACACAAAAGTTGACACATCTGCATTGAGAACTGGTTTTCTGATCTGTTCAATTTTAACATCTTGTTTCCTTCATATTGAAAATTTTTCTTGATTGCAACTAAATACCTTGTCCTCAACCAAGCTGTGCTAGATTTCTGTTAAAAACTTTTGTTTTGCAACAATAAAGCATGCAAGGAAAAATGTTTATTAGAATAAAAACCAATTGCATAAAGATCTCCACCTTTTTCCTTATAAATGGATTTTTTATACAATCACACAACAAATAAAAATGTTTTCCTCTTTGAAGCTTCAGTATTATTTATTTTAATAGACTAGTTTATATTTTAAAGCATTTAGGCAATGATTACTGCTTAGCCTCAATTAGATGAAGAGGTGGTATTGTACCTGACCAAAATTGCTGTTGCAATTAAGTTAATGAAGTTAAGTTCAGAAAGCAGTAGCTTCTTTATACAATTAGTTTGTTTAAATAGCATGGGGGTTTTTACAGAAAGAATAATTTACAAAATGCTTCTTGTTTAAGTTGAAAACTAAAAAAGTACTACACCATTCAAATGTGTAAAAACAGCTTCAATAAAAGATTCAGAAATACATATCCTGGTAGAAGATAAGTTACTTTAAAATCCAAGATGACTTTAAAAGCCAGAAGCTTGGTAAAACTTGTCTATAGTGCCTACATCAGCACATTCCTTGGCCTTTTCCCTGGCCCAGAGGCATTTCCTAAGAGAAAAGTTTATCCAGTGCAACTGACATTGAAATTTCAATTATTCTCTTTAGGGGAAAGAGCAGTTTAAATGTTGATTTAAGAGATTATATATTTTGAAATATTTATCAAATTTTGGTATTTTTAGTTACAGTATTTCATTGCACTAGTGAGAAAGACAAGGAAACTAAGCTGGATGGAAACTAAGCTGGATGCAACTAAGTACTGTGGTTACTACGAGGTATATTGACTGGTTTTGAATATGAATAATTGGCATGTAATAGTCAAGTGACAAAGCAAGTGGATCACCAAACACAGTTGCAGAAAATTAGTGGTCAAATGGTTATTATGCTGTTAAGTGGAATTCATTCTTTCATTTAATTGTATACAGTTCTACCCATACTAAGGAAATCACCATTAATGTTTAGTGTCAACCAAATATCCATATATACAAGGTGATTAATTCAAAATACTACTATGTAAAAGGAAGTATAAACTCAGAAAAATAATTACCTCTCTATGACCTCTGCTTCCATCAGGACAAATGCAACCACCCTACAAATTTTTAAAGAAAAGGGAACAATTATTGCCTTGTGGAAATTTAAAATAAAATCTTATTTCAGATGCAAAACAGTTTAGGGGAATAAAATCTGTGGGACTACAGAGAGGGTGTGACCTTTGCTGTATCTAGAAGAAATGAGGGGACAGCACAGATGTGTATGGTTAACATTTGCTTTGGAAGTCAGACCGATAGTGCATCTCTCAGTGTGATGTCTCAATGGCAGATGCCTCAGCAAGAGAGAAGTATCAGGGTAGTCAGGAGTATCCCTTTGTGCTGTCACCAGTAAAACAAATATTATATGGAAACAGTGCTAAAAAGTTATTTCAGAGAGCCATTTCTGATAAATTTAATATGAATGGAGTCACTTAATTTAAAAATTAATGGATAACATCACCAATCTTCCATGTAAAACTACTTAAACTCTGATTTCTGAACATAATTAGTTTAATTACTAGGAAGCTATCTGAACAAGACTAGTTAAAAATAAAGAAAATCCTGACCTGATTACTTGATCCACTGGTTGCAATAAATGATCCACCCTATGAAGAAAACAATTATATTTTATTAAAACATTTTATTAGAATCTGTAGTATAAAACTATGCAGTGAGAAATGCTATTACAAACACCATTACTTCCCTGCACCAATGAACATAACCTGTTGAATTATTGTGAAAACAAAAATTAGGATGAAACCTAATTAAGTGACTTGATACCATTCACAGGAAATGGGCATTAGGGAAGCTAATTAAGAAAACTGTTACCTTCCAGAGCTCAGAGATCTGTCTGCAATATTGAATTAAACTTCAAACTCTCTGAGACAGAGGACTATGCTACTGTTAAATCCACATAATGCTGGATGTAGCAGGATTTAAGATCCTTGGGAAGCTGATGTGTACCAATCCAAGGTACTAAGAAAAACAGACCAAGGTGCCACTCTGGATCAGTTAAATTTCACATAATTCTCTAATATAAACACTGCTGCAGCAGTGCATAATCCTACAGACCATGAAAGCTGGACCTACTTTTGTAACAAAAGTACGTAATCCCTAAGATGTACCTTCACACCAAGTGCAAAATGAAACAATTATATATATGGCCATTACAACCAAGAATGCAAGAATGTTTATAAAATAAGAATCTGAAACTACATCGTTTGTATTTTTCAAATTAATTTTACAAAATGTTATGAAAATAAACGCCTGCAATTCTTACCTGCTCAGTGGAGTGAAAGAACAGAAGAAACTATATTCTAGGCCTAATAACACTATTTAAAACTGTGCAAAGTTATAACATTATAGGGAAAATGCTGTCAAATCAAAATAGCATCCTTTAGCCCAGAAAAATTACTGGAATCTAACTTTCAAAATGAAATATAATTTATCAGAAAGCTCCATAATATCATGCAGTTGGCACTACATTATTACCTGCATGTCAGATTGGCTGCTATTTGAAGGAGATGATGCATTCTGTGAAGAAACAAAAAATGACACATATCTGTATGGGTAATAAAATACATAGTTCTGTTAGGAAAGAACTAATTCTCTTTAATATGCTAAAGAGAATGAGTTCTTTTTTGCAGACACTGGATCCTTCTTTTTTTGTAGGTAATACACATGGAGCTATAAGCTTACTACTACCAGCAGTAGCTCAGAAAAAGAGACAGGAATGGTTTACCTGTACATCAGAGGCTCTTCTGCTTAAAACATGTGATGTGTCCTGTAAAAAAACAATGACACTTACAATTAGGAGCTGGAAATTCTATGATCAGTGATAGGTCTTTTTTTCTTTCCATATTATTTGTTTATAAGCGTTCCAGACCTGTTATTGTGTACATTGAGTAGGAATGCATTATTATAAAATAAAAGGCTATTTGCACATAACTTTTATAGGCTCCTACTGAGTCTGACTTGCAACTGTAAAATACAGATATCTGTATCTCCCACACAGCCACTGAGCATAATAAATTAGGAAATATTATTATTCCTTACTTATTATTCTATCTTTCTTCAGCTAAAATGTTAGCTGTCTTTCATATGATACTCATTTAATCTTAACTTTAGCATGGACTAACTCTGTGTGTGCTTAATGAAGAGCAGGAATTTGAACTACCCTATACTTCAACGCATGATTTTCACGTCTTTTATTTCCCCTTAGGCAGGAGGATAATTAATTGCTATTAACATGATTAGGGAAAAATTAGGTATAATTAAGACAGATAAGGTATAGTTAAGACTAAAAATCCTACAAGTAGGCAAAAAAGTGAAAAAAAAAAGTGTTACTTACTCGGGCAACAACTTTCTTCTTTGCACAACCAGAACGCTGCAAAGGAGCCACAAGCCTGTTAGTACTCTATAGCTGTAGTTGTCCACAAGAAATACTTTAGCAAAAAATCTACTACTTGTCAAGGTGATGTTTGGAAAAGGAAAATGTCCAGACATTTCATTTTATTAGCAGTAAGAGTCTTAAAATGCATATAATCTGTTTTCAGTTTATCTCTTTCAATAGAAGTTCCTGCTTAGGGCAGTCTTCCTCAGCTGAACCACTGTAGTTTAGTATACAACCTGTATAAGGATCCTTTCTCTCTCTCTCTCTCTGGTTTGTTTTTGTTGTTTGTTTGTTTGGGGCCAGAGTGGGGTTTTTTTAGCATTCCCCATCCTTCTTTGTGAGAAAATTTAGAAGCAAACTCTTTTACAATACAGTCCAGCCATACAGACTGGATAGAGATAACCAAGGGAATACTAACATCTTCTGTGGACAAAGGGGGATGTGAGGAGGCTCCTAAAAAGGGCTGGCTGTGAAGGATTTTTTTTTTCCAGAACATTTTGAATTGAATCTAATCCAATGAATTCAAGGTAAATACAAGCCAAAACAAAAAAATATTTTCAAAAGGCCTCTGTACTTTCTAGAATATGTTTGGTACAGTATTTAAGTACTACTGAGGAAAACTAGGAAAAACAATGAAGCAGAATAGTGAATGGCTGAGAATTGAAAAGGCAAGTATCTGATGACAGAAGGTTGCTCTAGATGGCAGTAAACCAAAAGGAGGCTGTGACAGATGGAAAAAGCTTTTCTAGGAACAGAAACAAGTAGAGAAAATGTAACTTATTGGCACAACAGTGTATTTTCTTGGTTCACAATCTATTAATGTTAATCACCATTTCTGCTTGGAGGACAGAAGGAAAGTCCTGACAGACAGATTAATGCTGAGTAATACTGGGCACAAATGTTGCTTTAGAACAGCAGCACAGAAGTGACATTAAATCTGAACAAGTGAGAAAAGCTGAGATGGCTGTATGCCTCATGTACACAGGTGATAAATTCCCAAATTATCCAGTCAAAGCGGATATATTATGAAGAAACTGTAGTAGTATATATTCTTAGAAATATTGTGCCATTTAAAGTAATTGTGCAGCAGCCTTGAGTACAGAGAAATAATTAACTTTTTGAAGGGTATTATAGAGCAATCATATACTAAAGGTTTACAGGTCTAATATAGCAGTGTTCAGTTAGTAACGCTGTCATTAATCATTAGAATTTGAACACTACAGAACAAACAAAGTACTTACCTGACTATTGGCACTGTAGGTAGTGTCATTCTGGAAAAGAATACATTATTTCCCTTTTTAAAGCATTATTTAAATAAAGTGAGCTTAAAGAAAATTAATTGTTTCTGATACTGCATACAGACATAACGAAGATCACTTACTGCTCCTATTCTCCACAGCTTTGCCTAAATTAGTTTGAATTAAATTCATTGTTTGAAAAAAATTGTAATAACAGCCTTAGATTGGTACAAATGTAGCATGAAAAAGCGGTGGAATATCTGTCACTTCTTGCATTCATTATATGTACTTAGATATTTTCTTGCAGGTTTGGTTTTTTTAATTAATGTAAAATGCACCCTTAGATTTTGAAGGAAAATATCTGTTACTGCAAAGCCATTGAAGTTTTTTTGCTCATATTTCATTTCTTCAAGTTCAATGCATTTAAAAGCACGAACTATATCTGTAAACATATATATGACAATTTTCAGCAAGCAAAGAGGCAGTTGCTGAAACAGCTGTTGGTGTGGAAACTCAGCATTCTTTCTGGATCATTCTACTCCAAAGACTGCATCTATCAAAGCAATATTTTCTTACATACAAGAAAAATTTGATGAAAATATATTAGAGAAAGCATACTCACATCATCACATGCATTGGGATTATTATCATATGAGGAATCTTGTGACTCCTAGAAGGACATCAGATACCAGTTAATTCCTCACAAAAATGAACTGCTAAAAATACACTTTCATGTTTACTCTACAAGACAGAAGAGATGCTCATGCAAAGAAGAAGCTGAGTTAAATTGAATTAGGATCTTTATAAGACAAAAAGGAGCCAAATCCATTGCTGCAATAGTGGCTGACAGGGAATGTTCCAATCTTCAGTAAAGAAAAAAAACCCAAGAAAACAAATCCAAACCACAAAGAGCACAGAAACAATTATCTTTTATTAGAACTTTGAGGAATTTGATGCAGACATTACAAATAATACGTAAGTAGAAGAAAGAAAGAGCTACTTACCTGATTATCATAATAGGTGTCTGAGGATGATCCACCCTTGGAAATAAGCAAAAAACTCAATCAAAATTGGAGAAAGTTAGAATATAGAAAACCTGATTTGAGCAGAGTTTTTAAAAAGTTTAAAGTTTATATGAAGTGATGTATAAATAGTGAAATAGAGTATTACTTACTTGGCCACCACCATAGTTTTGTGAATAGGATCCATCCTATAAAACAAACAAATATAAATTCTACTTCAGAAGAAACTGTGATTTTGTTCAGAAGCTGTAAAGCTGGAATAAACAATTGCCTAGGATTCCTTTGAACAGATGCAATTTTCAAGATATCTGGATAAATTATCAAACATTATAAAAATTCTTACCAGGAGAAAGTCAATGTCTACCTACCTGGTTGTCACCATAATTTTGGGAGGATGATGATCCACTCTGCTAAGAAACAAGAACAAAATAACTAGAATTTACATTCTCATATTGCAGATCAAATATTGATCAGTCATCATGGAAGTTAAAACCATCATAAAACCTCAGAGAGAGGCAATACTTACTTGGCTGCCACCATAGTTTTGTGAGGAGTACGAACCACCCTGTGAAAACAAAACAGCAACAGTCATAATGCTGGAGACCTGAATTTTATCTGAGTGCATACAGCTATCCTAGGTTGCTGAGTTCTATGGAAATTCTAGGTAACTTCCACTTTTATGTAAGTGGAATTTCAGGGCTGATAAAAAGTATGTTTGCAGAGAATGAGTTACAGACTGGACATGGAGATACTCTGCAAGAGTCTATATCCCCATGAGCAAGAAAACTGTACTGGGGATTAGAATTGCTTTAAAATTTTTTACCAATGGATAATAAAGATCTACCTACCTGACCACCCTGTGATCCACCCTGTAAATCAGAAAAAAAATGCTTTAGACATTCACTGTTTGGCCATGGAATATTTTTTATGAAAGCTATGATACTTGCTTAGGAAGAGTAAGAAACAGGCAGATATGCAATAGGCATAATACTTCTAATGTAATGGGCAGATTGCCAGTAATGCAATGGTAAATACTGAGATGTAAATTAAGGAATCTCAAACATTTAAGTAATGTCTAATGCACAGACGAGTTCCATTCTGAACACTTTCTAGAGAATGTATCTTCTTTTCTCCTGTAGAAAACCTAATTTACACAAATTGAATGATTTTTACAAATTATCCTGGTAGCATTATTATACAGGAAGCTGTGACCTGTGAGATACAGTGGCCTCAAGGAAAAGGTTTTAAATAAAACACTCAGTATTTTTCAATGTGCCCTCTTTAGAAGAAAAATATAACTCCTTCCAGTGAAATCAGAAGAGACATTTATAGAAGTATTAGTGTCAAAAATACATAATAGGAATAGTAAAATACTGAACTATCGAAGTGAGTGGGATATTTGCCATTTGCTAAAATGGGATTGAGGTTTCATTCAGTATTATCTTTCAAGGTCCTAGAAGATTTTAGAACAGAATTTAAGCACTTTCTTTAGTCTTAAAAAGACGTAGATCTTAAAAAAAAAGAAGCTTTTATAAAATATATACCTATTAAATATATAATTCTATCAAGTTACAATAATATATTACATACAATGCATTGTATATACTGTACCATATTATAATAATATATTGTAGCAACATCTATGTTGTTTGCATATTTATAAATATAGTATATCTTTATATTGTTAAGAACAGTTTGTTGAAGCAATCTAATTTTTCTTTTTCTTGTGAAAGCTCAGAAAGAATCAAACAAAGTATCGTGAATAAAAAAGGAAATCATGTGTTGTAATTTTCTGCCTAATTTTAACATCACAGAGATTACTTCTTTAAACACAGCTGATGTTTTAGGATAGTGGTTTGTAGTGCTCCAACACTTGAACTTGTAACAAATGCACATGTAGCTATCTACAGTTCACTGTACAAAATATTTTTCAGAGATCTCAAGTGGAAGTCCTAAAATATTTCCTGGCTTTTGATAGAAAAAGAGAGGCTAGTGAGCTCCAGCCCTGATTTAAGTCATGCCAGTTAAGTGACTCTGCAGCAGACTTCTTCTTTCCAGAATCTGGCCTTAATGTCCTATAGAATTAGACATTTTAAAACACAATGCTAGGAAAAAGGGGCAAAAAAGGCTCCAAAGCCCCTGTGATACTCCTTTGTATAGGAAGATAGTGAGTTCCAAATTCAAAATTTGTAAAATTACATGGATTTGTGCAATGTGAATCTGATTTTGGGACTAATTGAGTTAGTGGCAAAACTAATTTTGGATGCATCTTAAAATAAGAGAAGAAAACCCATATACCTGGTGGCAGGGATTGCTATCATAGGAGACACCCTGTCAAAATCAAACAAACAAAAAGGTAAATGTCATTTTTCTTGCAAAGTAATTAGTTTCCTTAAAATTTCCTATGAGAGAATTAGTGTAACAAAATTCAACATATAACTTTACAAAGGGTGAACCGAACTTTACTTAACCCTTTTAGTGTGTGGCTTTACCCTCTTTCACTCTCATACCCCATACAAGCAGCAAGAAACACACAGATGATCAAAGGAATACTTGTGAGCTGCATGGAAAGAGGTAGGTTGGCAATTCATGTCGCTCTATATCATGCCTATTCCTCTTGATTGGCAAAGATGAACTGGTGGTGGGGTTTTTTGGAAGTAACTGTTGCTGTTGGGTGACCATCTCTCTAAATGTGGCCATCAATCTCTTGCTGAAGTCACCACCATGGATTTTAGGCAAGGCTTCTGCTCAAAGCCATTCATTTGCCTGTTTTGGGTATATTTTGTGATAACAGGATGAGGAACAGTACAGAGAAAGAGTTCTGTCCTGGTTGTCACCTTCTCATTATTACAGCACAGATCGTCTTCAGATAAGTCAACATGTGACACAGCTTCCTGGAAATAAAACATTCTTCAGTGTTTATCACTTTCATTGCTGGTAACTGTGTCCTTGTTGTACTGCTCCTTATGATGCTTTAAGAGGCATTTCCATTCATCCCTAACTTATATTAATCCTAATATTTCTGCTAAATACTGCTAAAAATGTCTGTATCTATGATTACCTTTCATTCTGGTTGCTTTGTTCAATATATTTATTTAAACATAGATTTACTACCAGCCTCATCCCTTTCCCCTGGGATCTCATTGTTGAAGACATTATTTTTACACCATTGTAGACATACACATGTTGAAATGGAACCAAGATGAAAACTACTAATTTAATTCTTGCTCCATTTGAGCCACTCTCTATTCCTGTTGCTTTCTATAGAAAATAAATGGAGCAACATCCAAAAAGTCCCAAGCAAAGACTTTATATACTTAATGAGCAGACAGATTAATCACTTGTTTATCTTCCATGTGTAACTCTGAATGGGAGCAGCCACTTTGTATTGGTTACAATGGCCAACAATATCAGCCTTTCTTGACCTTTGTGATATATAAGTTCATGAAACAATGAAAACAATAGATTTCAAACCAAAAAACAGTATAAAATTATTAAAAACATGTTAGTATTGCAAAGAAAGCTGGGTCTAGTTTTCAAACAGTTTGGAGAAAAAGTCTTACTTGTCCACAACCACTGCTGCCACCGTAAGAAGCAGATCCGCCCTGCTGGGGAAAAGAAAAAGAGTAGCTTGTGATCCAAATATTCCAATTCTCCATTTCAAACACAGATGTAAATTTTCAAGGGCTTTAGCTGTCAGGCTGCTTTAAAGGTAGAAGACCAACTACGTCTTACTGTGAATTATCTGGTAAAATACCGAGTATGTTGAATACTAAAGTGCATCAGAAAGCTGACAGCTGCATGCGCTCCTTTCTGCAGGGGAAGGTGCTGCTTCAGTGAGCTGATTGCTACCAGAGTCATACAGAAAAAACTTCAGGAGACATAATTCTAAAGAATTACTAACTATATTATTTCAAGTAAGAAACCACAGAATTCTCAATATATATTTGGGAACATCACATACATGCTGTATAATGACCAATGACTGATTCATGCTTACCTGTCCATAGGAACTGCCACCTTGAGGCTGGGAGCCCTGTAAGAAAGGCATGGAGTCATTTGTAAACAGAGCTGCATCAGTGTCATCCCAGCACAGCAGCAACAGAATCACAGAATACCAGAGACAAAATCCCATTTCCATTAAAGGTTCCTCTCTACTATGTTATTTTTTCCCCACTATGGAATTTCAGTGGAACATAACAAAATCAAGGACCACTCAAAAACACTGAAAAGGAAAAAAACCCCACTCATACTCCCAAGCCCATTTGCAAGACAGGCTCCTACAGAAAAGCTCAATACATTTCAGCAACAAAGTCTCACCTGGCCATAGGACTGGCTGCCTTGGGAGCCCTTTAAATAAAGAGAAGAGAATTACTACCTTGGCAAAGGAGGCTTCTTTAAAGAGCATGATGCTTATATACCATGGAAATATATGTATAGATAATATATGATGGAAACAGCAGGTGCATGCAGGATTCCCTAAAAGGCTCTTCCTGTGCCAGAGGACACAGAGCAATATGCTAACAGCTGTGCATCTGTGCAGCACATTGCTCCACTCTCAGCAGCAGCCACAGCCCAAATTGAGGCACAGACTGCCAAGGGAAACGTCACTTCAGGAGTCTGCCAGTCATGCCAGTCACAGAGAGATCAGTGGAGAACTTTATAAAGAACAGCCAGGTTGCTTACCTGGCCATAGGAGCTGCTGCTGCTGCCTGAGAAACTCTGTCCACCCTAAGACAAGGACACCATTTGGTTACTTCCCTTTCAGTCGGAGCTTCAGCCTGCACTAGCAGCAGCAAGCAGCTACATCCTAAAGCCATGCAGAGCAGTATGCAGAGCCAGCCATCTCCTGGCTCTCCTGAGGATGCTGAGTGTGATGATTTCACACACTGGGATCCCAGATCAACAAGTAGCACGTGCATAAATGTTGAGTGTGAGAATAGACACTTTCAGAAAAAATGTGCTTTAAAGTTGAGATTCTGAGGGCCTGCTAAGTGCCTTTACAGTGCCATTTCTGAAATACTCTGTTCTGAGTGGCTGACTGATGCTTACCTGGCCATAGGAACTGCCACCTTGAGGCTGGTACCCCTGTGTGAAATTAATGATTGATTAATAGTTACTGTATTCATGAAGCAGACTCTCTCTAATGTCTTTTTTAGGGTAAGAAAACAGAATAAGAGAATGTACAGACTCTACTTCTTAACTAAACTTATTTTGATATTTCTTATTCTGGAGAAATAGGTGATCATGCTGTGTTTATTGAATGACAAACATAGAGTAGTTTTACATCTGTCTCAGACATTACTCCAATCTTAAGAGAGTTTTCTAGGAAGGGACACAAAATTTTCTCATTATATTTTTTTTTCCTTATTTTTTTCAGACACTGGGCTTGGATGGCTAATGCTGAATAATAGGTGAATATTGATCTCATATATTTGTATTTTCCATTGGCCCCAGTTGCATAGTTCCCTTCCTCTGAGGGAAAATTAGAGTGAAAATTAATTTTTAATAAGGAAGACAGAATCTTAGAAAAAATATAGCTTCATAAAATGGAAAAAACTCAATGCAATTCAAAGTAGCAGGTCAAATGAATTAGCCAAAGATAACCGTATTTAAAAAAAAAATCGCAGTAATATAAAGTTTCTGTGATTATAATTTGCTATTGCAATCTCCCTTCAATATAATCTCAAAAAATTGCAGTTGTTTCATGTACGTGCAAACCTGTGCCACAGATACCTGGCAGGGTTATGAAGACAGGGATTAGCAAAAAGAATTTGAAGTATGCTGTCTATTTTTGCTATCTGACATAGAGATCCTGACAAAAGTCATAGCTATCTTAGGGTTGCTTTAATGTACATAAAAACTGTGAAGGGAAGTAGATATTCTTTGGATGCAGGCAAGATAAATTCTTAATTCAGCTAAATAGTTGACCCAAGGTTCCTTAATTTCTCAACACTATTTCTCTGCTAACAGCAAAGCAGGCAGTAAAGAACTGATGATAAATTTGCATTATACCATCAACAGAAATGAAAACAGTGAATATACTACTTCTACCATAAATTTATAATATTCCACACCTGTGGAAAAGATAAGATAGGAGCAGAAATCTAGGATTCCTGTATATATCTACAAAAAACACAATGGACATGTTCACAATAAAACTTTGAAATGGATTGAGAGATACATTGGTTAAAAATTCAACATGAACTGAAGAAAGAATATTTTAAAATCTGTTAAATTTCAGGGCAATCGCACTTCACTTTCTCAAATGTTCTACTCCAAATAACATTTACCTGTCCATAGGAACTGCCACCTTGAGGCTGGGAGCCCTGTAAGAAAGGCATGGAGTCATTTGTAAACAAACCTGCATTAGTGTCATCCCAGCACAGCAGCAACAGAACCACAGAACACCAGAGACAAGAGCCCATTTCCATTAAAGGTTCCTCTCTACTATGTTATTTTTCCCCCCTATGGAATTTCAGTGGAGCATAACAAAATCAAGGACCACTCAGAAACACTGGAAAGGAAAAAAAAACCCACTCATACTCCCAAGCCCATTTGCAAGACAGGCTCCTACGGAAAAGTTCAACACATTTCAGCAACAAAGTCTCACCTGGCCATAGGACTGGCTGCCTTGGGAGCCCTTTAAATAAAGAGAAGAGAATTACCACCTTGGCAAAGAAGGCTTCTTTAAAGAGCATGATGTTTATATACCATGGAAATATATGTATAGATAATATATGATGGAAACAGCAGCTGCATGCAGGATTCCCTAAAAGGCTCTTCCTGTGCCAGAGGACACAGAGCAATATGCTAACAGTTGTGCATCTGTGCAGCACATTGCTCCACTCTCAGCAGCAGCCACAGCCCAAATTGAGGCACAGACTGCCAAGGGAAACGTCACTTCAGGAGTCTGCCAGTCATGCCAGTCACAGAGAGATCAGTGGAGAACTTTATAAAGAACAGCCAGGTTGCTTACCTGGCCATAGGAGCTGCTGCTGCTGCCTGAGAAACTCTGTCCACCCTAAGACAAGGACACCATTTGGTTACTTCCCTTTCAGTCGGAGCTTCAGCCTGCACTAGCAGCAGCAAGCAGCTACATCCTAAAGCCATGCAGAGCAGTATGCAGAGCCAGCCATCTCCTGGCTCTCCTGAGGATGCTGAGTGTGATGATTTCACACACTGGGATCCCAGATCAACAAGTAGCACGTGCATAAATGTTGAGTGTGAGAATTGACACTTTCAGAGAAAATGTGCTTTAAAGTTGAGATTCTGAGGGCCTGCTAAGTGCCTTTACAGTGCCATTTCTGAAATGCTCTGTTCTGAGTGGCTGACTGATGCTTACCTGGCCATAGGAACTGCCACCTTGAGGTCTGTAGGCCTGTAAGGAAGGTAAGAAGATACTTGTAAACAAAGTTATATTGTCTTAGGACATCAGCAACAGAAAAGTCCATTTCTTCTTAAAGTTCCTCTGTACTGTGTTCTTTTTTTCTTCATGGTATTTCAGTGGTACAAACCAAAATCAAGTACCACTCAAAAACAGCAAGAAGGTAAAAAAATTGCCCATGCCCTGAAGCCCATTTACAAAACAGGCTCCTACAGAAAAGCTCAATACATTTCAGCAAATACGTTTCAAAAGTCTCACCTGGCCATAGGACTGGCTGCCTTGGGAACCCTTTAAATAAAGAGAAGAGAATTACCACCTTGGCAAGGAGGCTTCTTTAAAGAGCATGATTCCAGAAGAAATACAGCTGCATGGGGATTTCTCAAAAATCACAAAGGAGACAGAGCAGTATGCTAACAACCCAGCAATAGATTATCCTATTCTCATCAGAAGCCATGACTGCCAACCTTGTGTACATTGAATATTTGTGATGTTGAGTAGTGGCCTTCCTGTGGCCGTGGTCCCTAAAAGTCATACCCACCCTTTTGAAACAGTTTTCTGGTTGCATGTAGTGCTATAGAGAATACTGACAGATCTTTGCATCCTTCCCACCCCCAGCCCCCAAGAGGAGGAAGATCTAAAGAGCCTTCATACTTGAGTTCATAGCACGAATATTCTCAAGTTTTAGTTTACAATAATTTATGGTGCCACTGGGTGGGTATTTTCTCAGGGCCATGACCTTTATGCTCTCAGTGGAATACACTCATTTCATGTCAATGCATCACATATGGAAGGGCATTTGTGAGCATCATGAACAAAATCATTTGAACACAAATACCAATTGGTTTTTTTATGAACAAAAGTCAGGGAAATACCTGCACCTGCAAAATCAATTTTAAATGGAGAAAATAGTTTATTCCTAAGTTGTGCTGGCCCTGTTTTAGGGAAGTCTATAGGAATATTTATAACACTTTTTAAGTTTACTAACCTGAACATAAGTACTGCTGCTGGTTTGCTGCTTTTGTCCACTCTACAGAGGAACAAAAAAAGAGGTTATCTATTTTAAAGAGGAATTGCTTATACACTAAGCCATTTCAAGAAGCAACTCTGTTCTTCTATCTGCTAGACAGTTTGAAAGCCACAAAGAGGTCATTACACCTTTTCTTATTTTATGCCATCTCCATGTGCTATAAAATGTATATAAAAACCCTACACAAATAAAGTGTTAAAAGTATTTATATATCTTGATATTATTTTCTTTATGAAAATTAATTGTACAATACATCTTTGTGTTGTGGTATTTAAAGTGAGTTAAAATAATTCTGCCTTTCCAATGTACCTCACAAATTGCCTTAAACTCATATCAATTTGTATTCACATTAATAAGCAAAACAAACTTTTGACAAAGTTTGACAAAGGCTTTGCCAAAACAAAAAAAATTTGGAAAATCCAGTTACAATTCAATGTAAGAAAAAGCCACTGCAAAAAATATTTTGACTCCCACAAAACACATGGCTTATGAGAGGAATAAAATATTTTTTATATTTACACATTGAAACCAATTAACCTGCATAATCAAAACACTGAATATTTAAAGTCAGAAATAAAATAAAAGTTATTCCTTTCTTTGTCAGCACTCATCACTAGTCATTGAAGAAAATAATGCTATACATTTTGGAAGCAATGGTTTTGGAAAGACAGATTTCAGCTGGGGTAACCTGCTACTGATCTTTCAATGAAAGTGAGAATTTGTTGTTGTAGTCTGATGAACTGGCATCTAATGGACTGACTAGCTATTTAGATTGAGATGGATGCTAAAATGACAAAGAACCCAGAAAAAGACATCTGAATTATTTTCATAATACTTTATAAGCATGCTCTGAATGAGACTAGATTGCAATCAATTTCCAAGTGCCTGGTTATCAAGAAGCGACATTACAAATACAGCAGTTCACATAAACATTAACAGCAGGATTTTAAAAATGTAATTCTGAACTGGGAGTTTCCATTTAAAAATGGACTGTTCAACTGAAAATGGAACTGTGCACATTGCAATTTATATTTGATTTGATACTGAGTAACATTCAAGCTTGAGTTGAAGAATTCCATCCTTCCTGAGCAGACCAAGACTGTCAAATTTTGCCAATTTTGAGAGCACAATGGAATATGCATACAGAGGTTTTCAAATTTTTTAAGTGTAGAAAGCAGCTGCAATAGTCTTTATTCAGCAACCAGCTGAGATATTTCTTTTGCTGCAGTCATAGAAATTCCCTACTCCGCCCCTGTAGTTTATGGACATCTAAGATATCTCTAAGTTATCCATACTTATTTGTTCCCTAAGAAAAGAATTATTACTTAGTTTACTGAGACAACTCTTCATTTAAAACTCAAGTATATAATAGGGAAAAAAATCTCTACCTGTACTATGATCCTTGTAGCAGAGCTTCCCAAACTCTGAAAAAAAAAAAAATCCAGAAACAAAGAAACATAGTTTTAGCACATTTAATTAACTCTTTTAATGCAAAGCACTTCAACAGAAAATACTGAGTTGAACTATTTAGTTTGTGAGAATAAAGGGAAAGGTCGTACGTGTGATATACTGTGTATCAGTCCTTAACACCCAGCACTGAGCCAGTTTATTCTCAATTCTGAAGGTCTGGGGAGGCAGACTGACCCTACTAAGTAATTTTCTACTCTGTCATCTTCTGTGGAGAGCAGCAGAGCACAGATTATGTGCACCACCTTTCTGCACTACCAGTCAGCTTGACTCTTCCAAATGTGGGGAGGGAAGCTGAGACATCATCATCCCTCCAACCTGTCTGACTGTCACCTGCACTGCACGTACAACACATACACATCCACTTCCTCATCCAGGCATTTCTTTGCTGAATTCTGGGCCATGAGGAACAAATGTAAAAGAGTAGCACACACCATCCTGAGACAACTGGTTTGATCCCAACAGAACTATAATGATACTATAAGAATCATGAGTACGCTTACCTGAGGGAAGGTGTGACGCTGCAAAGAAACAGAAAAATCTTTCATTATTTTGCACAGGGCTTGCCCAACAGAATATTTCAGCAGAGAAAGGGAAAAAGGGCTCTTATATTTCAGATGCAATACATAGTGGAATGTGAAAGAATGATATAAAAAGGATGGCATAGAATAAATGCACCTTAACCTTTATTCAGGTTAGAATAACATGTTCTATTAGAAATTAAACTTACAGAAAATATTACATTATAAAAGCTCACTTCAGGCACCTGAAGGCTAAACTTTGTTTCAGCTCCATGCAAGCAGAATGGAAATTTAATAATTTAAAAATGAGAATGAAAATGAACTTTCAGAAGAAAATTGCAATAGAAACAGAAAATCAAAACTATTCAGGAACACAGACACTGCACACATGGAGAGACCTGGTGTCTGCAGCTGATCCATTATCTCTGTGAGTATTGACCGCAATCACAGAACCACAAGTCTTGTACCTGTCCTATAACATGCTTTCCTGAAGATAACTATGCACATAGGGTAAATCCTGCCTGCCAAAAAATTGTCTCTAGGAATATTTCTGAAAAATTAAAAATGTAGCTATTTGAAAGCTTTTTGGGTCAAAAATTATTTGTAGAGAAAATGTGTATTGTAGAGAAAAAAAAGCTTACCACAGGTGGAAAAGGGTTGCTGTTGGCAACGACCACTACCTATGGAGAAACCAGAGGGAGATGTCTACTCTCTATAGAGACTACTTAAATTGTTAAATATGTCAGAAAATTTGTAAATTTACAAACTCTGATTATAATGTTATGGATGATCTCTTCTATAAGATAGCATTTTTATTAAAAAAAATTAATGCTCATTACCAAGCAAAGAATGATATATATTTATACATAGTTCACACAAGAGTATAAGCAGATAAAGATTTGCCCCAAACCACATAATGATGCAGCTGTAGAGGCAGAAGCTGGATTTCATTTCTTGTGTTGTATCTACTGACCTGTACTGTGTGCCCTTTTTGATCCTCAGCTCTCCACCCCAAACCAGAACATCAATTTATTTTGTCTTTGTTCAGTATTATGATAAACTGATATTGATTGATATTGAGTTCATTAAAAAAAACTCCCCAAAAACAAAATAAGCCAAATGCAACAATTGTATCTCCTGCTGTGTTACTGTTTTCTCATTAGAAGCCCTCCCCACCTCTAAGAACCAAATCAAATCATATGAATCAGTCTGGGTTAAAACCTTGAAAAGTCTTGACTGAAATAACAGGAGTCATGTCAAGTTATAACTGTAAGAATTTTTTCCCTTTGAACAGAAGTACTTACCTTCTTGCTGGAATCTGAGCTGCTTGAAGGGACAGACTGTAAAGAATACAGAATTCATTTTTTGCTTAGGTAAATGTATGGCAAATTAACTACAATGCTATTCTCCACAAGAATATGATACTAACATGATACCCCAGAAGTACCAAACAAAGTAAGAGTCTGAAGAAAATTAATGTGTTGGCAGTTAAAAAATTAACAACTGCAATAAATCAACTGGTTTAATTTTTTTCTAAAATTCAAATTATTTTGCTAGTTTTACAGAGTACTGTATAAATGCTGCAAAAGTTTAATCTTGCATCAAATTGGAAGTTTGTAGTAAAAATAGTCTATCAATAGGAAAAAACAAAATAAGCTCTTCTACCTTAATCAAAAAAAAAACAACTCAGACTCCTGAACCATCTTCTCAAAACTAGAAAAGGTACCATTGCAATAGAATCTGGAAAAATTGGGATATGTCATAACAAGATAAATTATTTAAATGAAGAGTAAAATAATGTGCAGTGATGCTTTGCATTTCATCAACCAATGAGTACAATTGCACAAGCAAAAGCAACTAAAAATATTTTAATTCTTAGTAACCATCAAAGAAAGCACTGATTTTTGGAAAAGCATAATAAATGTAACAGGTGTCCATTTATATAATAAATATAATTGATTTTTGTGCAAAATAGAAATAGGGACATAGCAACAAAAACCAAATATGTAATTAATCTGATGCAGTTATTTCCAGGTATGATCATTACTAAATCATGTGAAGAGAATTTGCATTTATCCCCTTCCACAAATTTAATTATTGTGTGGTAAATTTGGGCATAACTGATTAGCTTTCAGACACCTTAGGAAGCTAAAAACATGTTGGAAAACATAGTTACCTGGCCATAAGTAAGACCACTGCTGGATAAGGATGCACTCTGCAATAAAAATATAAATCAAGAATCTATTTATACAATAATTTGTTAATTATTTACCTGTTTTCAAGTCAAAATGAAATAAATGAGATGGACAATAGAAATTCCTCTACTAATTAAAGAATTAATATGCAAAGATTCTTAAAACCCCTATAATATTCCACAATATGCAATATCCAAAGAAAATAATCCAACAAATGCTGATAAAAAGCATTTTGCAGAATTATTATTAAGAATTATTAAGAAGTTTTTTTTAAGAATTCTCACATTTTAGTAGGATAACAAATTAAGTTTCTAATAGGTGATATTATGTATCACCTATGTGTACATATACACATTAAAAGACAAATTATTAGGCTTTGAGGAACTGTCAATGTAACACCTTTTAATTTTGGGTTTTAATCTCAGCATAATATGTCAAGCTAACACTATTTTCTTGAATATATTTAGGAAAATGTCGATAACTCTACAGAAGAGAACCGAATGCAATTTGCAATAAGGAGATGAGTTACGAGGCATAGTAGGAGACAATCAGTAAAAACATCTTTAACCAGCTTACATCTCTGCAGGCATGTTGGCCATATGTACCAGCAGCACCTCCCTAGGACAAAAAAGAAACCAGTTATTTCTCATCAGTATTTTCCAGCTGGAACAGAGGCTCCCACATGAACATTCATTAAATAATGTCATTGAAAGCTAGGAGTTACTATGAATATAGTTATGCTGGGGACAAAAAACAAAATGTAAAAATAGTGCTTACAGGGCCACATCCGCTCTTGCTTATCGTGTAGACTACCCCACCCTGAAATAAAAAGAGAAGTAAATTATTTTTATACAAAAACTCAAATGGGGCAGACAGAAAAAAAATAATGCCAAGCTGTTTATGGCATGAAAATCTTTGCAGCTGACAATGTGTATGTGCGAGCAAGTGATAAGCAAGTAAAGAGGGTATCAGTTCACTGGCACTGCCTGTAATAATTCTAATTTGAGACTTTAGTAACTTTCCGTATTTCACACAACTTTCTTCAACTTTGCCACTGGTCATGAAACATTTCAAAATTTTACTGAATGGCTCATATTTTATAAAAAAATGAGTAGCTTCAGGTAGTTATATGACAAGATGAAAAATTCAACATTTAGAAAGGAATATGTATTATATATGAAAAAAATACAAGGAAGAAAAACCATTTTTAGCATATATACCAAAATAATTTGTGTTTCTCTTTATCTGGTAATTCCATTACAAGCAGTAAAGATTGAGGAAATGGAATATTACCCCAAAATTCACTAACAGTTATAGCAAGTAACTATAGTTAGTCACTAGTAAGTAGTAGGAAATAAATTCTTGAGAAGCTTAGTTCAAGAAACCGGAGACACACCGGAAAGTATGTAAGAGTTAAAGAGAAAATAGGTGTATTATAGTAGGGCAGATAATCAACTAAAAACCAAGTATACATTGCTGTGATTAATGATGTGAAAGAGGTGACAATGCAGACATAAATACCTCAGAAATTTTAAAAGGCTAACTAGACAGTGATATCCCCAAATTTCCAACTGTAAATATAGTCTGGTATTAAAAGCAATAGAGACATTTAACTGGAGGAAGCTATTTAATTTAACAGAGTGGAAGTAGTTGAACTTAGCCCAGTTTGCTGGATGAATGCCTCTGCAATTCTGGGTTAACTAGCAGAGAAGATATTTCAGTACAGTATTAAATCACCTCACTAATCTGTAGTTCAGAATTTCATTCATTCCAGGTTACTTGAGGAAAACATACAAATGCTGGAATTTAGGAGTCATACCTGACTGCTTGAATAGCTATTCTGAGAGGAACTGGAAGGTCCAACCTGTAAAGAAACCAAACTGGTATTTATTATCTTGCTGAAAAGTTTTTTTTGTAAGAGATTTTCAGGAAAGAAAGTTCTATTTGGTGGGAAAAGGAAGAATACAGAAAGTAGTTTTCTATGACCTCATTCCACCAACCGATACTATTAAAATTATTTCAGAGATCTTTCAAGACAAGTAATCAAAACTGTGCCAATCCAGCTGTTATAAATAACATAATTATGCTGCTCACATCCTTCTTTATCTGACCTTTTAAGGTCCATCATTGAGGAGCTCTACACCATCACAAACGTTATAAAGTAGATGGAAGATTTTTACTTATATGACTATGTAATCATTGGCATATTTGCTGTAAAAAAAGCAAAAAAGGAGGAGGCTTCTTCACTGAGCTGCCAGTGATAGTTTTCAAAGGAAAAAAAATCAAATAGCTGTATTTTATATCTAGATCATGATTTGCAGAAGGCAAGGTTTCAGAGCTGTTGAAACAAGTGATCTTGAACAGGAAGCAAACACTAAGAATAAAAAGTAAAAAAAGAAAAAAGAAAACTTCTATTATAGAGCTACTTCAGATTAGCTAGAGAATCTACAGAAAGAAATGGTAACAAGACTGACAACCCTTTAGACCGTTTTGGGTTTTTCAATCAACAAAGATAAACTGACAATAAGAAAATAGAATTGAATGACAAGGGGGATAAAAACACGACTAGAAGCAATTTCTGACTAGGCCTTGAAATCTTGGGCAGTTAGCAGCATGTCAGTGTCTTTGGAGAAAGAATATTTACCATAATGCATCGGCCTGTTGAGTAAGTCCCTCCACGCTGCAAGAGAATACAGGTTCCAGTTACTGTTTATTGACTGGTGTAAAAATATCACATTACTTTAAACAGGAAATCAACAGAATTCACATGGATACTCTGAGTGAAGAAATCAAGGATTTCATTGCTGGCAATATATTACACATTATAACAATCTCATCTGAGAACTGATGTTAACTAATCCAAAATAAAAATACCTTCAAAACTGAATACAAAAATCAAAGCATAAATGACATCTTGCTAGGAAAGGAATTTGAATGGTACAATGGAATCTTCATGCTACATCTCCAAGTGAACCAGTAGAAGAAGAATTCTAAAACTGAGGTAACTGAAAATTGGGAAATTGGAGAAAAATTGCTCTTACCTTGTTACATTCTAATTCTATCATAAGCTGTGGGGGAAAAAAAGAGAAAGCATGACCAAATTATTTACTGCAAAAAAGGGAGCAGCTTCTTATAGGAATATTATGGGAAATACACTTGGTAAAGTGAGAGACTTAAGACACATGTTCACTCTTAGTTAGATCACAAGTTCACAGAAATCAGTGCTACTACAGTCCAATACAGTAGATTTGAGGAGACTTTCTTTACTTGAGCTGCCAGTCATGTTTAATATATTTCATATAAGCAAAGTCCTTGGCAAAAAAAAATTACCAACTCTTTTCAAGTATATGTTACTGTCACAGTTCCCAGGGGCTGGGGCATCAGTCAAGAACAGCACTGTACATCAGAAGTATAGTACAGTTCACTTTATAACCAATTTTCTTTTCTTTTCTTTTTTTTTTCTTTAACATATGGATCATTTTGATAACTAGATTATTACTTTCCTAATTTCTGTGGGAGAAAAATAACATTTACTTTATTTTTTCATTATTTTAATAGAAGGATGAGACAGTTAAATTAAAATTATTGAAAAATTATTGATGATTTTGGCCATCTTAGTTAATGAATAAATTACAATGAGTCTATGTCTTGTATCAAGCCAAAGATACTTTAATTACTGTATTAATTTATAAATATGCTAAAACGTACCTTCCTTTTGCTTTTTCCTGTTGCATTAACTGACTCAGAATGCGTAGGTGTGAGAGTCTTGCTTTGAATTCCAACCCAAAAGTTCTCTGGACTTTGAACAACAGTTGCACTAGGAAAAAAAAAAACAAAACTCTATCAAAGTATTTCAATATAAAATACTAATAAACTCTCAACCCCTTTTGCCCCCAGCAAAGAAGGGCTCCGTTCTGGTTTGAAGTGCACACAGCACAAGTTTCACAGAATATTTTTTCCTTGTGGGGACTTGTATTATAATCCAGCAAAATTTGGAAGATAACTAAAACAGAGGCTGAGAACAAGCAGAAGAGGAATAGACACTGTTTGAAGAAGCATTGGCTCCAGTGAGGAGCACTGGCTCACACGTCCATAAGAATTGTCCCACATGCTCTGACAATCTGTATGTATGATGGTGAACTGATTCTCACAGCAATAACAGGTGGAAGCAATTGTGGTTTTGTCTTCTTTTTCCTGTTCTTGGTATTCCTCAAGATTTAATGAAGCAAGGCCAGGATGGCCCTATCATAAATCTACACTTCAAGCAATACAAGCTATCAAATATTTAGGTATTTTCCAATATACTTCAAGCATGCATTTGTTAGAGTAGGTGATGTTTTTATAAGCTTCACATCTGCAAGAAATATAGCATTAAAAGTAGGCTAAATACATCTCCTCCTGTCTTCAGAAGTTATTGCATAGGTCATACAGTTATTTTGAAATTTATATTAGAAGAATTTATGTCAAATTACTATTCTGTCACTGTTCAAAATGAAGAAAGATATAACTGAATAGCATTTGAATTTCATTTTTTCAGGGAATGAGTTACATTTCATATTTTATTGCTTGGAATTAAAAAATACCAACTGCAAAAAATGCTACTCGAAGATCCGTTAATAACATTATGCTTAATGGAATTATTTACATATATTAACATTAAATTTAGGACATTAAATTTGACAATTATATCTTGAAAGGAAAATCATATGCCTTAAGGAACATAGTGTGAAGTTATGGCAAAGTATGAAAAAAACTGTGGTGGGCAAGAATATCTGAAACAGCAACACAGGTCTATCTCAACACAGAAATAAAATTTCAAGGCAAAAAAAAAAAAAAAAAAAAAAAAAAACT
>VYXF01001329.1:319803-364892 GCA_013397295.1 Polioptila caerulea
AAAAAAAAAAAAAAACTATTTACATAAATTGAAGCTCTTTAACATCATGTGGAGCAATCCACGTTGTTGTAACCTTCTGTTTGACATCTGAATTGGCATGACTTACTGCTGAATTCTGCAATTAAAAAGAAATACATATAATTATATAAGATGTAAGAGTGACTTTTGGCTATATTATTACAGAAACTGTCTCTACTACAACACTGATGCCCCCCTACAAAGAGACAGGGAATTTCTACATTAGGTTCATACCACATATAAAGGATAGATGGAGTTCTTGAGAAATCCTAACCTTTTAAACTCTACTGATGAAACAGTTTTGATGTATAAAGAATTATCCCTACATCTATCATTTAAAAGAAACCCAAGCTTCAGTAAGTATTCCAAAGACTGCACACATACCGTCATGTTATGACATGCCAAGCCTTTAGTGTCTGGATCTGTAATTTTAAAAGTACCAACAGGAACATCTCCATCTATTTCTCGAGCTTGTAGATTAAATCCTTTAAACCCAGCATCTCCAAGTGCTTCCAGAGTTACTGTGAAAAGAAGCATTTTGAGAATTGTAAATTTTGTATACCACTAAAATTTCCTAAATGTTTCCCATGTAACTTACTTCACTCTAAGGCACAAAATTGCATTGTGCAGAATTCTGCACAGTTCAGAAATTACTCTAAGCCCTGTACAATTCTAAAAAAACATTTAAAACATTTTTCTTAATTATAAGGAGAATGATAATAAAGGAAAAAATTTGGAAAGGTGCTTCTCTGTAAAGTAACATGAAATTTATGATTTACTGACAATTTCAAAAGGAATTCTGATCTACCAAATGAGCAGTGGTCCTACTGACCAAAAGGTTTTCTATTTTCTGTCTAATTAGGCCTAAAAAGTCAAATTGCTACAGGAGAAAGGGAATTGCATTTCTTATTACCTCTGTTTCAAAATAAAAGATTACCTTTTGCATAAGGCTAAAATGCAGAAACATTTTTTAATGTATTACAACTGGAAAGATAGAAACTACAGTTTGGCTTCCATGTTCCACATTAAATATGAAAAGTTAATAATTATATGAGCTAATCAATATTACTCAAATTTTGTTACTGAAGAAGCTTGGAAAAATATGGTAGAGAGCAGTTTCATACTTTGTGTGTATTAAAACTAAAATTAGATTTCAAAAGGCATAAGCAAACTTGCTATGCTCTATTATAACTTTTCTCTGCTAATTTCATTATTAGGGACTTTGGCAAACATAATCAGACGAATGGTTTATGAAAGAGATATCTGTCCCCATTAAAAACAAGGGCAAATTAACTGGGAATGATGCAAAAATCAAGGCAAAGACCAATCATACCTTGATAACTTAGTATTTCCAAACATCTGCATAATTAGCCTTCCAATTTGCCATCAACTTTCAGTCCTAATTCACTAATTTTCCCCAGATCTCCCAGAAGCAGTGTCATGGAACCCTTGAATGCAGGGCTAAATACATCAGGGATGACCTGTAGGAGTGGCACATGTGGCATGTCACAGTGAAACTGCAAGAGACTCAATGGAAAGGGACCTAGTGCAGCTCCCCGAGACCATGTACTGGGTGCTTACAGCTGGGAGCATGAAAAAACTCCTGCTAAAAAAAGCCGTGATTAGGGGAAAAAAGGGACAAAAAAGGCACGGTTAGTTGCATCTGGGATTCCATATTCTTGTCATGATAAATCTCATTTAACTTGCTGAATATTCTGCATATACTTAAATCCATCCACCATTTTTCTGTCAATAGTATTTTAAGTATTTAAAAAGTATTTAAAGAGCCCTCCCATCCTTGAAGGAGCTCTTCACGCGTTTTCCCAAGAAGGGCAGCAGTAACAGGACTCTAAGGCTTCTTCATTCTTCTCCCTATACATTATTCTCCATGGAAGTATATCCATGCTTCTAGGTTAAAGTAAAACAGAATCCCAGCTAGAGAACAGCTATTTGTGAATAATGCTGTTTTTCAGCTATTGAGTTCCAACAGACATGTGACAGGTCACAACTCTCTCCTATTTCCATGCTGCTTCTAGTATGAATGGCTAGAAAAAGAAGCATTCACAAATTACTTGGAATGTGACAGCACCATGAGATGACATCAGAGTGTGGATAAACAAGGCTGTTAAGGTGCTCCATCCAGAGAGCAATTTGGGATTAGGAAGATAAAAAGGTGGTTTAAGCCACAATAGCTCCACCTCCTGCAATGTGATAAAATCTGGGATGCAGCTCTTGGAAGGGTGACTCAAAATGTATCACTCTTAAGTTGTCTTGTATTGCGTCCTGAATTTTTATTTTCCTGTAGCATGACAGCGTGTGAAGTACTAATGAGTAGGATCCCTTTGTATTTCAGAGGCCTGATTCAACAGCAAATACTCAGATACAAAGCCAAAGTAATTATTAGACCAGTTTGGCCAGTTGTCACACTTAATTTTAATTTTGTCACAAAACTTCCAGCATAAAGTTAAGATATATTTATTAGATAAAGAAAGAAAGAATGCATATGTACATACAAGTATGTACATAGAGATATAAGACATAAAAAATAATTGTATCTCAGGTATACATGAACAAGATTGAAGCTAAAGAATAAATTATCCACAACGAGAGGGAAATGGGGGGATTTTTATGAAGATTGGTAATTCTGGAAGACATGGACAAAGATTTTATGTCATTCAAATTATTTACCTTGGACTTCATTTCCTGGATCAAAGTTATCAAAAGATACTGCAATAATATATGGTGGTGCAGATGTCTGTGGTTCACCTTCATAGTTTGGTAACAGAGAATCACAATCAATTGATGTATTTGTCTGTGGAAAACCAAGGATTCCAGGCAAAAATATCCCACAGAACAAAAAAACAAAGCAGGAGTGTCTCCTCATCTGTGGAACAAAAAGACAATTCAGTTCATCGTAACTTCTCTTAACTAGTTGCCAAGTTTGGCAAATAACTGCTTTTCTCCAGGGCAGGAAACAAAGGAAGCCTAGAAAGCTACTCTTTCTTTGCATTAATGTACTTTGAAGAAAACAAAATGAAAATAAAATACTTCTATATACTGGCAGAAAAGTACAATAAGGGACACAAATATTATAATTTAAAAATTGAACTATTGATGGAAGTTTAAATTTTCAGGTTACATGTCAGCAATCTATTAACAGCCATGTCTGCTGCATTACACCTTTGAACTAGAAAAGTCCATAAAACAAAGTTCCTCACTGTTGCACTGGCAGATTTAGTTCAGCTCCTTGATCATGCAAGAGCTCAGAGGGAATCCTTGCTCTCTCAAATCGTAGATATAACCATGATTAGCATGCTCTGCTTTGACTAATTTCCTTACTCTCACTTCTAAGGGATGGTCGAGAAATCTGGTTAAATACCCTGGAGGACTCCTAAAGATTTTCAAAGTATTTGTTTCCTGGAGGACTCAAAAAAAATAGATTTCTTCAAAGTCCTCCAGAACTTCTGAACAGTTAAAAAATAATAAATTACTGCTGCATGCTTCCTATTAGTAAAGGAAAAACTATAACCAGTACAGAAATTCACAAAAAATAAATAAGAGGCAAGACTGTAGTCCAATCTTCCAGGACTGTCCACAAAGAAAAGACGTATTTCCTTTACAGTTCACTTGCAGTATTGACAGTATGGTATTGACTCTGATAAAGTGTTTCCAAGAAAGAAAGGAAACATTTCCCCATAGTATTCTCAGGTGTTTAACACCAGATATTCCAGCCCATGTTCAAAGTCTAAACATTCAACTATGGCACTAGATAATTTAAAAGGCCATTACATCTTATTAACAACTCACTCTTCCAGCTACAAAATTGCTGATACAACTCTTAAATCTTCAGAAGTATTTAATAATGCTCTTTTACATGCTGTCTGCTTCAGGATTGCCTCATGTGACACAACAGACAGTAAGAGAATGGAGGTATTTAGTTGAGATTTTTAAAAGCATTTCAAACACAGTGTAAGAGATATGTTCAGTTTGTACCATCTACCTGTTTATCTTAATTCATGCATGACTGCTAAGATCATTTAGTTTTGTACGTGCTAATGAAATAAGCAACAGAAACATCTGGAAGCAGGGGAAAAATACAAAATTCTGAATATCCATGTACTTAACTTGGAACTTCAACAACTTTTTAAAAAGCCACTGAGTCAAAAAATAATATAATAGGTGACTGCGAAATGTTGGAAGCTTTCCAAGTAGGATGATGAAGGTTTGCATGGTGTCACAACTACTCAGAGCAGCAGCCAGGAAAGTGATAGACACAAGCTATCGTGTCTTTAAAGCAGATGAAGACTGTGCCTCTCTAAGGCCTCAACAAAGTGTCACTTTAATGGGATCCTGGTAAGCATCATGTTTTGGTATCAGCACGCTGGGTGCGGTTATCCAATCTCTTGTGACGATTTTGATGTGGCCCACCTCTAATTAAGTTTTAAATACAGCATGTGGGTGCTATTATATCAACAGATGCGGTAAACAGTGATTTAATATGAACCAGTCTGTGTGTTGTTGAAATCTCTGTCTGACTCATGGAGACATGGGAAAAAAAGTCTGTTTCTAATTAGATGTTCCATTTCAAAGTGCAAAGTCGTAGTTTAGCTAGGTTTGGAAAAATGTCTGGAACTGCACTTTGCCATGAACGAAAGCCAGTCTGAAATCTTTCCTTTTTCTTGCTAGAAAAGAGCCAGAAATTACGAGTTGAAACACGGCTGAGATGCCTTCTCTTTGCATCAGCTCTCTGATTTAACAGTTCATAAGGGATTTTAAGAGTCTCATCATGTCATCTTTTGGAACTAGCTTTTAGATGAGAAAGAGAGATATTAACATCTTACAAAATTCCAAGTCCAGACTTGAGGCGGAAAGCTTTCATGGGCTCCAAGTTCCAGTACATACTCAATGCAATCATATTACCTTGCATCACATATTTTACATTTTCTCCATTAAGAATGTAAAGAAACAAAAATTAAATATTTATAAAATAGCAGCATAGGGAATTCTGGCAAATAAACGTTATTAGCAAACTTCTAATTGGATACAATAATGAAAAACTAACTATATCCTCAGTTCCATCATCTGATGGAAAAATTCTAATTATTTTTTTATCACAGATTCAAATCTGTCTCCCTATGAGTCTACATGGCCCTCACTTTTCCCATACCTGAGCTGCTACCTTAAGAATCCTCTTCCACATTTAGTCTAATACGATTTCAGGTCAACAATTAAATCCCTGAGTGCTAGTTAGCTGCTGCGTTCAAAGTCTACTGGACTCGGGAAGAGACACTTTGGTGGTTTGCTCCTCCAAAGCCTTGGGCAACCTGCTGAATAGAGACAAAAGTGGTTCTAAAAGCTTTTAAATATAGAGCATTTAATTAATATGATAAATACCTTTCCATAATTTGAAAAACACAGTCCTTGCAAGTCCATCCTGCCAACACTTTAAGACTAACTCCTGTCTACTCCTTTCTATTCCCATTCTCTATGAGTATTTTTCTCCTTCTCCTAGTTGCTCCAGATGAGCCACAGACCCACTCTTTAGCCTTTGAGAGTAAGCATCAGCAGTTAGTGTGCACCCTTGTCCACCACATCCCCACCAACACACCTTGTCGACCAGGCGCCGGTGCGTGGGCATCCCCGGGTCCCTCTGTGGTCAGTGCGGAGGAGCTGCAGCCGGGCAGTGCCGGTGCCCAGGAAGATGAGACAGAGGAGGCAGCAGGCTCGGCCAATCCGTGCCAAGGCGGGCGCCAGCGCGGCCAATCAGGGCCAGCTGTGCACTGCCCTGGAAATTGGGACACCGCAGGTGGGACTATCCTGCCCAGAGCTGGCGGTGACAACACGCTCCTCACAGGTGAGTCACGCCCCTCTGACCTTTATCGAGGCATCTGGCACCGGCAAGGCTTCGGAAGGCTGGTAGCCTAAACCAGTATGTCAACTAAAATCAAAAGAATGATGCTATACAAACCCCCCATACTAATATTTCATAAACAATTCCAGTAAAATATTCAACATTAGTCTTATTAACCTGTTACCACAGAGTATTCTGCTGCTTTTTCACTTTTCTACTCCCTTTTTAAAGTTGGAAAAGGCTTGGAAAATTCTAATGATTGTCATACTTCCAAGCATTTTCTCAGAGCAAAGAGTTAATGAGGCTGTTTCTTCTCATGCATCTGGTGGGAAGAATTTGAAGTTATTGCAACTTACCTGCACTCAAAGCTAACCTTTTTTTTTACTCTTCAGAAGCATTTTCACAAGGTCTCTCCGGGACATTGGGAGAAGTCCAAAAACTGAATGACATAAAAAGAGAATAGAATACTTTCAGTTGGATGGGACCTGCAATTATTTGTCTAGTTCATGCCTGTCCAAATGCCTCTAAAACACTGACAGACCTGGGGCTTTCACCACCTCCCTGGGAAATGCACAACCAACCTCTCAGGAAAGAAATGCTTCCTGATGTCCCCTCTGAACCTCCCCCAGAACAACTTTGAACCATTCCCACGTCCTATACTGGACACCAGGGAGAAGACATCAGCACCTCCCTCTCCACTTCCCCTTCTCAGGAAGTTGTGGAGGTCAATGAGGCCACCCCTCAGTTTCCTTTTCTCCAAACTAGACAAGTCCAAAATCCTATGGTTATCCTCACAGGACATTCCTTCCTGCCCTTTCACCATCTTTGTTGCCCTCCTTTAGACGCTTTCAAGGACCCTAACAATATGACAGACATTTCTATTTAACCAGGGAATTTTGTGAATCTACGAGTCCATGGTTAATGGAAATCCATTAACCAAGGACTGTTCACAAGAACTTTCTTCAATCCCTTAATGGTCATGCATTTAAAATGCATTTAAATTCAAAATGCTCACACATTTTAAGAACGTTAGCTATTTTTAAGATCCAGTGCATTTAACTAACTGTATTCTCTTCCAGTTAATTACTTTTAATTAATGAGTAGCATTTTATTTACATCGTCCCATTATGAAATGCATTATTTCCTATCTGCTGCTATCCATTGGGGAAGAGATCATAATCTTCCTTCTCTTACTATACCACCAAACTTACCATTAGTACCAATGTTATAAATAGCAATGCAAAATCAAGCTGCACACCACAAATGCAATAGCATACCAGTAACACCACCAAATAAATTACACAGTAAAGGAATGACAAGTGCTCACACCAGAAACACACAACCAAAGAGATGGGATCTTGCAAATGTATAATGCAAGACCTCCCTCACAAGCAGCTAGGAGATACTGAGAGGTAACCAGAGGGATCAGAACTATTTCTCCAGGCTACTTTGGGCAGCAGTGAGCACTCCATGAATATTTGATTTGACAGTCAAGTAGATAAATGTCAGGCAATGAATTGCTGTAATCTTGGTAATACGGTTATAAAGAAGCATGGATAACACAAGCAATATGCTTTTCTTGGCTGTAGCACCAATAAAATACCACTGTGAATAAGCTGGTAAAGACTCAGACCATTAGTTTACTATTTGAGAGCTGTAAACCTGCGTCCCTCTTACACAACACCCTGTTTGCGGTTTATTTCAAACAACAGTATTCCCACTGAATCAAACATAGGAGACTGATTCAGTATTAATTTACCTGTACTCCAAAACCCCAGTTAAAAAAAAAAAAAGTCTTTTTCAGGTCTACACACTTGAAAGGACAATTTTGAGACCATCATTTAAATGCCAATTGAACAAGTGGTAAACTCCCGACTCTAGTGAAACCATGATTACAAAGTTTGCTATGTACTGAAACTCCTGTGCAGAACAACACTAGGCTGTGTGCACATGGAATTCCCTAGTGCTTGGAATGCTTTCAATGCAAATTCCCGTGGGAATATTAGCCTTATTTTTCAGATCTCTGATTGTATGTAGGCCATATGGGGTTAGCTGGTCTTTCTTTAAAATTACCATATTAGATTTGTGCCACTGACAGTGGGCCAATTCATTTTAGGAAGAGAAGCCAGAGTCCAGAACACTGAAAGGAAGGGGATACCTACTGGGCAGTGGTAAAAATTTTAAAGGGCACATGATGGACACAGGGGAAGCCAGCTGCTCATGTAAGTGAGCAAAAACTGTCTTCTTGAATAAAGGACTGCAAACCCTGGAAGAGTTTCCAGTACTACTTTGTTTCTACTAAAAGCTGTTAAAAACAAATCAGAGTAAGCAGCCCACTTCCTTCTTCCTCACTGACATCAGGACCTCCAGTCGCTTTCATGACCCTCAACAGCTTTCTGCTTGCTCTCTGCAACTCTTGAGCCAAAAATTATTTTTAATTTGGCAGTTTACGATGCAACTGGAAATGTTAGACAGTCTAAAAAACCTTCAGCTAAAGCCAATATACATATATAAATAACATGGTAAAATAGGTGTTGTTATTCTCCTCAGGGTCTGGTATCCTTATAAAACTGCTTTGATGTTTCCCATAGGCAATTGATACACCCCTGAGTCTTGGCCTGGGCAGGAGAATCACAAACTCTTTGTTCAGACACCTCACATGTGCTGGACACAATGAATGCTGTAACAGTAGCCACTCCAAAATTATTTCAGAGAAAATGTACATCACAAGTGCTCTTACAGATATGAAGAACTGAGTTTATAACCATCTACATCTTTTGTTAAGTAGTCCAAACTGACTCTATGGAACGGTAAAAGTGAGTGGGAAGGGAGGAAAAGAAACTTAATTTCTTCTGAGCACTGTTTTTCATAGTCCTGAAAAAAAATCACATCTATTTCTGAACATCCTTGACTCCTCTTTAAGTGCTAGGTTCCTTCCCGAGCTCTCTGAGTCCTTTTCTTTGTTTCTTCCTTGTTTAAACAGGCAAGGTCAAGAATAATCCCTACAAATGACAGAAATAAAATTTGTTCTCCTGACATCTATTTTGACTATTTGAGAAATTTCTGTAATATTTCACATTTCATCTCCAAACAGAAGTGGCTTTCTCAGTGTACAGTATTAGTATTATAAGAGGCTGTTACCATTGTGTACTTATTGTGTATAACTCCAGAGTATTCAACTGCAGTTATTTTCAAAAACATTGTAGTCTTAATTTAGTGGTTAGGATTCTTAACAATTATGTGAATTGTATAACAATGATTAAATGAAAAGACAAGTTTATTTATTGTTCCTTCAGTACCAGCATGGCTCCTGCCTTATACTAGCATATCAATATTTACATCCTGTTTCCAAGGACTTAAAGTATTGCCACATTTTTTATTTATAAAGGAACATTTTTCTTCCTATGCTCAATAAATAGATTCCCTTCTTGAAAATGCATCAACATATGATACAGTAATATTACATATTCCTCAAAATAACTCTAGACATAAATATAGTGTTATTCTTCAGAAAAAAAAATTAAAAATTGTAAAAGCAACTAAAATTTACATAGTATATTTTGCACTCTCAAGGAAATATATTAAATATCTCCTTGAAAAACTTTCCACTCTCTGATAATTCAGCAAACCACATTTTTCTAGGGAAAAAAAAGATACAAAAATTATCCTTTCCTACATATTAAAAAATTTCAGCTCCTTGTCATCTTTAATTTCTTTTCTTTGCTCATGTTAGCACTTTTCCTGTCTGTTTAAACCTTGCCAACATTTGTGTAAAAAATAAGTAACTCTATAAATAACAAAATGGTTCACACCCTGAAAGTCCTAGATAGATGATGTCACTGAGAGCCTTACATGAGAATCGGTGAGCAAAAAAAAGGTTTGCCTTGACTTGACGCAAGCGTAGAAAGGGAGTGATCAAATGGATTACTTCTACCAAACCTTTTGTGTTCCAGTAGAGATGAGAGTGAACAAGACTGTTCAGAGCTGATCGGTGCCATGCATGTATGTGCTGCTCAGGAGAAACACCTGACACGAACAGCACATACAAGAGCAATGACATTTGCACATTGCATCACCTTATCTCACGCATTGTGCAAGCTAACAAGTGGTATTGTCCCTATGTGCTTTTAAGGTGAGTGCCTGGGTGTGACTACAAACATATGCAATACTTCATATAAGCCACAGTGACTACCATTTGTTGGTGATTTACACTATATTCAGATTTAAGTAAACCTAAACATGTCAATGGAATGGAAGAAATTATAGTAGAGGGATCCTGTTACCAAGATGCGCAGTCCACAAGAAAACTGGAGCCTTAATATCAACAATGAAAATTCACTGTTTTGCCAGTCATGGAGAAGATAAATGTTCTCTCTTACATGCATCATCTACTGGCATTACTAAAAAATTCTCTTTGATTATAATTTGTGTTTATAGATCCAGAGTACTTCAAGTACCATTTAGAGGCTATTTCTAAGTCCCTGTGACCTAGAGAATTCTCCTGCATAGTGCAGTTAAGGCAGCGCACATCTATGCATGTGTGGTCCAGTTGTGAGTGAGCACCTGAGATTAGGACATGTAACTCCAGCTTTAGAGCTCCTGCTAACCCAACAGTACTGGGTCAAAACCAGCATAGATATAGGATTCAAAACTGGATTGTGTAAACTCCCTTTGCTTATATATGCCCAGCCATTGAAACATTCTGGCTGGCTAAATGAATTTTGGCTAATTTGGGGGACACATAATTGCATATCTGTAACAGATACCCACAAGACCTGCACCACTGTGTGATCAAAAAAGGCATGGATCTGTTATTAATAAGCACAGAGCTGCATCTTCTAAGATCTTTTTCAATCTCTCAGGCCAAGAGGGACATTCCTTTGGAATTCAAAATTAACTTTAAACACTTGCTATTCACTCCTTCAAAAGCAAGACTAAAGGAAGTAGATTACTTATCTTTGTGTCAGTCTATACATGTTGTTACTAGGCAAGAGAATGTGACTGTAGATTTGGGGAGTCCCAGGTTCACCACTTAGAGAAGCCAAAAATCTGTCATCCTAGAAAGAGCTATACTTTTTATGGGAAGAGAGGTTGTCTAATTTTGCCTAACTACGTGTACACAACTACTGGAGAACAGAAGGGAAGCAGAGCAAAGAGGGAAGGTATGATGGGCTCATGTGGTTTCCAATAATATCCAACTTCCAAGAAACAGGCAATTAATAATACATTTTCCAGGACATGATCAACAAGGCATTTGATATTGTACAGGTTTCCAGCAGCAAATAGTAACACTTCCAGTGCATTTTTCCTGTTTGTCTCTGAACACGCCTAACAGTAACAAGGTAATCCCCACAGCTCCCTGTGAGGCAGGGAAGTATTACTCTTTATACTCCATTCTGCAGATGAGGAAACCAAGTCTCGGAGGGATTAAGTGACTCGGCCAAGGTCATATAGAAAGTCTGCTGCCACTCATGGTATGCGTCAGTCCTTGTCAGCACTCAGCGACACTCCCTTGAAAAGTTCACTCAACCCCTTTCTCTGCGAAGGCCAGCATCTTTAAGATTTCATAAGTATCATCTTCCACCCTAACCTTGACTGGAAGAAGAAACTTCATCAGCCCAGGTCAGAGTCAGGCTGAGTATGATCCCTGGCTTTCTTACTTTTTGATTAGGGCTCTTGATTATCTACAGATACTACTTTATTTTCACCTCTGCCAGAAATTTCTCCTAAGGGACTCCTCTAATTTAAACCTAAGTAAGTGGGCAGGATAATATCCATCCAATAAATACATACAGGAATTATTTTCAAAGACACATACATATTTCTCCCAGGACACAAACCTTCCCATTTCTACTCCTGCATTTAAAATCCTCCACCATCCTTTCCTATACAGTATAAATCAGCTCAAAGTTTTATAAATTCATGCCATACAATGCAGATGTATATCTATATATATATACACACATATACAGATAGCATAATACCTCCTGTATAGAGAGTGCTCCACTAGAGATGAGAATGTCTAAATGTATATAGTAAAAAAATTAGCAAGAATAATATAAAAAATTTAGAACACACATCCTAAAGTATTTCACTTTTACAGTCCAAACAAAATATCTGATGTATGTTATGTGTAAGCACTAATGTGATGAATTTCACATCTTATTTCCTTGTGTTTGTGTATCAGAACAGTTAGTGGACTTAATGGGGATTACTTTAGGTCTGAGAAACTTAAATGAGCTGCATGTGCGGCCCATATAGTGAACACTGCTTTTTGCTCAATTTAAACAGAAATACTGAGATTCAGCCACAGCCAAATCAAGAAGCCCAGTGATGAATCAGCACATTTGAGGCATGATAGCAGATCAAGAAGAACCATTTCTTCTATGCTGCTCATACCAGTTTTCTAGTGCTATATCAAATCGTTGAGGTCCTCTTTCCCCTCTCTCACCTTCTTCAAATTGAGATCTAGGATTCTTGCATTCTGGCGTGTTTCTGTTTAAAAGCAATCCTATGCCAATAATAGCACAGCCATTATATTGCTAGAAAAGTAGCAGGGTTGTTCTTGTTACTTTTCCTTTGCTTATTCAATAATTAAGCCTTTCAGTTTATTCATTTATAGTGCTGTTCCAAAACCAGGAGTGCCTTTTATGTGAGGAAAAAAGGAATAATTCTGAAAATGAAAAAACAAGCATAAGAGCTGGAAGAGCAGCCATCTCTTCCTTGCTCAGTCACAAATTTCCTGTATGACTCTAACAAGTCATTAATTCCTATATGCCTCATCTAGAAAATGAGATAATGACATTTAACTATTTCATTGGGAGGCTTAATGGTTGTGAAATTTGCTGAGCTTCTTGGATGGAAAGAAGCTGCTGTCAGAGTAAACAGTAATAGCATGATTGTGTTTGTTGGGAAGGTTACAGGAGAGTCACTTTGTAACAATATCACAATTCCGCATTACACAGACAAGACTGGCCAAGCAAGTGAGTCACTTAGTGAGAAATTTGTGTTTTCCTTCGTTTATGGTATCTGTGCATACTGTCTGGACCCCAAAATCAAGATGAATTTTTAATGCTCTGTAAGTCTGTGGAAAGAGATACTGTCCTTAAAAAATAAAGTGTCCTTTCTCTACTGTTAGAATCTAACTGCAACAGGCTACAAAAGATTAAGAAAAATGCCTACAGGCTTTGAAATCTGCTGTGGATTAGTACAACCAACCATGTGATAGATCAGTCATAGACAGTAGCACATATCTTGATTCTTTGTTGAGTTTGCCTCTGATGTTCTAGAAAGCAAAGGGACTTGAACCAATCTATCTGGCATTCACATACTCTTAGATGGGAATGCATTTGCGGAGTCTGAACACATTTGTGGAAAACTATCTAATTCAAACAGTAGAAACCACAGCAGCTTAGGATCTCTAGAAATTCCACATAACCTTCTTGGAACACCCCTGTGGATGTAGGTATCTAACGTTAGATACATACGCTCAGCTGTTCTGATTTCCCAAAGCTACACCTCTTCCCAGTGTCCCATCATCTTCTCTTCTCATTTATATTTGCTGGGATTTGAAATTTTTAGTTAATATTTCTTTAACTGAGAAGATGATGGAATATCAAATATGTTTCTAAATTCTAATTTTGGCCATGAAAGATGTGATGACTATCTCCTACAACCTTGAACAATTCATGCTGACAAAATTATTGGTAACATATTTTTGGGCAACAGCTTGAAATGAATGCTTCTGCTTCCATCACAGCAATCCTCATTTCATCTGTGAAAAGAGATTATACTGGTTACCTAAATTCTCTGTGATGTTCTAATGTTGGTAAAACATCAATGACCTTGTGTTTTTTCCCCCTTCAAATTAAAACATCACATGAAGGAAATATGTCTGTTTATATACACTCTTTGTTAACAGCCAATACCCCACGAATGAAAAATCTTGATATTTGCAGCAAGTGCCTTGAATACAGGAAATAACAAGCCACTGTTTTACTTGAAAAAGAAACTTAATCAAGCATTCCCTTTCACCAAATACATGTTACTAATTACCAAGAAAGAACAGAAGCATTATATAATTAGAAGACAGTATGGGAGAGACAGAGGAAGCTATTCTTGTATCATTGTCTACAGAAGTCATTCTCAAAGGTAAAGCATAGCTTTCATGGGATTATAGGTATGTATTACAATCATAGCAGAAATAAATCTCCCAATCACAGTGGCACTACAAACTGTAGCACTGGTCCTTTCAACTCAGAATGCTTTAAAAATCTAACTGAATTTTATCTAGGAAACATTATCTGTGTGCAGGAGAGTCAAGTTCAGAAAAAAATATGAGGCCCTGGAACAATTGAGATGTTCACATATTCAGTCAAACACAGGGCAACTAGCTAGATAAACAGTATTTAGGATTTCAGCACGCCACTTTGCAATGGTGTGCTGAAATATGCCCACAGCAACACAGCTAAATAAGGATTCTCTCATACCTGTCACATTTCATGGTATCATATCTTAAAGATCAGGACATTCCATAACATCACACTGGTACCTATTGAACTATTGTATCATTGGAAAGTGAATAATTCTGAGTAGGGCCAAAAGGTGTAATTTAAATAGATTTGTAGCTAGTTGCACTTTTCAGTTCTATCACCAAATGAGTTGATTCACATCCGAACAAGCAAAACAGAAGGCCAGTTATGACATATATGTGTATGTGTCCAGACCTCTTACAGAGAGTGAGCAGGTTAAAATATTCATTCTGCAACTAGCATATTAGGAAACACACATGATCTAATTAGTCAAAATCCCTAAAGGAAGAAAAAACTACTATTTACCATAGCAAAATCTCAGTCATAAATGAGTTGAAATAGGAATGTGTAGCACATATCGAAAGTGAATGTTTCTGCTTGGTATTGTCTGAATAATGCTTACTGTGTTAGTATCAGTACTTTAAATCAATGACAAGTTTTGAACCATTATGTTAAGATTAGAAATTAGATTCAGAAATACCTGAACAGACGGCTCCACTTCTCTTATTTTTTTCTGCCTGGTTCTGTGCTCAGAAAACTCTTTGCAACAAGAATAATCTCGATACACATTTCTACTAAAGTGCTCAATTCAGACTCTTGAAAGATAAATGATAGAAGATATGCTACAGGAGACAGCATTAAACCTCTGAAAACTTCCAGGTTAATTTATTCTAAATTTTAAAACATGAAGATTCACTTGTTTTGCAGATAGCCAAAAAACAGATGAACTGGGGCAAGATCTATCCTGCACCTAAAACTGATCCTCCACTAAAGCTGAGACTTTTCTAGCATGCGTTTATACTGTAGACCCTCTAGTTTTAAAATTACATCAGGGCATCTAAGTTCCAAATATTTGCTTTCAGCAAAAGGAATGCAGTAACTACACTGTCTAAGCTGATCTCGCTGACAGGTCTGGACAGGTATACACTTGCTTAGAACAACACAGAGATGTATAGCTGAGAATGAGCCCTACTTTTAACTGAGAAGGCAGTGTCTGCCAGCAGGACCTAACACTCAGTGGAGAAAAATGTGAGCTTGGCATGACTAAGGTAGGCATTAGAAGGTGTACAGCTGGGAGTGGATGAACTGGAATGGGCAAGGTCGAGAGTATTAAAATCTGGCCTATTTCTTCTGATGAAATGCTCACAGAAGGATTGTGTGCTCTATGGGACAAGCTACCATACAGTCAATATGTAAAAAATAGCAGAAGTAAACCACTCTTCTGAAAATGTGTTAGGAAGAAGGTGCACGTAAATTTCATGCAAATTAGGAATTAAAAAAATACAAGAAAATGGGGGAAGGTCTTTAAAACATTGAATGAAGAAATTACAATTTACTTATTTTCTCCCTGAATCTTGCTCTTGAAATCTGTTTGGCTAAATGAATGGAGAAAGATATAATACTGTGTATCGAGCCCAGCCAGCTCATTCTCAAACTCCCCAGGTGATTATCTTTCCATCTAATTTGAACTGTGTGTAATTATAAAGGACATACTATACCATGCAGCTACAGAAACTACCGTACCAAGATTGCAGAGCTCTTAAATTCGACAAACTCTTGTGCCTTGCTAAGAAGGCAGAAGAATATAAATATTGAAATGAGAAAAGTGAAAGGGAAGAAAAGGAGCCAGCAAAGTCAAGTATTTGACTGGACTGCACTGAGTTTCCAAAGTAAGAGTTGCAAATAATATGCAATTCCCACCTTAACGTTGTCAAAGCTTCAGGTCTGAGTGACCCTAAAGTACCTCTAAAGGACTGAGAGTACTACTCAATATTACCTTCATCTGCAGCTCTTTCCCTGTCAGCTTTCTGTAAGAGCAATTAGAGGTCTTTGAAAGTCATAAGCTTTCTATTTTCTCTCCACATAAATCTCCATGCAGAGAGTTACAAGTGCAAGGCAGAGATGATGAACAAAATGATCAGTGGCCTAGATAGCCTCTGAATTAAATTTACCTTTTTTTCCTATCTCAATATTAAATGTTTAATGGGCAACAATGGGAAGTTTATAATTTCAAAGCATAAAAATTAACTTCCATTATAATTCTTGTTTGTAATATAAGGTGTTAGTAAGTACAGAGTAGAGAAATTCACTCTTTATTATTCATATATATAATAAACCTCAAATTGTAATGTCTAAGTGCTTAGCTGCAAGGTACCTGAAGTTTTATACACTTATAATTTATATTCTGGAAAAGTTTAAGTGACGTTTAATTGTAGAGGGCCACTTGGTTGGAAAGGTTCAACACAAAGGTTAAAGGTTGACACTGACCTGGAGCCCTAGAGAAGTGGGATGGCCCTTAATTTATCATAAATTAATATTGTTGCTAGTGGAGACACACCACAATTTTTTCTAGCATCTTGGTTAATGGTAACCTTGATTCCAACTCCCTCATTGTGGAAACACAAGTTAGCTGGATACACGTGTCTCAGTGTGCTGTGGCTGAATGCAGATGATGTAGAGATGAGAAAAAATTAACAGAAATTCTGGGCAAATTCATTTTGAGGTATCCATCTGATAGGCTTTTTCTCCCCTCATAAAGGAAATATTGTCAGTATTTTATGTACTGAGAATAAAGCTTATATTTTTCCACTCCCCTAGGTTTGTATGGTTGAATCTGCAGTCCTGGATTCTCAGTGCTTTTGCTTTTCTAGCTAAAGGGGAGACTCTGCTGCTGTAGAACTCCCTCACACCAGCACTGGGGTTGTAAAGATCTAATGATTCCCATGGCTTTGGCTTAGGATGTCCGCCCAGCTGCTGCTATCGATCTGCAATGCCACTTGTGGAAATGACAAACTGAAATTCCTGTAAGCAATTGAGAGAGACACTTCACACCATTAAATAACAATTTATTGGAACTGCTCGTGTATTCCAAAATGTCAAATAATAATAAATTAGAGCAGTGTTTTCCACTTCTTACTAGAACAGCAAAAAAGGGTGTTCAAATGCCTTCAAGACACAAACTTCTAGGTGTGTTCATTTTAATCAGATCCTTTTTACCATCCTCTTGTACATCAGGAATCTTGTGAAATTGTTTCTTTAATTTTTGCAATACAGGACTGAGAAACACACATTACTAAACTAGACACTTTTCACTACGGTGAAGTTTGGAACACTGCAACCACGAGTTTTTTACGGTAACGTGGGAGCAGGTTTAATCCCCACTGTCCTACAGAAATAGGGGTCCAGCAAGGCCCTGAGTTCCTGTCTAAACAAACACACATGGTGGATAACTGAGATAATCTCCAAAATCAGGATAAAAGGAAAAAAGTATGGGAGATCGCAGAAAATTCCATCTATTTATGGCTCAGTCTCCAATATTTAACAATCATGAAGCCCAGAAAATAAAATGGAAAGTGTAGCATTAGTGGCACTCTGATTTCAACCCCGCCACAGCTATTTATTTTGAGAGAGAATATAGAAAGAGGAGGGAGGGTTTTGTGAGGGAGCCAAAGGAGTGCTTCATGTTTCATCATATCCTGTTTTCAACAGTTTCATTAGACTTACCCTACAATTAATTTTTGGAGAAGATCTTGCAGCACCCTAAGGATATCTGCTCTTTCCTGGCTTTGTGCTGCAGAATCTCACACTGAACTGATTATAATTCTAAACCATAAACCATTTTCACATTCATCAACAGCCTGTAAAGCAAATAATTTGCTGCATTCCAAAGTCCTAGATGACACATTAATCTTGACTTGGAATGTTGAGGAGTTTTTAACGCACCTTAGTAATCTGATCTACTTCCTACTTGATCAGCTATGACTTACTGATATTATTTTGTAGCTTAGAATGAGAAAAAAATGAGTTTTTCAAAAATTGTTTACTTGACATGCAGAAATCCAGTGGATCATACAAAACTGAAGTGCTAATGAAGAATGAAAATGAAAAGCATAGGAAATACTATATGAGGGTCTAATGCAATTTTCATTTACAAGGCTAAAACTGTCTGTAGGGCATGTTCAGTGTATTGGAAACACTAGAGGCAAATTAATAAGTACAGAATCAGCCATTTCTTAGAATATTTTTCCTAACAAAAGTGTTTATTGATTAAAGTATCTAATAATAAAAGGTTGAATTTAATGTTAGAAAAAATGTATCATTATCTGAGCTGAAGTTCGAAGTAGCTTTTTTCTTGTGGTATTGGATAAAAACAGGTTCCTAAAAATTAAATCTTGGGAACCAGTAACATCAATGTCACTTATTGTACTAGAGGATAATGGTAATTATACTCTCCACTTGCAAGCATAGCAAAATTATAGTTAGTGTTATGAAAATAGGAGGGTGTCTGCTTCAATCTATTTGCTAATCTAGATGAAGGACCCTTCTTTGCTCAGAAATGGTGTGACAGGAGAGGTGTGGATACACAAAGACGACTATTTATTTATATGGCTTGGGAAACATGAAGTTAGGTGTGCCAGGCTTGAGCAATACCTATTATCATTTCTGCAGATAGCTTACTGCACTGAAATCTGTCCCGTGATAATTATTTCAGGACTTGATTAGGTGGCATTGCATCAGAACTCCATCTTCTACTTTATATCCAAAACCATTTTTGCAGTTCCAAAAGAAGATTCATTCCAAAGCCCTTGCTAGTAGTAGGATGAGAGAAAATGCACTTTCAGAAAATATAAGGAAGAACATGAGTGGCTCAGAAAAAGGCAGTGGCACCCATCAGTGAAACTGCTCATTGTAGGGTTATTCTTTAATGATAACATATGGGAAGTCTGATGCATACCAATATCTGAACACGGTTAGGTTCCTAACTGAAAATAACTATAACTGTTTTGTCTCCATTTATTCACCTTTTTTTTCAAGCATCAGAAGAAAAAAGTTGCTTGGGTGGCTCAACTAGCTAATTTATATAAACAAAGATTTCTCAATTACTTGGAACAAAATATATTTCTTGGATGTGAGCTACTTGCACAGATTAGGCATGAGCACTGTGTAGCACAGCTAAATTTACTACTGCTGATGGTCAATAATTTCCTTATATCTTCATCTTCTGAGCTACTTCTACACTACCCAACAGAACATTATTTTGTAAGAAATCATATACACACACTAACTTGATGTGTTTTCAAAATTCATGTATAAAATGGTTGTTCAGGAACTAAAATTTCCATCTGCATCTTCAGCAAGCTTTCATAAGCCAAACATAACTCATACATACAAACTTTTTTTAAAAAAAAAATTACAGTAATTACTATTGGATTACTTCTAAACTTTTGGTGTTTCAAACTATGTATAAGACTAAAAACTCTGACTTAATATTTTTAAAAGACAATCACTAAAGTGATCTTTTCTGAAAAAGCAAATCTTGTCATACAGATGCAGCAACTGGAACCTCAGAGAAAAGAATAATTGGAGAAAATGTTTTTATTATGGCCTCCTTTCTCAGAGAACCATTTGATTCTCACCATAATAACAATTAATTTTTAGAAAAAAATATGGAAACAAAATAATAATCACAACAGATTAGTTCTTGACAGACAGGATCCAGAAAAAATATGTTCCCACATTATGGATTTTGGAAAAAATACTATCATTGTTATGTGGCTACTTCTTATTAACTAGTTAACTTATCAACTAGTTAAAAAAACCAAAAATCAACCAGTAGAATATTTAACCTTATAAATAAAGGAGATTGGTAAAGATGTACCTACTCTACTTCTAAAAGTATCAGTATTTTAACTTAAGCTTAATTAAATAAGAATTTAGTAAAGAGCTATTGATAATTGAAGTAGAAAAACATGAATGCAATCACATAAAAGGGCACTCCTTTTCCCTCCAACCTGAGAACTTCCTAAAGGTGAAGAAATTACCTAAAATTGAAAAAGTCTCCTTTATGGCCTAGTCTCCCTGCCTTGGACTGGATGTAGGAAATATGTTTTGTAAATTTGTCTGTAGATTAGAAGTCAAAATACCAAAGACTGAGCAAAAACATTTTGAAAACTTTGTCCAACAAACCAAACAAATGTGTTACCATCACCTAATACTTTAAACAAAAATTCAGTGAGGAGATTTTAATGATCCAAGATGTAATCAGAGAATGTAAACTGTAATCAAGAGTACATGACTGATTAGGGCAGCTCCATCTCAGGCAGCCCTCCTGATTCTAAGCAAAGTCTGTCTGCACCTATGTTAATGCTATAATTCAAGCCAGGAGTACATTCCACATCACTCCTGAAGCACTTGTATTCATGAATTTCACAAAATCTGTCTTATTCCTCTGTTTTTTTAAGGTGCAGATGTCATTTTAGTGCATCTAGCCTTGGCAATGACTATATTGTGCCCAGTTCTGCCTGATCCACCAGAGCCTTATGCATGCCAAGTCAGTGTCTCTCACTAGTGGTTCACACTCTTCTGTTGAGAGGCAGTTGTCATCCAGTATCAAGAAGAACTCTTCTATGTGTAAGTTAAATAAATTCCTGGTGGCAATCTATTTTTACATTAATTAGTCAGTCTAATAGGATTTTNTTGGCAATCTATTTTTACATTTTGTGTAAATGCAAATGATTTAAAAAATATTTTAGAGTCTGGAAGTTGTTTCACTCATTTTTCTAAAATATCTTGACTTTGATGACCTTAACACAAAGATTTAGTGAAGGACAGTTAAAGATTTCTTTTGTGCTTCTTTGCAGCACCTACTGATGAGCTACAGTGAGTCGGTAATATGGAGATACTGCATGTGTNTAATCCAACAGACACATGCAGTATCTCCATATTACTATTAGACTGACTAATTTATTTCACTTAATAATGAATTTTCATTTCCACCACTTAGACTCTTTAAATTTGTAAGAATAAAAAGACACTTATTAGATAGATTAAAAAAATGTTTGCAAGAAGATTTAGTAAGCTTACCAGAACAAGGGTTATGATTGCTTATGGCATCATTATCAACACAAGAACACGTTCCTGGGGCTTCCAGAGAAAGCCTTAATACAAATGTATTAATTTTCTGATAGACACTTGGAAGGCCCATGAGAAGCTCACCAAGAAACTGTTTAACTGTGGCCTTTCTCAGTGGTAGGAGCTGATGCTTATTGTTAAGTATTTACAGGTCTTGTCCAGCTGTGCCGGAACTGGGACATGTGTCTTGGCACTTGGCACTGAGGTCTTGTCAGTCAATCAGAGTCTAGATAGTCCCAGAGGTATTCCCTGACTGTTTCCCAAGCCCTTCCTTTCACTCTTCATAGCAGTGAAAAGTCACTGCAGGATGTCTTCTCATGCCACCTCGGCTGCAGAGAGTTTTCCCTTTCAAATGCATAAGCATAATGCATAATCCCATTCCTTCAGCAGTTAACATGGTAGAAGAGTCAGGTAACAATTTTTGTTCAGTATTTATAATATTTTTTTCATAGTGAATTTGAAATATACTACAAGGGAAAAACCAACTCACTTTCTACAAATAGTTCCTAGCAGCTGAAACAATGTCTCCCTTTTATTTCAAAATAGTAAACATTTCTGGAATCATATCTGAGATACTTAATTAGAAGTGCAGTATATTTAGAATATCTACATTTTCAGGCACTTCTCTACTCACCAGTCTGCAGCTTTTTGACTGGGATAGAATTAAATAATGCCTCCCAACACTATCTCCACAATGTCCACAAGTTCATTATCAGAACAAAAGCACCTGGCTTCTGTTTGGGATTCCCATTGCATGCTAATAGATAGTATTAATAGAAGTACAGTAAGAGAATTTGTTACAAAGACTCTGTGCAACTAATGTAATACATGCATTAGTAGTGCAAGTAGCTCAGTTTGCAAAGATAGCTCAGTACACTTAGCAGAATAAGAGACAATGGATCTAGAGGCTAAAGTCTACAGAGGCCTTTTGACATATATATTTTTTTATTCATTCCTAGTCCATTTCCTAAAACATCACTGACTCTTCCATCAGACTGAACACAGTCTTCCTGTGTGAGCTGCAGCTTGTACCAACTTTCTACTGGCAAAGTCAATTTGTAAACCTTCATACTCTTCTGGCAAGACTTTCAATCCTGAGGCTTGATTTACCAGGCCAAAATTTTCCACCCTATAGACCAAGCCAGAGATGACATAATTTTAACTAGGCTATGAAATCCCTTTTTTTCCTCAGGTACTCAAGAATCAGGTTCTTTAGTCTCCCCCTTTCAAGATAAGACAAAATGTTAACAATGTTAACAGTGACATGTGACTTCATAGATGAGGTAATACCATGAGATTACAAACAATTCCTAGTATTTTGAAGAGGAGAATCTGTTTTGAAGGACAAAGGGAATGGAATATACAAAGTCCTGTCATTGTTTCAGTATCACATAACCCTGGATATAAAGTGCACACAAAGACCTGAACATAGAAGAAAAAGCAGAAATTAACTGAAGAGAGCAAAACAACAAAGAGCTGCAAACAAAAATGCCTGTTTACAGGGTGCATAAGCAAGACAAGCAGCTTACAAGATCAGTGAAGTGCACATGCTCTATACAGGTAGACACTGCTGCCCTCAAGACAACACATTTTTCTGAAATAAATAAATAAGCTTCACATTAGTATTATTCCCTTCCATATACTAGTCATGAAACTGCTTTGAGCTTAGACTTTACTAAATTACAGACAACTAGCTCATTAACTAACGAAAAGATCATGCGTTTTTGAAGTGGTCGCTCTTGTCCTTGCAGTTGATTGTCCCCTTGTCTCTTGCATTACTCATGATGCTAAGCCTAAATGCAAGATTATCACCTTTTAGAGGCAAAGATGAAGTATTAAATCTTTGAAGCACAATGAATCCTAATTAGGTATAATCAATAATAATTATAGTTGTGTAATGGAAAATAGGAAGGTGAGGAAAAGGAAATGGCTGAGATCACAATAATTACTTTCTATTAGGACTGGCAGGGAAAACTAGTGTGAGAAGCTGGTCACCTGAGAAAAGAGATACCTATTTATTTGGGTTTTCCTTGGAGTTGAAAGAGCTAAGTTAAAGTGTACCAAATATATACTAAACATGATTTATAACTTTAGCAAACTCTGGAAGTGGAGTGCGGGAAGTACGTGTATCTCTGAGGGGATTGCTGCGGTAACCTCTTTGGAACGCAGCAATTACCGCCTACCTGGCAAATTGGAAGTGTTACATTCCTCTGCTAGTAATCCACTCCTCCATTTAGCCAGAGGTCAGGGAGGAGGAGGTGACTCTCACGGAGGGAACAGTCAGAGCCACAGAGCTTTCTACCACAAGGGCAAAGATGCACTAGGTGTTAACCTCATCATATAAAAGACCCCCCACATGGAACATGAAAGCCCAGTTATACCCATGAGGTACAAAATAATTTGGACAAAACCAGAAGTTGAGCTCCATGATGCTTCTGATCTAATGATTTATGTTCCTATGGAGGGCAGATCTAGGCCACTCCTGGTCTTCAGTGGCATTCTTTTTGTTAGGATGGTTCCACAGAGAAGCTGTTGACCATCAAGGCTGTTGTGGGTATAGAGTCCCTCACTGCAGTGCTAGATCTGTAGTGACTGGGCACATGGACAGCCAGGGTAATCAGTTTCTGTGTAGTGTGTCTGGCAAATTAAATTTTAAGTCCTCTAATTTTTGCTCTGCACTAAGAATCTACTGCCCTGACTTCTTAGGACCATCAGATCACTACAATCAGGGGACTTCTGCTCATGAGGACTGACAAATTAATTTTCTTGGGTTCCTCCAATCTGATGTTCCATCTACTAAATAAATTCCTTACAGAATGCATTATTTTTTAGTGATACATTTGAACACAGTTTTGATATATAACCTTCCTTATGGAGAAGTACTGATTTACTACAATCCATTATTATAAAGACTTTCAAGCTTAGGATGTAATCCACAGTATGAAAGGCTATTTATTAACATCTTATCACCCTTTCCCGAAAGAATAGCATCCTTATAGCAACCGTAATTATAGAGGTACAGCAATATAAATATACTTAATTCATCTTTTAACTAGGTTTAGTGAAAATATTTGTGAGACTCAACTCAAGGTCAGTTGTCTAAGGACCACTTTGCAGTGATTCACCATTCTGTAGTAATTCATGAAGCACGAGTGAGAATTTCCACAGCCTCTCTAGAAAAAACGTTATGAAAGTGCTACAGCCACAGAGCCATGTGCACTGCTGAGGCACAAATGTGCCTTTGCAGCTCTGCTGTAAAAGGGTTAAACATCCACATCCACGAGGGTACTTGAAATAGTTCCCAACACTATTTCAAATAAAGTAATACAACTGAGAATGAAGAGAGGGCTGCAAAACAGCATAGGAAAAGGGTAAAAAAGAAAATGGAAACACACCTCAAGTCAGAAGTACCTGAGGAAGAACATACATCTCACAGATAGTCCACAGGATTTAGCTGATGAGTTAGATACTTTCAACTTCAAATATAAGCTTTGCAGAAACACAAGTTTCTTCTTTAGGTAATTTTTTTTATATTTCCAATGCTTTCTCTATTGATGTGGAAGTAAAACAAAGGTAGGAGTGTGTGTGGCTTCCAGTAACAGTAACAGAAACGTGTTTTTTTTAGTGTAGTATGTAAACCTGTGGTCTATGCATCCAAAGATCTAAATTATGGCTTTTTTTTTAAATCAACCTGTGTAGAAGTAATATAAAGACCCAACTTTCATGAACTAGTTCCTCATATGCCATGCAATTTTCTGCAGAATGTGGCATGGTGAATAACATCTCCAAAGGCATTCAATGAATACTTGAGCCGTTCCATTGTATAAAACCATATGATGATCCAAAGAAAGAACTGTTCTGGAAACTTTTGTGACACATTTCAGAACTAAGTCTGTAGACTATGCTTAAAACAGAGCCCAGAAAGCTGTTGTGTACAGCTAGGTCAGACATGAGCATAGGCTGTGAGGTTTCCTGAAGGCTAAACATGTGATGTGACAGATGTGAGAACAAAGGAACTGTAAATTGTAGGAGATTAGTATTTATTTTTTATAATCTAAATATTTAACTACAGGTAAATATTAACTACAGTGCAGTCTAAAGGCACATGCATCAGCAGACCTGAAGGCCTGCTGCAAAGCATGGTGAGATCTGGCATGGTGTGAAGTGCTGTATAATCCCTGGCACACGTACAGTGGGATTACAGATCAAGCACATGCAGATGGATCCTGATGACAGGGCAGGCAGAAGCAGCTCCTGAGGAGGGCAGTGCTCAGACAAAACCTCAGTGTTACTGGGGCACGGTGGGAGTGACCTAAACAGGCAGAATTAACACTGTACAGACGGGAAACTAACTCTGGACTTACTGTGTTTAAATGTCTGTGTTCTGCTGAACTTGCTGCTGTCTAAAATTATGACCCATTGCCAGTCACTCCTCATCCATATGTTAACAACAGGAGGGTTTTTTCCTTTTAATAGTACCCCCAACAACAGAAGCAGCATTAAGAAATCACATGCAACAGTGGCAGCAAAATCAATGGTTCTTAGCTTAGATTCAGCTAAGTAGAAATTGGTTAGAAGCATTCTTATTTTCAGCAGAAAATAGTTACTGATTAACTGTGAGGGGCAGTGAAAATGACCAAGCAAGAAACAAAGATCAAAACTTTCCAAAAAGAAGTGTATCCACTGGCTAGCACTACCTACCATCCACTTTCCACATGTTCTGAAGCTACCAAAAATTCTCAGAGTACAGCAATCACAATTTTCCAACAAAGTAAGATAAGGGCACAGAGACACCTACATACTACGCCAATGCCCCTTCAGTTAATTCAGAGCAATCCTTAAATTTTTAGCACTGGAAACATACAAGAGTGAGTGGTGTGTACTAGTCATGAGTATTTAGCATTTCAAAGAATTCTCATGTCAGTTTCCTGAGAAGAAATTTAACGTAACATGATATTCAACAAAGCATTAATAGTGAAAAATGCTAAAGATGTAGTATCCTTGACTTCTACTGCTTCCCCCATGTTGAAACAGCCTATACATCAAACAGATACAGGTTGAAAGAGTGTATTTATTAGCAGTACATTGAGTGTATAATTATAGCAAATTAAATAGAGTACGCTGAGAATTAAATTTAAGAGGCAAAAATACCATTACAGCAATTATTATTCTGACTTACCTTTTGTATATGACATCAAAAGACTTTAAAATGTTACATTCAAGCACATAAAACCTTGGAGTCTGATGTAGTACTTATGTTTCCAGGGATTTTGATGATTTCTGGGTGAAATTCACAGTGGCATTCTAGCTATGCTGAAGAAAGGTGCAAGATGGAGAAACTGAGTTCACTTTGAGACATGACAGAGAACTGGCTGAAGAGGTGGAAATAGGGCTGACAAGTTATGTCAAATTTTCACTTCAGCCAAGTGGAAAAAGTTTTTTCAGCCTCTACAGGAGTTCTCCTCCCCATGAGATTTCAATATTTAAGAAGTTTCTAGTTTTCAGAAGTGAAAACCAGATGATAACTGAAATAAGTTTTTAAATTCATCTGTGGTTACAGCTAGTTCCTCAAGCTGCTCTTCCTTTCAGCGGTCCAGAACTCTTGGTCAGGGCAGCGTTGCATTTTGGTGTAGCAGCAGTAGAGCCCTGTGGCTGCACTGCCTGCTCCACTGAAACACAGGGTCATACAGACCAGCCAGGGGGCCCAGACTGATGTAAACTGCAGCTTCCCCCTCTCCATCATTTTTGCTGTACTACAGCATGCAGCCACATCAGAACTTCCTCTCCTTCCTGCTTCCTCCCTTTGAAACATTCCACAGGTGAGGAAACATCCTCCTTGCCTTTCTTGGGTGTTCACTTAGAAGAGAACTTCTAAGTTCACTTCTCCCTTTCTGTCATAACCCATCCTCAACCATCACCCCATCTCTGACCTTCCTGAAGGATTCAGTGACCACCAAGCAGTAGGGTTGCTCTTCACACAGTCAAACATTAAGTTAAAATTCAAACCCTGGGATTCTGCCCCCTCCAAGGGATTCTTTTAAAAGAGCAATACTGCAGCACAATATTATCTCTAAATAAATATTGAAGTGCTTTACAATTTAAATGGCAGTAGGCACAGAAACCCCCACTCCCCACAATTAAATGGAGCCTTTTATGTTAAATGAAATCAGGGAGAAGGATAGGAAGCAAGATGACATTTAACATCAATATTCAGTTTAGAACAATTATTTCATAACCAATAAAAAGTATCATTGAAATTTGCAAGAAATACTCAATTATCTAACTGAAGGCTTCTTATCTCAGCTACTAAACTAATAAACAGTCATTTTTTAAATATTGTAACTTTCAGAATTCTCTGCTGAATTTCCAGCACAGACAAAACAGGACTTTCTAACAACACAGGTACAAATCCAAATCCTAATGCTTTTAACGAATTTTTGAAAGGTCATCTTTGAAAACATGATGGAAATAACCAGAGGAACACCTGTCTACTACTACTACTACCACACCCCCCACCTGATCCTCAACTAGGTTTTATTTGCTTTTAATCTTCCTGAAGAGAATGTTTTCACTAATTTGATAAATCCAAAGTACAAAATTCTTCCAGATTTTTGGGACTACAGAAGAATTTAGAGTATCTTTTGTTAGACTCCAGCAAAGTCTGGAGAAGGCAAAAAACCTCCCTGCAAGAGTGTTTTAAGGAAACTATTGTGACAATGAACCCCAGCACAGTACAGACTCCTCACCCTGGAACAAAAAACTGTATTGCATTGCTACATCTGACTTACGCTTTTACCTGCTGTTTGCAAAGGTTTGCAAAACTGTCTCAAGACAAAATCTTGCAAAAATAAACGTGCAATTATTCAAGGTATGGAAATGAAATTACTCTATATTTACTCTGATCCAGGTGATAGCAGCATCTGGTTCTTAAATTTAACTAAGTGGTGCCTGGAGGCCTTGGAAAAGCTCTGCAGTAACCTAACTGTTCCAAACACATGACTCCGGCCCTCCAGAGGCCTGCAGGGAGACCTCCAGCAGTACTAGCCAGACAGCCATTACAAGAAAACAAAACCAGCTCTTGAACAGCTGTCCCAGTAGGTCTGATTACAGGCTTTACAAATTACAAAATTACCTTGAAAATGTGGGTGTTCCCATGCAGCTTCAACAAGTGGAGTAACTGCTAGAAAATGCAGCCCGTTAAACACACAACGAATGCCACTAAAAAATATCCATGTAACAACCCACTTAAGTTAAAATACCCACAGTTATTTTTATCACGGAAAGATTGCCCAGGTTTCACACTAGATTTTTTTGGTGCATAAACAAAGCATTTAAGGAAACAGAAAAATGTTGTGAGCAATTACAGAAGCATTAGATGGACTATGACACAAATAATAAATAAATGCATAACATACACCTGGTTTCATATCCTACCATTTCCCGTTCTTTAGGAGATAAATAGATTTTTGAATTTGGCAGTAAAAACAGAGAAATGGATTACTGGATTTTTTAAAACTGAAATGCCCATTAGTTCCAGTTATCCCTTTAAAAATTCAAACTGTCATTAAACCATCAAAGATGTATTCCTTTCCCACTTCTCCTACATGAGCATATAACACCGAAACATTTTCTAAACATTTTAAAACTTATTATGATTTTGACGTGCGGGAATGGAGACTTGAGCTGCCAAAAGCCAGCGCAGCGAGTGTAGCTGCGCAGAAATGCAGAGACCTGAAGGGAGCGCGGGGGAGCTGACAGCCTGGGCAGGAGACAGCCGGGCCGCAGCGGCCACCTGGCGCCACCCTCTGCTGCCGGGTTGGAAATGTTCATTTTTATCTATGATAAACAGCTGCACTATTCTCTACCCCACCCATCATCCCCAGCTTTCTACTGAGGCGGTCACCTCCAGCCCACCGTGCTAGTCCCTTGACTACCACACATTCAAGTAAGATCCCTTCGAACACATCATCCCTGACACTTTAATCAGGCATTCACAGTCACAAAATTTATACACTAACTAACTGCAAAGTCCTACCCCAGGTTCCCCTTAGGTATAATACTACAAGACATCTTGGCTACACTTAACCTACTATTGCCCTACAACGACTGCTCTTACTAAGACACTATTACGTCATTATTTGGCTGCTCTTCAGGGTGTAACACAAGCAGCTGTGAGCCTCACTCCTGCATTGGGAACCGATTTCTCGTTGCATACTATTAAAACAGGTACCCCTCTCAAGGTCTAGGCTGTATCTAGGACCCTTCTAGACAATGACCGTAAGACCAATTACAAAGAAATTTTTAAAAAAGTTTCTGAATGTATCACACAAAAGATTGTTCATTTTGTAGAAACATTTTCCTTGAGATGTCACTTGCAAGAATTAATCTTTCAGCTTTCTCAAATTATGTGGTTGTGACTCTAAAAATCACCTTTAAAAAAGACTCCAACTAGTGTCATTTAATCCTACTCTAGAGCAGCATGCTTTAAAATAATTGTACTTATAAGTCTGTAAATCATGTGACTGCAAACATCTTCCTTTAGAACTGATTAGAAGACATCATCTTATGTTTCTCACCACCACCCAAAATTAATCTCCAGTTTATCTGCCAGTCCAAACTCAGAAATACAGAACTCCACAAGAAACTTACCTCCGTTAGTACCTGGAGTCCACATCATCCAATTTAAGACCCTTGCCAGGCTGCAGCATAATTCTCTTCTTTCATGGCCAGCTTTCATTCTCATTGCAAAAAGGCAGTATCTGAAGAATAGTCTGAAGCAGTACTGGGATATTGCTGTGGCACACAAAGGGAAGGGAAGTGCTCATGGATCTCACAGATTGCATAAGCCTATGTGAATTGAAGTGAACAAGTTTATTATTTGTCAAATATAGTCAGTAGTACGGAATTTTGTGTAATACTCTGAGATTATCACACAGGGTGAACAACCACCTGTGGGTGAAAGGCTACAAACAGAACAGACACATGGCAGATTAGGATTTCTGAAAGAAACAGATTCAAAAAGGTAGTACACAACGGGACAAATGTATCACAGGCCAACAAGACTGGACAAGTGCTTACAGAAAGATGAGAGCCTGGAACAGCACAGGTGGCCCAGATTGCCACCTGACTAGCCACAGTCTGCTTTCTATATTATTCTCAGGCGCACTTTGTACCACCATACGTTAATTCTACTTCAGAATCCGACCCTGTAAAAAACAGCTATTGCTAGAACAATTAACAGTCAACTTTGGGCCTTGTTCAGCAGCTGATGGTTTGAAACCAACACTCCCTCTTAAAAATGGCCATTGGACCACTTGGTCACCTGCACTTTGATGCAAAATTCAGAACTGTGAAGCCTCTGTCTTAATTTAGTCAGAAACTTCTGATAAATACCAAACGCGCAGGCAGATCTTGCAGAACGTGTATAGAGCTGACCTCTTCCTTGTACCACTACATTAAAACAACAGGTGTACAAGCTCCCAAGTTTGCCCAAAACCCCAGACGCTCATTGGCAAGTACGTTTTCCCTGTTACTGTTTCCAGGCACGTTAAAAAAGGAAAACGAGCTGTCAATAGGGTCAGGTTTCACCAGTTTTCCCGAGGAGGGTGCGGCTGAGCCGGCTGCAGCCGGCGGTGTGCGCAGACCCCTGCTGAGGCGCCGGCGCTGTCCCGCCCGTCCCGCCGCGGAGGGTCCCGCCTGGCCCTCGCCCCAGCCGCCCAGGAGGGGGAAGCGCTCTCTGTAGTGCCGAGATGAGCGGGCTCTTGGGGGGTCCTGCCTCACCTCACACAGCAACGCGGGCAGAGCTCCAGCGTCCTGACCGCCAGCGCTGCCCCAGTTGCCATGGGCAAGTTCCGGAGGAGCTTTCAAGAGAAACCCGCTAGTCACTATTAACATTTCATCCATTTCTTCCTCGACTGAGCTGCCTGAGGTGCCATGAGGGCTGAGATGGCAGCTCTGACCTTACCAACTCCCCCTAACAACTCAGGGACTTGTTATTTCTACATTTCCTTAATAATTTTTCAATAGAATGTTTGTTAAAAGTATAAATAATAGAACAATAAACTACTTCTGAAAGAAAATGCTTGAATAGAGAATTAGAAAAAAGTCTTATTTTTATAAAGCATGGAATAAAATGGGGACAATGCAAAACATATTCAGTATACCAGGCACCTCTGCTATAAGATTTGATTTTACAAAGTAGAGATGAAAAGTGAAAATGCCTTCTCCACAGTCATAGAAATTTTACTCCAAAAGTTAATCACTGTATCACTTGAGTATCTGTAAATTAGTTAATCAAGACTGTTGTCTTGGTGAATTTGCAATATTATATAAGATTATACAAATTATTTATACTTAAATTATAAAAACATTCATAGGAGGTCTGCTAACCCACCCCAAATCAGCTAGGACAGCTGACATTGACACCAACATAAGAATCTCAAGTTTATGCTTTTTTTCCAATAAGCTGTTGTTTTTGCAAAAAGTGTTAGCACATTTTAACATTTAACCTGAGGAGATAACAATCTCCCCTTGTATGTAGAATTGCAAGAAGTGAACAAACATCAGCTGCAAAGTCTGACTATTTTTTAAAAACAACCACAAGAAAAGGTTAACTCTGAATTAAAGATTTTATTTTGTGCATTTCAGAAATGAATAATGACATTTTTTAAAATCAGTTGTTGCTGAGATAGACAGACATGTTTCCATTTTACATTACAACATGCAGTGTCAGAATGATACATTAGTTTACTGGAATTCTCAAGATAATAATCTTTGAATAAATCAAGAGCTATTAACTGTGTGAACACTGGTAACAGTTAAAGTTATTTTGATTGGGAGGAAAAATAATAATTAATACAATATAGACCAAGAAGCACCAACTGGAACACAATGGATGCACAGTTCTTACTGAGTTATTTAGTTTATTTCTATTTTACCAATTATAAGTTTGCATTACTAGATGTTTTGAATGTAAAACATAAATTATACAGCTCAGGATCAGTCAATATGAGTCAGCTATTTTTAGGGGATAATGACTTGATCTTCATGGATATCAGCTCATTTTATGTTCGATTTAACATTGTTTTCTTCTCTCTTCATTTTAAACTGTCTGGCTTGACAAAGTGTTGAGTAGCTTTTTGAGAAAAGAAAAAACCCCAAAACCAATAAAGCACCCCCTCCCCCCAGAAAGTTAATAACCTTAAATCTTACTTTTGTTGCTACTTAACAGCAAAGTCAACCAATACATATTTTTTCTTTAAAATATTTGTCTCTAAAACTATGCTCAACTAATCAGTGCAGAAGCAACATTATAAATGGGCATGTTTAGAATTTTCATAACATATGTATTTTTGTGTACACAGTGGTGATTTATCTTTAAAATTTTACTATTAAATTAGAAAAAAACCCTAGCAGTGACAAATATGCAGTCTCTATCAGCAGTGCAGGTTGCAAAATTGGAAAGCAATCTGTACATGACATAGGAAGGTTTTGATGAAAACTTTCTCATGTTTTTTTTTCCAACACTTAAAGAGTGTTATTGCCAATAAATATAATTTTGACACCTGGTGGAAATCTTCAACAGTCATAGCTCTTAAGCTTCACTTCCAATTTTAAAATGTTTTCATGATGTAAGAACAAATTTTTTTCTGCCCTTTTGTTCCTGCTTTCTAAGCCACAGGAGCCATAAAACATACCTTCAAATAATAAACAAGAAATAAGTATCCAGGAAAACAGTAAAGGTAGTGAAACAGTAGGACATAAACTTCAATATAATTATCAAGAATTTTGGAAAGTTCAGTGCAGTATGAAAAATACTTTCTATGCCTCTTGAACATTAAAAAAATAAAACTGTAGCTGACATTTCAGTAACATTTTTGATCAAATGACATTTCTTATGCATTGTGTTGAGAAAATAAAAAATTGCCAACCCATGAACTGCAGCTCAAAAGTTCAGGTATAATACAGACGTTACCTATTCCTAACTTCTAAGGACTGAACACTTCAGCAATGGAGTTAAAATCCTTATTAAACTTTCAAACAAACAGCATATGAGTATAGCCACTTCTTACAATTCATCTCTTGAACCTGTTAATTTGCCCTTACAGTATCTACCTGAAATACGTCTCCCTGAAATACATCTCCCTGAACAAGACAGCATGTGTGCACTGTACTTTAGACAGAATATAGAAACTTTAAAATACAGACATGATAAAATCTTGATCTATGTGTTTTAGTGCATAATAATTATATCCTGTATGTATTTTTTCAGCATAGGTTGTCTAACAATTAGAAATAGTGCTTTTGCTTTTCTGCCTTGTGATGTGGGAAGTGTTGTCAACCTCACTCTCTGGCTGTTTATTGCACTAAGATGGAAAAATTGTATGAAAAGTTGAGAATTACCAACTGCTCTCCTCTCAATTTGTGAACCCTGAACTTAGTAAGGACAAGCAGGCACCCAAATAAGAAAAAACACGTTTTGCATCATGTTCACTGGATTTGTTCCCAAAGGACACCACACAGAGGTAGCATGCTTATTGTTATTGGTGCAATTCCAAAAGGCCCAGAAGCCTCATTCTCCTCTCTGATAGTAGGCTACTATGTCTTTCCATTGTGTTAAGTGTTTCCACCTGATTAATAGAGCCAGGATTTTCCCAGGAAAGAAGGGCTCAGGTGATCCTATCTCTTCAATAAATTAATAAGCAGTCAAGCTTATTAAGGTTGGCCTTCCCTAACACAGGCTGTGCATTGTATGCACACTTAAAAACTACCCATGGTGATAACCAGATATAAATGAAAAAACAGGTTTGCTATATGGCTCATGGTATTTAAATAAATCTAAAGACAGATTAACATAGGATGTTACCTCATTATTGCTTGAGTTAACTCTCAAAGTAAAGTTTTCAAAATTTTATATATAACTTCAAAAGTTGATTTATTACAGTATTCCTACACTTTATTTCTGTGGTTGCTTAGTGGGGTGTTCAACTGAACACATACAAAAACATCTCCATTATACAGTTCAATGGAGAGATAACATACTACACCTTCATTAATGCATGGTGCTAGAGCACAAAGCATACCAAACTCAGAAAGCTAGAGGTTAGTCTACTCCCCCTGAAGTACGCATTTGCAAAAACATCCATTTACTCTTTAAGAGACAAAGAAAAAAAAACATAAGAGCCGTGCTACTTATTTTTAGCCCAGGAAGGAGCAAATTTACTTCATTACATTAAGATTTTGTTTTGAAAAGGCTAAAAAACCAAGACTACTTAAAATTAAGTTTGTGCATATTCTTAAAATTGCTCCTTACTCAAAGCTTCTGCATCAAGTGTGCACTGCAGTTTTATTTTATTGTCATGCCCTGATTTTCAAAACACCTAAGCCCCACACAGTTATAGGGCACAGAACCTGCTGGCATTCAACATCTCTGAAAGTCAGGACACAGCTTAAGTGATTGTGCAGAACAGTTAATTTCCCTTGCAGTGTAAGCCAAGTTTATGCCCAATAGTAAGACTACAGAAGTTTCATCAAATCAATCAAAATACACTTTTACAAGTCATAAAGGATTTCAAGGATAACACCAATCGACCAGGCCTGAGTTTCACAGCTAAAAGGACAATACTGCCCATTCTCATTGGTTAGTTCTGGAAGCCCTTTCCAGGATGATCTGATCAAAGAAAACAAAAGTGAATACTGTTGTTAGATTATAGATTGAAATAAAAAGAACATTTCATTTTAAAGCATTTAGGAAGATAAACTCAGCAGGAAACTGAAAAGCTTGACTAAAGGTCTGCTCTTCTACAAGCACAGTATATCCTTTATTTATTGAGGTCTAATATTTTTTTCACCTGCAGTTGTTAATTGTAGTAAAAGTACCTCTTCTTCAAAGAGACTTTCTTCTACTAATAACAATTAAACTTGGAGAACTGGTGTGCTGCTCCTGTTTCTCACTCTGGTAGTTTTGCATTTGGAAAATGAGATAACAATGGTATTCAAACTACACATGATATTGATTATAGTGCTAAAAAGTGACAAGGGCTGGAAGACAGCATGATTATGTAAACTTTCTTTTCCTCGTTAGGAACAAAAATCCCCCACAAACTAGCACACTTACAAACATATAAATAAAGCCTTTTGCTGCATTATTCTGTACAGAAACAAAGTATCAAAGCAGAGTATTAAAAAAAAGTGCACTACTTTATTAAGACAGAAAAAAACAAAGGGTGTTATCAAACTGCAAGTTATTTCTAATACCACCAAACAAGAGACTTGTTTAAGACACTATGTAAAGCAAAATGTTGCTTCCCAAATCCTCTTTTCTTCCTTGTGTGGTCAGACAAACTCTTTTGCATTGAGTCCTGAATTACTCTTTTGGGTACAAATAAATATGTGTTTCATGTGCGGCAGAACAGATTATATGGAAGAGAGATCAAGGGCAAGGTGTTTGGTTTATTTTAGTTTGTCTCAAATCCTTATTAATTAAAATAGACAGCAAAAGTGCAAAAACAGTGTGTGGGTTTGGTGGTTTGGTTTGAGGGAAAACTCAAAATGCAAGTTCCTCTGTCTCCTTAGAAAATCAAGGTTATTAGTATGACAGTTTTAGAATCCTAATTTCCTCACTTATAACACAATAAATCCTAACAATACTTTGCATCATTTTATCTGCTGCAATTTTTCTCTGTCACTACTTGCCCTTTAACTGTTTTACAAAGTTTGTTCTTGAATACTTTTGATTTTTTTTAAAAAAACAACTCACTGACATTTTTTTCTGAAATTGATTTCTTGTATGAAATAAGATCCTACTTTTTACGTAAGACTTATTTCACCCAGTCTTCCCACGGATAAGTATTAGGAATTCTGCCATCTTTAAAAGGCACTAGATCTCACCTCTATTTGAAACCTGACTTGAGATATTCAATTGCACATATAGCAGTCAACTTCCTATCTAGAGAGATCCTGTTGATACAGTAGATCTGTACTCCTACATGTAATTGGACAGCGGATACCACTAGCTTGGTATTTTGTACCTGTGTTTGTTGTTACCTTACCTTTCAAGATGAACATAGTGGCGAGAAAGAACATTCTTAATCATAACTACAGTTTTTGCATATATCTCTGGACCAATCAACCTAGAGAAATACAATTTGGCACGAAGAAAATATCCAATTGGCCACAGCCATTCCTAAATAAAGAATGAAAAGAGACGATTATCAAAGCAGCTGGTTTGAAAAGTTAACTACAATTTTTCTAAAATTGAAGGAAGTAGCTCTTACAGGTCCTTGGTGATAATTAAATCCTTTGGCTACATTGTAGTTGTCATTGTCAAGAGCATTATCATAGACTCCACAGTACACCATATCACTGCAAGAAACAAAAATGTATTATGCAAACAAAGACTGAATTAAGAATGATACACAGAAAAGGAAAACAGAAATTAACCAAAAAACTTGCTATTTATGTGTATTGATGGTTAAGTCAGGGAGGTCTCCACTAGGTTCTTTACTTTACATGACAGCAGAATTCCAAATAAAGTTTAAATTTGTAGGAAAATGGTCAACATCTTGAAAGGACTTAAGAGTCATAACTTTACCCTTTTACTTTTACTCAAACTGTAGTGCTGTACACTCTATCAAACACTATATGTTCCAAGGTGCAAATTCAACATCTTTGGTATGATACCAAATTTGACTTGCTGACTTGTGAGGCATCCAAAACCACCCAGCCATTGCCTATATAAAGAAATCAATTGCATGGACTTCTACAACAGCAAAACAATTGTTCTGCAAGTAGTTCCTGCAGCCTTATTTCATTGGTATAAATGAAGATTTCACACCATCACCACCACCCCTGCCCTACAGCAAAGGATTACTACTGTTGTGTTTACCGTCTTTAGGAATTACCACTTGATCTTTACTGTACTTACTCTGGGTCTAAGGTTTTCATGCCTAATGGACCAAGAAGCTTTTCCTCTGCTATCTGCAGAGCTTTCCAAGCTCTCTCAGGTGTAAACAACTCAGGGGCCTAATAAAATAAATTATATTGAATGAATAATCTCTGCATGTACATACATAATGCTATGTATAAAAATACAGAAGACAACAAAAAGCCTGAGTTTTGCATTCCTGAATCAACTTCTGGAACCTGAAAGTCAGAGTAAGCAAGAAAACAGGAGCTATCCAGTGCTTTTTTCAATTTTGATTTTATTTTATACATCCTTGCCAAATATCATTACTGAAGCTCTTTACAAATCCAATGAGAAAAAGAATCCATACTTTTTTGCCAATTTGATGGGAATAGCTGGACCTAGCCATGAAAGATATTCTGAATACATTGAATATGGCAAATTGGAAAGTCCTGTGTTTTTAGGAGATAGTCCAAGATGGGCAAATATTAGAAGCATGGGAAAAAAGCCGCTTTCAAAAAGTTGTTCCAAGTAATGTATGTTCCTGATAGAATGCCATGCAGATGGACCTTAAAATTTCCCGTATAAGCGAACTAAGTTTGCATTTAAGTGCAAAGCCCTCCTCCCATTCCCCCACACTTACCACAACCATTGCTATTGTAAAATTTGGCCTGAGTTGGTAATCACACCATGGACTCGAAGCTCCATAGCTATCCTTATAAATTCCTCGTTTGTGTACAAGATCTGGGTGTTTTTCATTAGGATCTGCTGGATTCTCAGAGACAAAGAACAGCCTTTCAAAGTGTCCCTGAATTTTCCTGTCCCACTCATCATACGTGATGATCTCCTCCTTTCCTGCAAGATGTTACACACAGTTTTAATTTTCTGCAATCAGCCACAGTGACAACAGCAGAAGTATGCTTCTCGAATTCCTTAACATAACAGGAACAGACCTAGGATCACCTCTCTCAGTTTGTGATTCCCTGCCTTTACGCCAACTGTACAGATCACAGGAACAACAGTTCACTGAAATTTCTAGTGAGACTAACACAACATCAGTCTCCCCACAGGACACATATTCACTTGGGCTGGCTAAGCTTAAAGTAACTCTGTGATTAGAAGAGTATTCCCTCTAAAACATAAGGGAATTCCAATGACTTTTATGTAAATATTCCCAGTAAGGGGTTTTATGTGTTATGAATATTGGGGGACAAATAAAGACAAGTGTCCTGAATTATTTTACTTTGCATTTCTGTGATGAATGATACAATCATCATAATACTCATTAACCTTATCACTTATATTCATTTTGAGAAAAGGTATTCAGGCTCTGAAATTCCTTTGCAATCTACAGAATAAAGTATTCGAAGTACTGAGAATATAAAATTTTCATAGTAACAAAAAGATTTTGATCATACAAGATACTTTCTCAAGTTCTTGCCCTTTTACTCCTAAACCATCTTATGAGCTTATATGGTCACTATTATTTTAGTTATTTTTATACCCCAGTAATACAATTATGAGATGTGTCTTTTTTTACCATGTCTTTTTACAGTGACTCCACGGAATGGAAATATGTTTTTCCCAGATAAATCCATCAACCAGCGAACAGTCGACTTGCACAGGCCCACCATTTCCACAGCAGAGCCATCTCTAAAATATTAATGATAAAAATTCTCATTATTTACTTTAAGAAGGTTAATAAAGTTCAATGAGGAACTGAAAAATTTGGATTAATAAGTACCTAGTTTAGACAATTTCTTTTCTTATTTTCTCACTATTCCCCTATTTCTCAGTTAGGGAATGAACTTCAGTTTTAAACTGGGTAGCAAATACCTTTTTCTGCCCAACAGCCTTATTTAAAGTGGTACTATCATACGCAGCTCATTAGCACAAATGGAAGATAATTTTACATCAGTGATTAAGAACATGAATAAAGGATCAACCCCAGACATCCTCTGATGTTCAAACTGTGTTCAGTACAAAGCTTGCACATACACTTCTGTAACTTAGGTAATAGTTCTGCCATAAGAGATTACTCAAGTCAAAAGTGAGGGATTAAAATAAGCCATAAATCCACTTCTAGGACTTGCTTCTTTTTTAATGTAATATTCATGTAATCAATATATGCAAATATTTCATATTGTATTAAAAATCCTTGACTTGTCACACAAGATAGCATTTTCCTCAATGCTCACCCTTCGATGGCAATTGATTTGAAACTGATACTGCTTGAAATCAATATGATCAATATGAAACCGAAATTCAAGCAAGGATGCCTGCAGCAGTTTGCCAGCACATAATAAAGAGCCTATTTCAAAATGCTTAATCTCAACTCTAAAAATGTAGATGTCATAAATATTTTTGAATTCAAACTAAGAAGTATTCAAACAACACAATTATCAATATATAACTCATATGAGAAGTCTGAATAACAAAGTACTACTAGTACAACAAATGTACAGTATTTCCCAAATTACATTTTACTATTTGAATTCAGAAGTCAACTCTTGGCATGAAGCTAGGACTGACAGAAGCCATGAGCTTCATCTGCTCAAGAACACAGCTGTTTACTTCAAATCAGCACAAAGAAAAAAATTCCAATAACATTTTAGTAGGTAGAAACATTTAGAACATTTGAGAGAGAACCTCTCAGATGTGTCAGTAGAACTAATAGTGATTCTGCAGAAGAATTTAAATTAAAAAAAGAATTAAAAAACCCCTTGCCAAAAGCCTGTTTTTCATACCTTGGAGTAGCTGGAATCCCTTTGTTGCGAGCTTTGTCGCTCTCTCCCATTTTATCCATCCAAGTGCCACAATTGAAGCGGTTCCCTCCAAAGACAAAGCCAGTTTCCTGGTCAATGCCTGCAGTTACATTAAAACCTGGCAAGAAAGAATATCAGGTGTTAAGTTCAATTTTGAGACAAAACAAAACCCCAGCTACCCCCAACCCAAACATCCTAACAAACAAAAGGACCTTCCAACAAGAGACCTGAGGTAAGTTTCTGAAGGCAACTGTACTTTATGTGAAATTTTAAAGATAACTTGCACCATAACATATGACCACTTGGCTAACAAACTGCAAGTGCTCTGTGTATGTTACCTTCATCTCTCATGTTTTGATCAATCTGAGGACCAGCATTCCTTTCTCGGAAATTTATGCCTTCCATATGTCGTTGCATTGCTTCCTGTATTACTTCATAAAGTGGCTGATCCTAGATTCATTACATGTTTGGATGACATGTGAAAGGCAAGATGAAGAATGATTAGAAAGCTTTTTTCAAACCTTTTGTTTATATGATATTCCAAAAAAAACTCCCAAACCATTTTCAAGCAGCATCCTTGGCAATGGCAATACATTGTATACAACTCTTCATATAAACATTTTTTCAAGACAAAAAAATTAACAAAAATGTTTAGAAGCTGATGGAATTTTCTTTTTCCTTGCACTTGGTCTAATCAGGTGATGCAAGGAATGCCTAAAATACGGAATTCTTGTGCTAGAATCAAATTCCATCATAAACAACAGATTGCAACAGGTTCTTGTAGCTAGAAAAAAATGACATCCTTTCATTAAAATATTATGGTTTTGTTAAACAGTTAAATTAAAAGAAATTTTACCACAGTGCCTGCAGGCTGAGGAGAAGAGTCATCTCTTGGGTACATCCTAGAAACAGGACACCTGAGAATGTCTAATCCATTGGGAGCAATTTTACAGTAGTCCTGGATACACTGAAGCCACCACCACACAGCATCACGACAGTTGTATCTGGCATGCGTTCCCCCGCCCAGCAGATTGGGAATGAGACCATGTCTTAAAGTGCCACCAAATGCTAAAATGATGTTTCTAGAACAAAAGAAAATCACAGTCTTGACCAAGTTGCCTTCAAGGCCATTACTGGATCAAGTATCAAATACAAAGCATACAGAGTTATGTTAATAGCAAGAAGACAAGCAGGATTTTAAAGACAGATGCCAAAAGTTTGCTGTTGAAAGCTACAAATTACTCAATTTAGCATCAACTGCTTTTACAATAAAAAACCACCCATTCCCTAACAAATCCCTCAACATGAATACATTTACATCAGTTTGTACAAAACATGCATCATCTATTCATGTGGAAAAGATAATTTGCTTTTTAATAGGTAGTGATATAGATCCTAAATCCAAATCCCACTGAGGTCACAGGGAAGACTTTTATTGACCTTGTATATGATTACCCTGGTATCCATTCTGATGGGTGGGTTGGAATGGGGACGGAGGGCAGGAGTAGATGGGAAATTCCTATTAAAATACAGAGAGGTGACAGCAACTGAAGTTATGAGAAGTTTCATTTGAGAACCGTTGCACATACCTTGCAGAAAACACGGATTCCAACTAGCTTTAAAAGGCAAAATAAACATCCTGGTTGACTACAGATCTCTCTGCATGAGAAAGCTAACAGTTGGCCAAATGTACAACAGCATAAATACATGCTGATTTACACCAAGTAATTTTTGTTTCTATTATGTGCCAAGCTCTATTCAAATTAATATTAATCAAAATACCTAATTCGTCTGTCTTATGTATGGCTCATTTGTCTGGTTAAATATTTATAGGTACCGGATTGTAACAATGCACAATTAGCTGATTTCCATTAGACAAATACTAGTAGTTACAAAAAAATAATGACAGACCTGCATTCATGTCTTTCTGATTAAAACAGTATCCTCTTCTGCTACTTCAAATTTTTACGTAAATAATTCTGAAATTATTGTTCAGCAACAATTATGTAAGCACTAGTGAAACAATTGCTTTGTTCAAGGACAAACAGTAGTGTTGCTGGGGTTAAAACTACCTTATCTCTGCAAAACATCAGCTTTGTATCAGTGCTAAGAAGGCAAAAGAGTATTTGAGTAGTGTTTTTAATCCCACTTAGAGGAAGCTCCCAAATATGTTTTGTGCCATTAAAGTTTTATACTGCACATCAACTGTTTCTAACAGCTTGTGCATCAGCTCAGGTTTTGAGAGCGTTGCTTTTTCATAACTGCACCAAGGCTAGGCCAGTCTTACCTTGCTTCTAGATAGCGCCCAGTAACTAACAGTAAACCTCTTAGTGCAATAAAAGTATCCCTTCCCCATGAGCGAAAAATTCCAGAAGAAAAGTGAGGTAAACCTGAAAAGAAATGTCATTATTCATCTAATAACTACTATAGCAAAAATTTCCAAGCACACAGGTATAAAATAATCAGAAGTAAAAAATATATCCTCATTTATTATTCTTCCTAGATTTATGATATTACAGTTAAACCATCTCCTAGACTGACTTCTTGATAGAATTAAATACACCCTATTCTAGAACAGTATCTTCTAGAATTACAAGACCACATAAAAGCATTTCTCATACCAGTAACAGTGACATTTTAATTTTTATTAAATAATCTGGCAACTTAACCACAAGTTAGTTAAAAGAAATAAAGAAAACTAACTAAAATAATCTGAACTATGACAAGATTGTAACACTTTGCTGGCAAGAGTTGATGTAAGAGAGTTGTGGCATCTCAGCAGCATAAAGGGGATGAGACTGTTCTCAGACAATGTGAAGGACATCCTACTTCTCTTTTCCAGCAGCTTATAGAACTACATTTTACTGCAGATATTGTAACATGTAGCCTTAGCAATGATTCTAACTGATAAGGCATAATAATTACAACAGTAAGATCCATACTTGTATTTTCTTCCATTTGTTTCCTTTTATGATCTATTAAACAGAAATTCCACATAGTAAAGTTCCAAACCAGCAGTCTCTTGTGCATTCTTGGTAGAATATTTCACTTCTATCATTTACTTGACCAAAGTATTTGCTAATTCTCAAATATGACCTTCATATCTCTGTAAATTTATAGCATAGGCAGCAGCACTTGAGAATTACAATCTGTGTACAACTTAGAAATCTCAGGCACAACTACCAGTGAGTATGTGAAAGGAATATTTAAAACCAAACCCTTCAGTAATTAATCTTTATGACCAGTTTAAGGGAACACTGTGCCTCTGTGCTTCTAGGTAACACTAAAGCAGGCAAATGGAATGTTACTAAAATCCAGAAACTAAAAGCAATAAAGCTACACAAGAGTGATGGCAAAAAGAAAAGCACACCACTGAGAGAGATGCCACTGCATCTGCGGATGTTTAAAAGTTTCCATGGCTTCAAAAAAAGGAATGAGCCAACTAAGAACCAAAATAAATTCATTCTAAGCCACAGAAGATAATATTTTGGACACAGGCAAATGCCCATAGGAAGATTGCCAGATGCTGGCAGAACATTTGAAGGTATAAATATGACTTGCTGACTGCTTTTATGCTCTTTCCTTTTAGAGACAGATCAGGAATTCTTCTGGTCTGCTAATGGTTCTTTCTGAGAACTTGTAAACCATATATTCACTCTTGTTACTCCATTACAATTCACTTTTTAAATTCAAATTTATAAAAGAAACTAAAACCTCTTATCATAAGTATATTCATCTCAAGCAAGTCTTCTAAAAAGGAAGACAACATTTTAGTAGCCGTCTATATATGATAACATCAAATATAGCAAAAAAAGTCTCTAAATAAAGCATTTATATATAAAGCTCTCCCTCCCAACCCCCATGATTACTACTAAAGAAAACTCCCATACTTTTAACATGAGCAAATATTTACCTTAAACACAAGGCAAAAGTGAGTGAAATTGCTACATTTTATACATAGTTTCTGACATATGGCTCTCCAACATGATGCAGAAAATTTTAACATAGTTACTAAAACCAGATAAACTGTTTTGGAAGACTTCTTTTTTTTAAAGGTTGTTCTCACTTACCAGCTGCCAAGGAAACACAACATTGCTCTTTCTGATTTGTAATCTCATTGAGCCTATAGGGAACATCATTTAAGGAAGGAGACAAATCTGGCAGACAAGAGTATTTTCCTATGCCACATAACTGGATTGAACCCAAGGAAAGGTGTTTAACAAACGTTGATCCATTCCGCACAAAGCTGTAATTCAACATAATTAAATTAAAATAACTTTGTATTCAACAATTGCACTCTATAAAATGTACCTTTTTTCATTTACAGAAGGCTATGACAAACATTACATTAAAAACTAGCAATTAATTAATACTAGCATTTTGCATTAACTGATTTGTTATCTAAGATTTAATCTGTACATCACTCATTTTCCTGAAATGGGTTCCCAACGTTAAGAGTCAAATCTTAATTGATTAATGTCAATGGAAGTGTTTATAAAATGTACTTCTAGAAAACCGTTAAAAAAAAAGTTGTTTTGGTTTAGTTAATGCCTGTACACAGACCTAAGACTTCAAAAATATGATAAAAAATATTTTACTATGGACAAATTTTTTAAAAACTTTTTTAAAGATCAGAGTTTTACATAGATATACAGAAACTGCAAATAAAAAAATCTGTTAAGACATTCCTTGAAATAGTTGATCTCCACTCCTGACTAGTTGATCTCCAAGCATTTTCTCATAAAGCACATTATGTTCCATGATCTTACAGCCATACCAAGTTCTATTCCCATTTTAACATCCCCGCTTTTACAAAACAATATTGACTTGTTCTGCATATTTATAGCTAGAATAAAGCCTCCATTAAATGAATCTTCCTTCCCTTTGCAAGAAAAAAGAAGCAGACTGTGGAAACTAAACAGTTATTTCAAAAAGCAAGCAGAGTGCTCACATAATGGGTAGTAGTAACAGAAGTGTTGAACAAAGCATCTCTGTAGGCAAGTGTTGAAGAAAGCATTAGCATCAAATAAAATCAGGTATTTTCTTAGTTACCTGAACTTTAGGGAATCACTGTACTGGTACTAAAATTAAAGCACAAAAAAAAAAAA
>VYXF01001329.1:364931-386969 GCA_013397295.1 Polioptila caerulea
AAAAAAAGCTTCTAAAGCCTGGCAAAAAAACCATGCTGGCTTAGGGTTTCCTCCTCATACTGCACAATGCCAACAGTAGTTACAAATGGAAACCCTGGGTAGGTGTCTGAACGCTGTCTTCCAAACCACCACTGTTAGAAGATGGATTTGATAATTCTCTACCAATTTTACCCTTTTACATTAGAGGAGTATGAAAATACTTGAATTACATTGTCCAGCAGAAAAAACTTAAAAGGTTCCAGTATATACAGATGCCTTTATAGCTCTGATTAAAAGGCATACCTGGACATCTGATGCCATCCCACATCCAGAAGCGTTGTGTACGCTCCCACTAATATGGCATCAAAGTAACATGGGATGAGGTAACGTGGAATTCTCTTTAGGTAGACAAAAATGGCCTTCAACCACTTACCAACCTATTAAAATACAATAGAATTAGAACTTGATCCATCAGAGTTCAAAAGCCAGTGCTTTCAGGATCCATATTGTTACAGTTTTTGTACATGTATTACACCCCAATTATGCTGTATCCTTTTGCTCCAAACTTTCAGATAAAAGACATGACCTCCAAGAAAAGCAGTAGAGAAAAATATGTATTGCATTTATACTATTAAAAATAAATGGCCCAAAATGTGAAGTATAGAAGAAAACTATATTTTGCCAGTCTTATAGTCAGAAAAGTCACAGCTCAAAAGGCATCACTATAATCCAAGCATGGGAAGGAAGTTTTGCACTGCTAAAAAGACAGGACTGAAGAGATGAAGCTGAAGACCAGGAATAAAAAGTTATCAGAGCTAAATTATGTAGAGCCACTAGTGAATATGACTGCAGATGTGTGTCTTGGACTCAGGATTCTAGAGCTCCACATCCTTGTATCGTTGCAAAACATTTGACATCTGGAAAGTATTTTTCTTTCCTTCTAGCCCTGCTAAATAACACTATGACAACTTTCTAGTAAGCCACTGAAGATTTAAGCCCTGCAGATAAAGAATGCACCTGTCAAAATATCACATGATGTGATGATGAGACTATACTGACAGCAAAATTGTAAAGTTTAGTTGCACATGACTTAAGTCTTTGAAACAGAATGAGACATTACAAATTAAGAACTCAAAAATACACAGACAAAAAAGCAATAGTCTTTGAAGAGCAGTAAATATGGCAAGTATCCAAATAAGTTGTTTTCTAGGAAAGCTCTGTTTCTCAGGTCAAATTCAGCATCAGCTTCAGTACATTAGACTCTTTAATCCATTCTTCTTCTTTGTATTACTAGACTTGACTTCAGGAATAAAATGAAATAACACTAAAGCCTTGATTATTGTATTTGTTAGAAAAGTTACAAAAATCAGGTCTTGTGAAATAAATAAAGCAGTTTCCATGTAGGAAAACATGACAAAGAAAAAAACTGCACTGCAATGCAGCTATAAAGGAACCTTGAATCTCAGTAATTCCTGTCTCCCCCGTGCTTGGTTGACTGTAACTGTATCATACTCATGTACGCAGTAGTATTTAGTGGCTCTCTTGAAAGTACTTAAAAAAACCCAACCAAACAAAAAAACCTCAAAAAACATCCCAAAACTTTGAGAAAGAAAATACTGGTAATTTCAGTTTTTACTTGAGGAGAAGTAAAACAGGGAGGGACCCCCACAAGCCTTCATGCAAGAGCTAACAATACCTTCATGCCGTATATATTTTTCATTTTCCTTTTGTAGTCTGTTCTTAAATAGGATTGAGGGGAGGGAAGAAAAACATATTACTGGTTTAATCTACTAGAAGAAATTGCCTAGACAGTCTGAATTAAAAAAAATATATCAGTGATTGAAAATGAAACAAAATAGCAATTTAAAACTCCAAAATTACTGAGTAAGTATTTTTTACTCACCTCTGCACAGGCACCAGCACGTGAAATTAGACGGTTACTGACATAATCAATCATCCAGTCTCCAGATCTTAAATTATCACAAAATGGATGACCCAAATCATTCTTTGGTCTAATGTCTGCCATCACTGACATTAACCCTGAAGATACAAACCCAACTCTGTATTAAAAGACACACCATTATCACAAACAGTAATTATAATTCAAGAGCAAAAGGTACATAGCAACAGATGCTTTAACAGGATTGCTTCTCTCCATCTGCATAACAAGTTAAGCTACAACTCAATTCTAGTTGCCTCAGCATAAATTCTAGAAAATCACTGCAAATAACCAGTATGATGGATTTGTGTGTTTGATAAATGACAGACACTTCTCAGTAATCTAGTAATGTCTCAGGTTAGACTAATGCAACCTTACACGAGAAGTATATTTGTTTTCCTTTTAATTTAAAAGTCAAGGCACTGGTGTTAAAACATATCCTGGGTTGCAGAATTAAGTTTCAAACCATTGAGAGAGAGGGGTTTTGTTCTTGTATGAGATTTCTTGGGTACAACACCAGTTAGTAGCATGGTCAAGCAGAAAAAAATGACCTTTTTTAGCAAATAATGGCAGCAGTAATACAACAGCATTATTATATGATCGAGATTGAGCAGCTCTCATTTACTTTTTTTTACTTGACAGAAAAAATAATGCTGAAACTATTACCTTGGAGGCCTGCATACTTCAGGGGTGACCAGTTTGGTATATTGTAACATCCCCCACCATCTTCCTGCTCTTCTGCCTCACATCTATACAACACTTGATTTAGGTCAGCCAAAGTTAGTTTAGAAGCAATTCTGAAAAAAACATGGGGAAAAAAAGAAAAGAAGAACAAAAACCAAAATAACATCAATACGGAGACAGTGAAAGGATTTCACAAGCAATTCTCACTTCAGACTTAAACTAAAATACTAAAATATATACAATTCTCTCAATACTTCATCTTGGAAATTAGAAGCACAATTTTTGGGTGTTCCAGGATGTTCTCAGATGATTTAGTGTTTATTTAGAAACACAGTATCGAGTACAAAATTACACCAAACAACCACACGCCAACACTGAGAAGCAGTTCATGTTAGAAATTTCAGGCACCAATTACACAAACTGGGAAGTTTTTCAGTTATTAACCCCACTTAGTATTAAACATATAAGATCTCTTTCATTGCACTCTGACAATTCACACCCATCTGTATCACCATCACCAAAACTCAATCCTTCAGTAGGTTTACATAATATTCTCTGCTTCCCTAGCAGCTCTCTAGGTTCTGTTAGAAACTTAAAGAATACTCACGAAGAAAATGGTGTTTTTAATATTGGTGCTGAGTGATCATCAGGAAGACTTCCAGATTTAAAATGAGAGCTGAACTGGATCAAATGATTGCGGAGTATCCCCACAGCCTCTTGTGCCTTTGGGTCCAGACTAACTCTGTAAATAAGAATGCATATCTAGTAGAAATACAGCACTTAGAAGAACTATTCTCCAGTCTCCTATTACACTTTAACTCACACAGCCATATGGCAATTATAATAACATACCTGAATACTATTACACTTCCTGGTGTTAATCTCTCAAATTCTATTTCTTGAACAAATTCATTTGGCCCTTTTATAGCAGTTCCCGCTTGCTTTATGATTTTACTGTCTTTTATCTGAAAAAAGAAAAAAAATGCAACCGAAATTCAGTGTCTTTTTTTCTAACATAAAATATCACAAATTAAAAAATATTACATCAGAACACAGGTGAAGGAGGCTAATTACCTGTATATGCTCTCTGAGTTCCATTGTGAAATTAGGCAATCCATTTATAAAATGTAGATCTTTTTTGTAAGGACTAGAACTTCTCTCAATGGTCCTTGCCTCAAGTACTACTTCATCTATTTTTCCTAGAAAAAGTTAAACCATGTTGCAGCTCTTAGGCTATTTGAAATTAATAAAATGATTATTTTAAAATTATGAAACAAAAGCTAAAATTAAAAAGCTGAATATTCAATATACAAGTCTGTGGCACAGCAGAACAGACAGATATGACAAGTATTTTAAATATCCTATAAATATTAATTACACACTCATATGCTGTACTGTATGTAAAATGGCAATTTTTCTTATTTTATAATAAATTAATCATAAAATCAGATGAAAAGAGAATAATAACCTGTCTTTTACTGGTCATCAGCTTTCTTAATTTCCCTATTATCTTTTAGGAGACTGTGCTAGACGCAGTTATGGATGGTTTACCTTTAAAGGGTAACAATTTATTATTAATATACAAATTCTAATTTTCTCTATTCTTTAAGTAATTTACAGACATAAAGCGTACAAGTCTTGTAAATATCTTAAAATATAATGTGACTGATTTTAAAACAAGCACACAGATGCACTCAAAGACCTGAGTATATTTAAAAAGCCAGTTTGGAAAGCTTCTCTTCAGAAACATTTCCAGGTAATGTATAGAAGTCATTATACTTTGCTACTTTTAAATACAGTAAATACTCTGCATAATTAATTAGTATTATGTATGTACTGCATACATATGTCTAAGTTATTCAATGTAGAGTTCTTATCAAGATGTATTTTCAAGCTACAAAATATCTAGATATATTTGAAAGCTGGACAGCAATGTAATCAACAAAAAGGATAAAATTTTAGTATAACAGAATAAACAGTAAAGCCCCCTAATTCTGTACAACTAACCATCTCACTATTAACCATTATTAGTTCACAAACAAGACCATAAATGCCCTCCAAACCCTCAAGGGGAGCTTGCAGCAGGAATGTACTCAATATGAATGTTTCTGAAAATCCTAAGCATTTCAAGTCTGTTATTGGTTCTTTTAATCACTTTCAGAACATATATGTTAGTACATATAAAAGAGAGCATTATATACTGAAAGTTCTCATATGGATTTCATGTGCATGTGCATGAAGTTAAAAAGCATGAGTAACTTGAATTTTGTACATGAAAGCAGCTCTTGGAAAGAAGTCTGTTTACCTGGGATACACATTTCAGGTACTTCTTTACTGTAGAAGCAAGTTTTAGGATCCCTGAAGGCAGTTCGACACACAGCCACAACAGACTGGTGTGTGTAAGGGCAGTGTCTTGTCACTGCAACTATGTCTTCATCAACTTGATCTACATACACCTAGAAAAGACACAACATTGCAACTGTGCTCACTCAGAGCACACATATCAAGAAATTGCAGTGTTACCCTCACTTCTTGCCTGATTAAAGCCTTTAGCCCCCAGCTCCTGATGCAGCCTGTTTATGGCCAGCCTTCCTGCTAGAATTCCTGTTTGGAAATTAACTTCACCAGAGGTCAGATGTGCTGCAGGATTCCATTTTGCATAAAATCTCTCTTCAGATACTACAGAGATCTGTAAAAAAAAAAATTTAAGCAAATATGAACTACTCTGGGAAATAAATACTACCACGCCTTGAGGTCTGAACTGGATAAAATCAAATTTCATATGAAGCTGGACAATCTGAAGTAATTCAGATAGCAAACTGGAATTTCACACAAACAACATTAAAATATGCCTTTTAGGATGAGAACAAAAGGTATTTTTATAGGTAGCTTAGGACTTGAACTAGAGACACATACCTGGTGTGGTACTAGTTCATCATAGCCTTTGGTACTTCCAGTCGCACAGCATGCCATGGAAACAATCATGGCACTAGGAAGAGCATCATATGCAGATCGGTGCTGCATCAAAAAATATACAGATAATAAAGAGCAAAACCAAGAAAACTCAATCCTCCCAATTCAGCATATAGAGGATACACCCAATTTAAGAAAGGAAGTGCTAATCCCATGGTCATCATTTCCTCAATTACAATACAATTATTGGAGAAAATTTCTACAAATAAACTAAGAAAAGCAACTTCAGAAAAATTCACCAAAATAAGCACTCCCTGCCCACTACTCTCTCTCATTGCTGCTCGTGAACAAGTCAACAAGCAGAAACAGAACAACTTTGAGCAGCTGGATGAAAGACTCAAACCATTTAGTAACTATATACTTCTCCCATTGAAAGACAAAATCTGGAATGGCAGAGGGTATTGTTAGAAATTTTTTTTCTCTGCATGAAAATGTGAACCGAATTGCATTTTGTTCCAAATATTTTTCAGGATATCCAGATTGCATCAATCTCTCCCACAGTTCAGAAATATCACCTCAGAAACCATTAAAGATAAAATATTTTTTTTTGTTTAGGTGCTCACCTGAATTGGACATTCATTATCATGTGTAATATCCATAAACAGTGCATGAGCAATAGCTGGCATCAAAGGCCTCAAACGTGGCTGAACGAAAGATCCCACAGGCTCCCCTCCAAACCGATAGACCAGCCTCCCCTCCTCGTGGCTATTGTAGGCAGTCATGGCCTCTAAAGGACAGAATACCTAAGGGTTTGCATAACAATAACTACCACACAGGACAGCATGCACAGAGATGTTAATCTAGCATTTAGAAGTTATTTTGGTGTGTTCAGTCATAAAAAAAAAACAAAACAAAAAAAAAAATCAAACACATATAGCAATATTCTCCAGTGTGGAGATATTCCTTGGAATATTCAACTTACTATAATGTGTTAAGGAAGAGAAAGCTAATGGAAAAAGAAGGATAAAAAAGCAGAGACCAAACTATTTCTCACAGGCTTTAAAAAACTCATGCAACAAAAAACAGACATGATGCAGGACTTACATAGCAGAACTGTGCTACAATTCCTTTTTCCTTCACTAGACCAAGAGTGAAATATTTAACCTTCTGTAAACTAACAAAGGAGGTCTTCTCTTATTTTATGGCTAGAACAGTATTTTTTGCCAAGTATCAAAAAAGCCGCAATACGGAACCTATACTTTTGATTATATGGAGTATGAAATTTAAAGTGCATAATCTGGTAGAAAACATTTTCTTGGAAAAAGCATGTCATCTATAATCTCTCATTGGAAAGAGACCACACACGCAGCAAGCCTACCTCTTATTAAGGAGGTAATGCCCAGCCTATTCACAAAGATATTGTCCAGCTCCTCATTTCCTGTGAACAGTTCAGCCACTACATACAAATCGGCTCGCAATTTTCTAGCTGTGTCCAGCATGTACTGCAAAAAGCACAGCCAAAAAAGCCACAGAAAGGGGAAAGGTAGATACAAAAAAGGACAAGTTTCAAAGCTAGGCAGGGATTGGACAATAGGAAAATGCCATGCAGCAAAGATAAACAGAAAGCCAAAATTAAGGAACAAAGCAAGTTGTTACATAGAAGAGGACACACAAACATAAGCAAAACCAAGAATTAGCATACAACAGAGAAGTTAAACAGAACATGAAGAAGAAAAGGTAATTGCATAAGCAAAGAACATGAATATGTAAGAAAAATAAAAAAGCATATCAATGTTAGTTCCACATTTAAAACTCCAAACCATACATGACAATCCTACATAATTTTCAACTGCTTATTGTACCTCTAATCAGGCTGGTAATTCCCAGGCGGTTGACAAAAACATTGTCAATGTACTCACTGCCCGTGAAGAGTTCAGCTATCACATAAAGATTAGGTCTGACTGATCTGGCTGTTGCTAGCATCTCCTATAGATCATAATACATTTTTAATGCAAGACATTCATTGTCAGCCATGTATACACAAACATTAACATGAATGCTAACAGAACATAAACAAATCATTCATATATGCAGCACATTAAAAATACTGATAACATGGAAGTTTCAGAAAACCATGGTTACATTTTACAGGTATTACTTATGGAATTCTAGGAAATTTTCTGTAGACTTAAAGCCAGCTACTACTTTGTTTTAAAACAAAATCTTAGCTCAAAATACAAGAGCAAAGTTTGGGTAAAAGAGATACCTATTAACTGAGAAATCTGAGTAGCACCTCAGTTTAAGCCTTTGCAGTTATGGTTCCAAAAATAGTAACACTAAACAAAAGAATGGCAGAAGTTTTGAAATGGCTGCATTTAGGAGCTACGTACAACTTGTGTGGGCAAATCAACGTGTTTTAGAGACTCTTCATAGATTTAGGTAAGCTCTGTTACAAAGACTAAGCGATAACAAGCTGCACTACTCCAAACTACTTAAAGCTAATTTACTAGGCAAGTACAACTTCTGGATGTAGTCAGCTCCCTGGGAAACAAGAAGCAGTAGTCTTAGCAATACACCTGCCAGACTAAACTTTTTTGCAGGAGTTCATTACCAGCTTTTACATTCTGTGACATGAACCACTGTTGCGGTGCATGTTTTGAGCTCTGTTTTTGATGTTTTATGCCTTTGTATTGTCATTGTATTTTCTACCTTTGTAATGGTTTTGTCCCAGTTCCCCCCCCAGTGTTCTCCCCAGTTGGTCCCGTTCTCCCTCAAGTTGTATCCCTCGTTTCGATTCCTGGCCCCAATGTNACTTTTTTGCAGGCGGTGTGAGGGGTGTGGAAGCAGCGGCGCGTCAAACCACTTCCTGTTTAATTTAGCAATAGCAAAATATATATGGCAAAAAAATAAAGGGGTCAGACTTTCAATCAAGCCTTGGCAACGACTCCAGCTCAAACTGACGTATTGGATACTGGCAGTTATTGCACTATGTCCACAGCTCAGCAAGGGAAAAGTCAGCCAGGCCCATCCACATCCATAGTATTTCAGCTGAAGTAGAAAAGTAAAAGATACAATAGCTACACCACTCTACTGTTTAACATAGCTGAAACCATCTCTGAACGTCACCAGACAAGAAGCCTTGCTTTTATGCAATGAGGAAGATTCATTCCCACCTAAACTCTGCCACTTAAGTCTTGCACTGTTGCTGAAAAATCTGTAGGCTCTATCTCACAATACAGAAAGCTGTTTTCTAACAAACATGCTTAATTTTGCGTACCTCAGCTACATGAATAGGTGTTGAGTGACAGTTGTCCAGGCGAACACCATGGAAGTATTTGGCAGTGATTTCAGTGTACTTTTTCATATGTGCCCAGAGGTATGGGCAGTCTTCAGGTTTATTACCATAACGCAGCTTCACACTGTCTCCCCAACAAATGAGCTCTCTTCTCAAGTACACATTTGAGCCTGTAAAGGAAATAAATTCACTTTCATGGGTATATATATATATATATAGTATAGAATCCAAACCAAAATGAAAATGTGGCATTTTATTTTCTACTGCTGGAGAGCAAAGAAACATTGTAATGAAAGTAAAAATGCTAACGAAAACTATGTCAACTCAAAAATCTATATACACTACACTGATTTACAATTTCACACTCTTCCATGGGAATATTTAGCCTCTATAGTGATACTGAAACAAATTTTTCAGATTGAAATAAAATTCTTTTAATTCTTCAAAGTAGTATAAAAACTGTACTTCAGAAAAAGCATCAAACAAATAAACAAAATTAGTAGTTTTGTTTCTCACACTGGCCAAATTCAAAGAAGAATCTCACTGTGTTATCATAATCTGTCACAGTCACAATTTACAATCTTATCTTCTATTAACAGCAGACTGTGATGGATTTCCAAAGCCAGTAAGTAAAAAAACAGAACTGTAAATTACCACAAATTCCCAAAACATTCACATAAGCGCAGCCAACCCTTTTCTTCACAGCCAGATGGACAGAAAAACTGTTTCTTTGGATGTACACTGTGATTTTTTCAAAGGATCATTTAGAGAACTAGCTGCGCTTGTTTTGCAATTCCTTTATTATGCCTTTGTGTACCACATTTTCACATGGTGTTCTCAGTTGAAATACTGTGGCATAAATCAAAGGCATAACACAAATATAAAGCACTCAAAACCCTGTAGCTGAGTTACAAGAGAAACCTCAGTAATGGAAATTAAGAATGCTAACTAAAGCCTGTGACAGAGAGGAAAAAAAGAATACAGAAGTACGCCTGGAAGAAAGGGCAATAATCTGAAGGCAACCGAACAAAAACACTCTTGAAACACATTATCTCAATCCTTGAGAAGGAGAGTAGAAGTAAATAAAATTTAGTAAAGGGGTGTAGATTACTTTGCAGAAATTAAATGTTTGCTAACTGCAGATCACTCTGGAGTATCATCAGATTAGCTAGTAAAGCAGACTCAAACTTTCAGATGGTTTTTAATTACAATTAAACTGGCCTTTGTGTCATTTAGTTTACCAAGTGAATGGCTACTCTGAACACAAGCTTTTTTGCTTTTATTGGGTATCAACACTGTCCCCAAAGGAGTTAAAATGCAGTATTTTAGTGCATGGTGATTTCATGCCCTATTTTACCTTCACAAGTAATCTGCATACTTAATTTGGATTAACTGGGTCATCTCTTGACTGCCTGACTGCCACTCAGTGGACTTTTCAAGGATCCAGTTTTTGCTCACTAATGCAGTAAAATACTATTCACCTTTTCATTGCATTAGTTTTTCTGTCACACTGTCATTGTCTCATGGAAAAGCCAACAAGCACTGGTGTTGAACAATGTACAAAGTAAGCAACAAAGACTATGACAAGAGTGGGGAGGCAGGATGTCCCCATTTCAGTGGCAGAAAGCTGGTAATTTCCCTCTCAAATCTTGTAAAACTGTACCTCAAATTCCAGTTCTTACAGTTCACCTGTATGCTGAATGGGAAATTAAAGTGCTATAAGCTTAGTATCTGCTATTCTGCAGCTTCATAGGAATACATCTGGAAAAAAGACAGATTAAATAAAATCCTTTTTGCTTTGGCTAGAATATCAAATGGTGTGTAAGAATTCAAATTTCCATTACAAACCTGGTTCTGCAAAGTTTCTAAGAGGATCATCTCCCATAACCCAGCCATTATGAGCCATGAAATAACAAGCTTTATCTGGCTGATGTATCATAGTTTCTTCTTCCTCCACAGTCAGCTCTTTGAATGGATATGTAAAATACCTATGGAATAGACAGGCAATTAAAAGAGAAAACAAAGAGACAAGCACCAAATACATACAGTAACCTAAGCTGCAATTCATTGCCTTTGAAATTAAAGTATCTGCTATGAACTGGCTTGTACATAATACAGATAAAAGAGAGCAACCTGCATAAATGATGGGAGAGTTTTCTATTTTGAAGGAAGCTTTGAAGGAGCAAGAACTATTTTGAAGGAGTGGATGTTGCCACTATCTTGGTGCCAGCTGGTAACGTAAGATCAAAGCTGTAGCTCTTTAGATATAAGTGGCATCATCACATAAAATGTGAAAGGTGTAAACTTTCCTAGTTCCACTCTTCTTCCATCTACAACAGCAATTTGCACTATGTAAGGTTTTGATGTGCTCTGAGTATTGTCTCATGCTTTCTGATCACATTTGTTTCTGGAATATTTATTGCTGTTGCTTAAAAAAACCTGGCAATTTGCTAAGTGGCATTTATCTACGTGAAAGAAAACATACTTCTATATATGAATGTACACTTTTACTGAACTTTGAACTTGCTTTCCCTGAATAGATTCTAATAGTTTCCTAACAAACAAGAAAACACATATATACCTGGTAACCAAGGGATGTTTTCTACTGATAGGGCCCAGCTTAGGACCATTACAAGCGATTCGTTCATAAACCACAGTCCCCACAAGGCAATTGACAGCCTGGAAGGAATTGAATCATGCATTATTGAAATGCCTGCATTTATTTGGAACTTTCAATAATTCAGCATTAAAACAGTAATTTCAACACCTGTTCTTGATGGTGGCAAGTTTGTTTGTATTGCTCAGCATTTAGTTCCTCAATCCTCTTGCGAAACCAGTTACAACATTCTTCTATTGCAGCTGGTCCATTGCTAATCAGGAGGACATTAAAAGCAGAGAAAAACAGAAAAAATATTTTAAAAACATGCAGGACAAATTACTAAAAGGCATAAAAAATTAATTTTCCTCATGTCTGAAAATAATGTCTTTTTTTTTGCTTCATAAATTTAGCTTCACTTAGATTTTAACTTGTAATCAGTAACATGGTACCTATGCGGTATGAACGTTGCCAGGGCTATGTTCATATCCACAGTACAGCCAAGTCGTCTATAATCAGGGTCCTGAAGTATTTGAAGATGTTGATTTGGATCAGATTTAGAGCCCATTTTGCCTGAGAACAAAATAGGAATGAGTACTCAAAGTAAAAGCAAGAATTACATTTAACAGACCTTTATACAACCTTTATAATTCTAGCATAACCAAGTTGGGAGTGGATGTAGGCATTGAAGGGGTCTTTCAAGATTTTCCTAGCCCTCAAAGCATTCTTGTATGCTTAAATCAGCATAGTGGATATCTCACATAGCAAAAAATAGTATTATCTTGTTTTCTGTCTAATTGTTAAGTTTACCTGTGTCTCTTGAACTATAAATAGATATTTGACATGCTTCAGCAACATAATCTTCCTTTACCTTGAGTCAGAAGGGTTCTAAATTGCTGCACAGTTTTGTTAACATCTGCTTGGAAAAATTCCCATAGCTTAATTTTTGGATATATATCTTCATTTATTATTTTACGTAAACACTGTAAAAATAAAAAGTGCATTAGTTACTATGGTTGTTTGTTAATATATTTAAGAAAAGTTTTTTAAAAAAGGGGGAATTAGGGCTTATTTCACTAAATATATCTGCAAAGTATACACCATTTTTTGTGCATTTCCACAACCCTAGAAATATGAAAGGTTTATTCAGCTATTTAGGCAGTTCATTAGCTCATACTTAGTTGTCATTTACTTACATTCAAGTGCTTATCATTTTCAATCAAGGGAGGGACCCCTTTGGCAATACACTTTCCATCAGCCACCATGCCGGTCAAATGCCACAGAGCTCTGTCCAGGACCCAAGCTGGCTTCAGGTGAGGAGAATTTACAAGGTTATAGCCACATTCTGGATGCATCCTGAGCCATTCACTGTTAGTAGCTTAGTGAAGAAAGGAAGGGGAAAAAACCAAACAAACAAAAAAAAAGAGATATAAGCTGAACCCTTCATTCTATTTTGTAAACAACACCAAGAAGCTGAGGTACTATAGCACATATTGTTCATTCACATTTCAATTAAAGTTTCCCATGTCAATAGAAAATCTTGTGCAGAAATGTTACTACTAATTGAATTTTTTTGGTCAAAAATATAGCTGCAGAGACTGTGGAAAAACTTTTTATTAGTTACATAAAATTATGCAATAGTATCACCAATTCTAGAACACCAAAAAAAAAAAATCAAGTTTTTGTTGCAAGAAATACATCAAATCCTAAACATAAGATACTGATATTCTTTGAGGGTTGAAAGCCAAACATACATACCAAATTTATATTATAAAGTTGTTTATTTTTTAATATTCTTCATCCTGTCAAGATCCCACACACAGCCAGACAGGAAGAGTGCACACATCCAAAAAATAATTGATGCAAAATATAGTTAAATGGGCATTTAAGAAAGGACTAGCTGTGACACTTGTGTCCATAGAAAGAAGCTGAATTGCAGGAAGGAACGTCACTGAGTCTTACCCAGCAAGATGAGTGCACTGTCTGGTGCATGCAAATGGAACACTCATTGAGGTCAGACACTACACTCTGTGTCTATTTGCCAAGCCTCCCCTGTAGCATCAACAAGCACCACAAGATATGCTGAGCACTAGCATATCTAGCAAAACTAGCTCAGAGAAGGTAAGGAGCCTTCACTAGAACACAGGTATAGCATTCTAATATAGACAGTGTGCATGCGGCAACACAGGTATGACAATGAAGAAAAATCCAAGAGTTAATTTCTTTCCATTTTAGCAACTTTTTTTTTTTTTTGCAACACAGCTTAATTGAATATAAACTTCATAAATTCTCATGAATGAATATTTCAAATTGAAAAACTAAATTATAAAACTAAAATGAAAAAGAAAACCTCACAAAACACCTAAGAACAAAAAACAGGTTTTCAGAAAAGCTGAGAAAAACAGAAGTAGTACTTCACACATGGGGAAATATATAACAAATTATTATATTGAAAACATGAAGAGTCACAAATGTGTCCAGAACTATAGCAGAACACTTAAACTAACACTTAAAATCCCAAGTTTGCTTAGTTCAAAGAAGTTAAAACAAAAATGTCAGAGGAAAAAAAAAAAGGTACTACCTCAGTCTACAGTGAGAACAGCTCTTCTGAGCACCCTCTTACACTGCATCTCAAGATGTGACAAAAATTCATCATTATAAGGTCCAACTATTTGTGGAAATTATAATCTTCATGGTTTAAACATAACCTATAACTAAACCCGCCATGTTTTAAAGTTATGTAAAGCAATATCAAGCTTAGGCTGTTAAAGGCTGTTCCAGGCCCAAGAGATTATTCCCTCCTGCTCTTATCTTATTTATCCTTTACCACTTCTGAAAAGAACTTTCTTCAAAATCAAAACCAGCTTGTTCTGTTCTTCTAACAAGAACTGTAATTTACTATGAAGGAATTTAATAAGTAAATACAATTAATTCTAAAAAGACAACATATAATTTAAATCTAAAGTGTTAGCATTGAAAAAAAAACCCAAAGCCAATAGGCCTTCCAGTAATTTGGGAATAGAAGGACGTTTCCTGATCAGAAGGTAAGCTGCAGTGATTCACAATATAACACCAAGAGAAATCTAACTCTGCAAAAGAAAAAATCCAAAACATCACTGGTGATTACATTTGCTACATCTAAGGAGAAAATAAGTATAGTAAAGAGTATGTGTATGGAATAAAGTGAGTATGAGACTATGGAAATACCAAGATGAGGAATTACAGAAATCTTTCTAAAATTCATTACATTCTTAGAAAAATCTAAAATTATTTTCTTAAGTGACTAACTCATTTTTATGTAAATTAAACACAAACCTAATACTTAGCTGTGATGCTGATGGCCCAAGATTTCTTTTTTTTTTTGATCCTTTATAAATCTGGGAAAAGGTGTTTGATACGATTAAGTGCGTGAGAGTAAGATTTACTCAAGTGCTATACTACCATTGTACAATAGTAGCCTCTTGTGAAAGGAAAGTAATACATAATTTACTTCGATTTATTTTTACTACTTTATAAGATTTATTACAGCCATGGAAAGCTCAGAAAAGAAAAAAAAACTCTGTCTTTTTTCTGTCTCCTGGTAAAAAGTGAACATATTTCTTATTTGAATATACCCAGTCACCAAAGAGAATCTGCAATTTTATCTGTGATACTCCTGCAAAGATGCCAAAGGCTCAGGGACATTTCACATCAGCACATAACTTCAAGTTGGGCCATAGATGCTGCCTTTCATGAGGGCCCCACAGAGACAGCCAGAGCTGATTCCCACTATTCCCTGCAGTGACCATGGTGTGCGCTCCACTCCAGAGTGAACACCAAACACCCCAGCTTAACACCTGATCCTGCAGGTGATACTGCCTGGCTCCCACAGGGGAAGCAAGGCCATTTTTATTCAACGGTCTCCATTAGAAAGCAGAAACTAACAAGAGATAGAACCACTGAGGTATCTATCACCAGGTAAGCTGAGAGGTCATAAAAGGCAACAAAGCCATCAAGGATACCTTGCTTAATGATCTAAGAACCACAATCATCTGAATATTTCTATCCTCTTAGAAGACATCTTTTCACCATACTACAAATGTTGAGTCATCTATTCCAATGAAGATTACTTAAATTCTGAATGTAACCTGAAAAAGTCCTTCTACAAATGTAGCCAAATAACATGACATTTTCCTTCTCAAATATATTTTGGTGTGTAATTATTATAGTTAGATCTTTCTGTCCATAAAAAAAAAAAAAACATTCTCCTTAGCAGCATGCAAATATACACTGTTAAAAAATGAGAGGATCTCAAGCATCTGTAAGAGAAACTGGACTCTTAGTTGAAAAGTGTAAGAAATTTTTATCCAGAACTGGGAGGATGTTTAAAAGCCTGATTCCCACAGACACACAGCCAACAACTATAATTAGTAACTTCTCAACAAACAGACAGGGAAAGCACTGTGTTGCAGACTGATTGGACAGGAATGCTTGGCTGCAGTGAACACCAAAGAACTAAAGTAAATGAAGTTTGAAATTCACTAAGAATTTATGTTTAGGAATTTTTGAGCCTCAAAAGACATCAATCTACATAACCCCTTGTAGTCTCTGCTATGAGAATGATAATTATGATCTTTAGGGTTACAGAATGCAGTAACAACTGCATCATAAACTAAGAAAATTCATTATCCAATGAACAAAATTACTAATTACTAAGTACTGCAATTCAAATTTCATCATATCACACAGAAGAAAATCCACTGTCCCTCACACAATTAAGAAAAATGTTAATACATCGAAGGTGTTACATCTATGCTTAAAAAAAAGCCTGCCCCAAACACAAAGCTCTCTTCTTGCTTTCCCCTAAGACTGAGCTCTAACATTTTCCCCATTACTTAATCCTACCTCTTGTCCCAACTGTTTCTAGTCTGCATGTTAGACCCAAATTGGAGCAGTTACTTTTAAGCAGCTACAAGTATAATACCCTGTTTAACAAGGAAGTACTCAGTTTATGCTCAAACAACTCATAATACAGACTCTGTTCAAATATATGGGAATTGCACACCACAGATCATGAAGATAGGCATACTACATAAATACAGATAGACAACTTATTAATTCTTTTTAAGAAGGGCTCTCCTCACTCTTTCAGTAGCAATACTAAGTTCTTTTATACCTGTTAGAGAGATGTATCAGTTATAATTGCAAGGAGTTGTCCTGGATTTGAGAGACTCAAAGACAGAGACAACTACATTTGTTTAAAACAGCTACCAAAAAAATGGGTTCAAGAGGGAGAAGTTAAGGGAAATAACGAAATATAATTATAGGAACAATATTGTTATTAACACATGAAAATCATACCAGTATGATTGTAGACTACATCTGTGATGCAAAGCATGTTCCATTCATTTTTCAATTTCTCCACAAGCGCTCCTATGTCGCTCCAAGTGCACTTTTTATTATGGTTTGAAAATTCCGGATTTACTTCTAACTGGTCTGCCAACGAATAACATGATCTAGATAGTCCAAGCTTCTGTAGTGGTGTAAAATGAATCATGTTGTAACCTATGTAAGAAAAAAACACTTATCTAACGAGAAAAAAAAAAAATCAGTCAAAGTTAATTGAAAGAAGCACAGTAAGCTGCACTTATGTACTTAGAGCTAGTGTTTGGAATAACCAATCTAAATTAATCTGAATCTTCCCCTTGAAATTCTATGTAACACAAGCTTTAAAAATCACCCTATCAGTTCTACAAACTTCCAAGTCTACCTGAAATGAAAACAATAAAATAAGTGGTTTCCCATATTAGAAAATCCCTGAATTTTTGCACCTCTGTCAGTATTTTAATCAATTCATTGACTTAATCTGTTAATGATATTGAATGTGGTAGAAAATATATAATTAACAACAAATCTATGAATTGTTCACACTGAAGCTCTTCTGTGTAACTTTGGGTTTTGAGGGGGTTTTTTCCACAAAAAAAACACTTTATCCTTGAATATGAGTATTAGCATTACCTGTTTCTTTTGCCACTTTAAGCCTATCTTCCCATTCATGAAATGGACCCAAACACTTAGCCAGGTACGTCTGGAGCGTAACGCAATCCAAGGGCAGTACATGATTATCAGCTCCAACATGCAAAATGGGATCCACAACTATGTAACCTCCACCACTCTTTTCATTTCTAGGAAAAAATCATTTTCATTGGTATAATTAACACCCATTGTACCAGTCGGTTTCAGGGAGAGAATTCAAACAGTATAGGTTTTCAGAAACACAGCAGCCCAGTGCAGTGGCTGGAGAGAGAGACGGGGGAACAGGACTGCATGACACATGAAAATAGTAAACACTGAAATGCTCATCTCTTAGGCATCATTTCTCTACTGGACTTAAAGAATACAAATGGGATATAGTTTAAAATTCTGGAAACGTGAGATACCTTTGCTATTTTCTGAGATGGAGTACTGCTTCCTCCTTTTGGCATATGGAAACACAAAGTGACTGCCCACACATAGATCTACGTTTGGAGCCCAATCCTCAGGAAGGTACCTGAGCTAAATGTCCTAAGCCTGGAAGAATTTAACCATCCATCTTTCAGAAATGCAAAAACCAGACTACAATTACTACAGATAGTGGCATCCTCTTCTGCAGCTGTACCACTAAAACAAAAGATGAAGTAAAAGATCCAAGTAAAGAATGCCAGAACCTCCGTGCTAGATAGAAAACAACCCTAAAAGTTAAGGAAGAAAGTACAAAATAATAATTGAGATTATTTATATTGAGATACTCAGAACACTGATGAATTTGAAAACTTGTAAAAAGAGATTGCTTCTCCAACACTGACAGAAAGTTGATCAGCTTGGTTCTGTATATTCTCCAGAATATCACTGCATCAGAAAGTACTATGTAACCACCTGTTACTGCCTTTCATTGGTGGATTCTAATTGGTCCCACGGTCACAATTTGAAAAATGCATGGAAACATGAGGGGTTTTGGGGTTAAGATGTAGACCAAGGGAGCAAACTGCATTTGGCTGTAGGTATACAAATTTCACTTACCCAAGACTAAAATAGTACTGGTATGACCCAGAAATTTGGAGATCCAACTTGCAGTATTTGTCAGAGTCATCTTCTTTTCCTGTGGGATTGTGCCATGACAGTGTCCTGAACTTGTGGCGATCAAATACTTCTCCAGAAGCTGGATAATTTGTGTACACAGTAACAGGCTTGCCCTGAAGAGTTGGGCCCAATCGGAATTGTAACTCAAAACCTCAAGAAAAAAAGAAAAAGAGAAAAGGTAAAAACACTTGATCAGGAGGACTAGGTATTTCTAGTCTCTTATTACAATTCCTAATTTGCTACTATGTTAGTGACACCATCAAATTGGCCAAGAATTTTAGCAGAATTATGTATTTCTACAGCATAGAACCATAGAAGATGAGCTAGAAAGCACTCAAAAGGACCACTCAAGTTCAACTCCTGGACCTGCACAGAACTCTCCAGGAATCACACCATGTGCCTGAGGGCGTTGTCCAAATGCTTCCTGAACTCTGTCAGGCTTGATGCTGTGATCACTGTTCTGGGGAGCTGTTCCAGGGCCAACCAGCCTCTGGGTGAAGAACCTTTTCCTAATATCCAACCTAAACCTCCCCTGGCAGAGCTCCATGCCATTCCCCTGTCACTGGCCAGCACAGAGCAGAGATCAGTGTCTGCCCCTCACAAGGAATTTGCAGACTGCAATGAGGTCTCCCCTCCAGGCTGAACAAATCGAGTGACCTTGGCCCTGCCTCAGACAGGTTCCCCTCAAGGCCCATCACCATCTTCACCGCTCTTCTTCGGACATTCTCTAATAGGTTTAAACCTTTCTAATATTGCAGCACTCAAAACTGCATCATTTCTCCCTTCCTGACATTATTCTTTGCATACTTTCCATATACCATTTTTCCTTTACTTACATGGCACCATTCATCTTCTTTCCAATTTGTTTGTCTTTGCTATATAGAAAGTTTTAAAGACAAAATACAGCAAAACACTATGACCATCAGACTAAACACAAATTTATGCAGATTTTGGATGATGTAATTTTTAAGTACTTAGGTTTAACTAGTCTATATATAGTAGACTGACCCAAGAAATCATCTGAAAAAAATGAGGAACACATTTAAAACCAGAAAATATTTCAACTATCTTCATTATTCACTGAGGACTCACTAAAGAGGTAAATTTCTTATGCTCTGAACTGAAGAATTATATATACTGGTGATCTACAATATATGAATTGTTATATTTTCAGAAAGCTCAACAAACCAAAGGGAGTCCTGTATATGTGCTTCAGGTCACTCACATATAGAAAGAGTAAGTTTAAGCTTAAGATACCTGTGATAATGAGGAAAAAAAAAAGTTAAAAAATTAGAACCTAAAAGCATATGTACTCTACTGAGTTAGACACAAAAAATTCTGCTGAGGTTTAAGAAGGGTTTCCACTTGCAGGTATGAGGGTCACCATCACCAGTGGCTAATTACAGGGTTCTTTCAAGAGAATGAAACAGAAGTAAGCTCTTACACGGAACATGCCAGTAACATAGCTAAGTGTAGTAAATCACTCACTAGCCCTAGCAGTCTACAAAACTGGGAGTAAAAGAAACCTGAGTACTTGCAAAAAAAGAGAAAATTATTAGTACACAGATAATGAATCAGAAAGCGTAAAAAATTCTGGACACCAAGTTCCAATACCATAAGTTGAAAAAAACCACTTGCTTATTACGTAGAATCATGGGGACTCTAATACCAGAATTTAATGTCTGAAAACATTTAAACATAAGTGTTATCCAGCCCTGTGTTTCTCTTATTAACAAAATCACCACTGCACCAAAACCCACCAGTCAAAGCAGTTGTCTTCAGATCTGAATGTCTGTCAATGAAGCTCATTTGAATGCTATATATGTATGTATTTATGTATATTTTTTGTATGTATGTATAAAACCACTTGGAAGGTTAAGTACACTTTCTTCAGTACTGGCCTGACATTTTGTTACAGGGATTACTAAAATTAGAGCACAGGGATATATGCCATTGATATCTTATTTCCTCTAAGAGTTGTACTGACATCAGGAATGCTGTGCTCAAAATTAGCTATGCCCTCTCAGAGACAGTTACTAGCAGGGGCACTTTGAATGTTTGACAGCCATGCACGTCTGCTTCCCTCCTTTCAAGAAAATTTACACAATTGGATGAATAAGTTAAAAATGGAAGTTAGGATCAACTCTGCACTTCCTCAGTACTGACATTTCCATACATTAGGCTGGTCAGAAGATTTTGGAATCAATATAGTAAGAGAAATTTTATTCTCAAAAATCAAAATCTTGCTCCTCTGCGTTCCTAGAGTAGTAACACACTGTAATAAAATTCACAAAAACTCTTAACAAAAATTGTTGCAATGTTTAAAATGTTTTTTAAAGACAAGGGCATTAGTTTTGTAGTCTAAATTTGCTGACCGGCATAATAGTGGCCCAGTTAGTGGATGACTTTTGTTTCTGGAATTTATTTTTATAATTAGACTTAAAAGCACTCTCAGGGAGAAATAACATCAAGTTCTTAGAAGTATGCAGCAGGATACATAGCGCTGATAATATAACAAATCTGATAACAAGATTTAGGAGTTGCTAAAGAGCTTATATTCTGAAACACTACCTCATATCTGCAGACTTTGCAAAATGCTAGTAATACTGATAGATTTCAAAACCATATTTTTAAAACATGGGGTTTATAAGAAGATAAACACTGGAGACCTTGACTTATGAGGACACTTTCAGGTCACTGAAGTACAGGCTATAAAAGGAGAAGGACAAGGCCTGTCTAAAAAATGTTTTGCACTTCAGTCCCATGAAGACGGCTGACGGCTCTTGGCCAATCTGCTCTTCATTTCTCAAGAGTTTAACGAGTCAGATTAAACCGCGTGCAGAGCCCATACAGCTCTGCAATGGAAACAAATAAAAATAAAACAAAACAAAGTAATTCACAACCAAACTCAAACCAACAACACCCTCTACACACACCCCCAACACCGCACCACTTCAGGCTGAGATCTCTTTCCACTGCCATCCAAAGACGTCGACGAGGTCCCGGCCAGTTCCTTCTCACCCGGCCCCGGCACCCCGACCTACCCTGCTCCAGCCTGAAGAGGGTCTTGTCCAGCTTCTCCATCTCGCCGAGGTGCAGCAGCCGCGTCTCCTTACCGCCCGGCATGGCTGCGGCCGCCCGTCCGGCGCTGCCGCCGCGCCGAGACTCTCAGTGCGGGGAGGGAAAGGCGAGCCCTGCCGTGAGGGAACACAGACAAAACCCCGTGGGTCAGCGGAGACTCCCGGCAGGACGCGGCGGCTCAGGAGCGCCTCACGCCACCGGCCGCGCTTACATGTTCCCCGGTCCCGGGGGAGCGCGGAGATGCGGCACCGCAGGGCAGGGCGGAGGGCAGGCGAGTACGGGACCAGCTGTCAGGCAGCGCCCAGCCCTGCCCCGGCCGGGGACCGCCGCCGGCAGCACCCCGGAGCAGCTCCCGTCCGACAGCGCGGCCCGGCCCGCAGCCAGAGTTACAGGGGTGCCCCAGGGAGGGGAAGCCTGACACCTGTCACTCTTCGCGCCCGCCCCGGCGCTGCC
>VYXF01001329.1:387077-597397 GCA_013397295.1 Polioptila caerulea
CCACCATACTCACGAGCGAGCCCGCAGAGCGGCGGAGGGGCCGCTACCGGCGGAGGGCGACGGCTGGCCGAGGCCGAGCGGAGCCGGAGCTGCCCGCAGCAGCCGCCCTGGCTAGTTCGACCGTCAGTGACGCACTTGCCCGCAGCCACGGCGGCACCACTCCTTTCCAGCCCTTTTCTTGCCTTTTATTTTTTTAAACAAAGTTTATTGGCTCCGCGGCGGCCGCGCTCGGAGACGGGCGGCGCCGGCGCAGGTCCCGCGAGAGCCCAGGACCCGCCCCGGAGGCGCTGNAGTACCTCAGGGACTCCCCCCGTGCCCCACGCTGTTGCGGCAGCGAGCGAGCTGATCTCTCCGCGAGCCTGGGCCCTGCAGCCCGGCAGGGCTGTCGGACAGCGCGGCGTGGGGGTACCTGTGTCCTGTCAGCCTCTACAGCCACAGCCCCACCAGCGCCTTTACACTCGGCTGGGGCGCACCGGCACGAGAGGTGTCCCTGCGGGGCCCGGGTACCTGAGTCCGGAGCTCTGTGTGGTTTACCGGGCACTCCTCTGAGAGCGAGATGGCTTTAAATGTTGCCTGGTGTATTCCGGCTGATGCCTCTGGGCCCAGCCGCTCCTTGGCGTGACTGGAACGCCGCTCCGCCGAGTTTCCTCAGCGTTCCCGCCCCGCTGCCTCAGGGCCGGCACCCAGCGCCGGGCGGCCGGCTCCATCCTGATAGGCTGCGCTTCTGAAAAAACATGATGTCAGCCAGAGTTTAAGTGCTATATATAGTGTGTGGACAAGACTACAAACTCCGTGGATCTGTCTTTGACCAAGAGGTAGCATGGTTTTTAAAAAATTCCCAGACACCAGAGCAACCCCCCCCCCCCGCTGCTTTGTTTTGCAGCATACTGTCATCCGAACTGCTGACACCAGACAGCCCTTACCATTGCTTTGTATTGCAGAACACCTGGGAAAGTTGCTCCAGGCCTCTCACGACCGAAGTCATTAACTGCACCCCAGTGTAAAGGTCAGCCTTGCAGCTTTGGAAGGTCAGTCTATTTTTATTGCCTAGAAATACGTTTAAAAAAAAGTGCTTCTCAGTTTACAGTCACTATATTGACTTTGTTTTTTCTTCTTTTCTTCTTCTCAAAGATGATATATTTTGTGGAACTGGAAGGAGTCTGCAAAACAATTTAGGCTTAACTGTTTACTTTCAGCCATCCCATGCATACCCTTATAAGAGTATTTTACTGCAATGTTCATCCAATTACAGTGCATTTAGGGGAAGTCCAAAGGTCTTGATATTCATGGAAACACTTCCACTCATTTCAGACTGAATTTTTTTTATCATTTGGTAGCTTTTCTCCTTTGTTTTCTCTTTCACTTGCTCCTTCCTCTGAAAATTTCAAAAATCTGTTTGTTCCTCATTGCAGTTAATGTTTTTGGTATTGTTGAGAAAGGTTTTCATGTTGGTGTAGGTGAATATGTCAACTTGTATGCCCTTGACATATATTGATGTTCCTAGACAGAATGGGGGAAAAAGGAAAAGCATCCCTGTGAGTGCAGTTCCCTTAAGATTCACCTTATCAAGGCTCATTCAGATATGATTCAGATGTGATACTTACAATCTGAGTTATTTCACATGGCTATTTCCTGAGTACCCTGTAGAATTCTCCCATTGTCCTTGTCTTTTCTAGCCCCCTTGTTCTTTACTCAGCTTGCTGTCCTGCATTCATATACAGGACAGACTTGTACCTAGCAGAACCCTGGCTCTCCTGGCGTGCTGGCTGTTTCCTCTGAATTGGATGTGTCCCAGAAAAGATGATGATACAACATAGGAATGGGAAATACAAGAAGCTTCGACAGTTATGGAAGCCATAGGAACAAAATCAACAGGTAACTGGAAGAGATCTGGACCATCTTTTTTTTCTCAAGGTCCTCTTCAAGCTTCAGTAGCTTGAAGTGATGGCAGTTGGTCTGCCACAGAGCCTTGCAGAAGTGTCTTTTCCTCCAGGTTTGCTGTTGTCCTGTCACTGCAAATGAGCTGGGATTTAGAAATTTCAAATGCTGCTTACATAGAGAGCAGCTCTAAGAGAGAGAGAACAAATACTGCCTATGTAGCCAAGTCCTTTGCATAGTTATCCTAAAGTGCATGATGAATACTTTGTGAGAAGCAATATAGGAACCAAAAGGGTATTATTAAAAGCAATTTCTCTCCTGTTTTGAAATGCAGCTCTTTTGATTTCCTTACTCCATACAGAAACTCACCCTCACTAGGTTTGCACTGACACATCTGCTCTATACTATGCATTGAGAGGGATTTTGAAATGTACCCAGGTTTATGAAAAAGAATTTTTTTTACTATCTTGGACAAAAATCATTAGTAAACCAATCCTGAGCCAGTTATTTTGGCATCATTTGTTACTGTAGCTAAACCAAATGTCAACAGTGTAAATAAAAGACCTGATTCACTACCCTGCAAAAAAGCTTCCTAAGTACTATGAAATCACTTAATAATTGGAACAGTATAATTTCATTGACTTTCAATTCAATATTAAAAAAATACTGTTTCAAAGATGATGAATGTTACAGGTCTCTTGATGAAGTGTAATCAAGAACAGAGCAGACTTCTCTCATCCTTTCTCCATCAGCATCATCTCTATGCTCGCCCATCCCTTACAGACTTCAGGTCTGTGTTCATTTAGCACATGTAAATTGAGCAGTTTTTCTCTGTATGGAAACTGCACCAGCAAAACATGAATACATAAGTGCTACCTTTGAGCATTGCACTTTTGTCTAGAACACAGCCAACGCCATCTGGGCATTTGCTACACTGACATCTGAGGGGTGGTTTTCACAGTGCCATTTTATCTTCAGTTTGCAGTTTCTCTGTGTGTGATTATAACATACTGTGGCAGGAAATGATCAATAGTTGCTTCAAAATAAGAGTAACATACCATATCAATGTTAATCATCAGGAAATAATTTTGCAGCATTTTCAAATGTACTCATACTGGAATTCCTTTACATACACCTTCCTAGTGGTCCTCTTTTCTTGCCTCCTGTTTTGCAGCACAGTGATACAGAACTCTCCTCCTAGTAGTGTTGTCAATGCACTTTGGGCAGCTTTTCACTAGGTGTCACATCTCACTAATGTCGTATTGCTTATGCCTGTTTTAAAGGGTAAAAAGTACTCTTTGGATTGTGGGAACTTAGAGTACTTACATGGTGGTAGTAGTTTTTTATTTTTTGTAACAGAAAAACAGTTCCTAATAACAACAGTAAAAGCCAACTAGCACAGAGAGAACTTAACTGAACATCGAACTAAAATTAAAAGCAGATTTCTTTGGCCTCCATACAGGAAACATGAGACTTCATAAAACTCAAAGTGAGCACATTTTTTCTCAATACTCTACACTCATGCCCTGTAAATTCATGAATTAACACTGTGTTCCTGTTCAAACAAAAAGAAGCTTAAGAGGTGTTGAGTCTTCTGTCTAGCTTTTGTTTTCTAATGGGGATTTCTCAACCAGAAAAGCAAACTTGAAAGAAAGTTCTGTTTCTTTAAAACTATTTATCTCGGCGGTTTGGTTAAACTGAAGTCTTTTCTGAGTTAGATCTTTGTTGTGCAGTGACTGAAAACAAGTGCTTTCTTAGACAGTTACATGCTCAGCAGAAATTCGGGTATGTTCTTGGACATTACAATCTACTATTGAGTGAAAACATTAGTGAGAACAATGACATAATCACCTATAGCTTTTTTTTAAAAAGTCCCTTCTAAATGGCTAAACAGATTTCAATGGCCTGATGGGCAGTGAATAAATGAGAGGCTGGAATAAAAATGTCTGTTTAAGTCAGAAATCATATGAGATGGCGAGACTAAGACACAAATGTATTTAGTTTATCCTTACTGGCCTTTCATGTAAGGCAATGTTGGTTTGACCTTTCAAAGATTAACATTTTGGGTTTGTTTTCAATTCCAGTTTGGCCATTCTTTTACTGTGTAGCCTCAAACAATCAATGCTCTAACATCCATGGAAAGTTAATTTTTAATAGAGTTTAATTTTTAATAGAAAACTGTAACATTGAATGCAAATATCTTTGAAGAGGACCATATAAAATGTCATTAAGGGTAGCTTTTCATATAAGTGCTTAAGGTATGTTTGACTGTGCTTTAGCTAACAGCATCACATTAATTTGATATGAATAATCTGCAAACATAGGGACTTGGCAAACAAAACTAAGTATCTGAATTATATTCTTGTACCATTTAACTTAGTTAAGTGAAAAATTGATTCACATATACTGGGCCAATTTTGTTATAGGAGAACATATCATACCAGTGTGCTGAACCACTACCAGCACTTCTATATTCCTGTGAATCGTTCCATGTAACACTAGTGAGATATGCTGAGATTTAAAAGTTCAGTAGATCTCTTCCTAAATGAACTGTAACAATGTCTTATCAAGCAGATCTATTTCCTCCTCAAAAATAAATATTCAGAGTGTCTCTTGCACACCCCATCTCCTTTATGATGTTCCTTCCTAATATATCAAGCCATACTGAGAATCCCATGAATATTTTCCTGGTCCATTAAAATAATAATCCTTAAATCTTACCTAGATAGGTCTTTGAGTTCAAATGGTAATCAACTGATTTTGCTTTTCTGTTCTATATATTTGACATCTGATTTTTAAGCAAAGAAATAATTACATTAATTTATTTGAAAGCTAGTATTGGGAACGTAAGTCCTGCTCCGTAATCTTTCAGTGCAGGCAGAATTCAATCCAGGGTAATTTGAACAGGCTAACATGGTGTAATATGTTGCAGAAGGAAAATATTTCACCAAATGTATGAATACCAAAAGCATTTGTTTTAAAAGGTATTAAACATGAGCAGGAAGAACAAGGAAGATGATATAGGAGTGGTTTGTACTAGAGTGCTACAAAGCTGGAATACAGACTGGTAAATCTTTTGCTATATAGCAATCAGACAACACATTTACAGTTGAACCATCTCCAAATGCTGCTACCAGAAAATAAAAGTCCTTAGTGTTTGTCTCATTGATTTCATCAAGACTTTTGGTTATCCAGAAATTTAAGTTTAGCATTACTGATAAGAAATTGTTGGCCCATACTGGGCAGTGGTTCCTATGTGACCACTCAGGACCTAGGAATTACTGCTGTATTTGGGACAACTGCTGCTGCTGTTACCTCTGCACAAAGCACTGGTCTCCATTTCAGCTGGAGGGATTAGTGTCTCGTACAGTAGAACAGCTTTGATATTTTGCTTCTGAGAAAGTTTGGAACTTCCTTAGAGGTACTGGCTTCCAAAGTGACCATGTACTAACCTGAGTGTGCAGGTGGCAGCTTTCCATAGCCTGTCTGGACTTGCTTGATATTCCCCTGTGCTCATCAACCGAGGATTGCTGCTTACGGGACTTAAAAACTGCTACGAAACAATCTTCTCTCCCTTATTCTTCTCACAGCCCACGGTGTTGGATATGCCTTTTACCAGCCCTGTTATGGTCTGACTGGTTTGTTAGCTTTTGAAAGTCTCTGCAAACCTTTAGGGGAGACTTGCTAAAGTAAGAGCTAAAATCCCTGCAGCCCTTCCCATGAAGAGTACTCAAACATCATCACATGGTTCCACCACTGGGCCACTGGGCATGTCCTAACTAGAATATTGCTACAACTGATAGTGCTGTGCATCATCCCTCCAGCAGGACTGCTTGTGCTTGAACCCAGAGCAACCGCAAAACCCACATACATGCTGGGTCTGAACAAAAAATGCATTTAGAAGCCATGAAGGAGTCAAATTAGGAGCTGCTGAGAAAAGATAAAGAAGTGAAAATGGGTTGTCTGTGAAAGGATTTCTGAGATGAGATGAAAAAGAGTAGGAAAATTAGTTGCTAATCCAAGTGAAAGGGCAGAGGAAAAAAGCTGGGGGGGCAAAGGTGGTATTGAGATTGGCTGGCAAAGAAACTGATTGTGTGAGAGAATATTGCACAAGATTTCAATTAATCTTAGTTTGACATTATGAATTCTATAATCAGGTCTAAAGAGCCTTACACTTGAAGCACTTACTGGTCAATGCCTCTGCCAGCAAGCTCTTTGCTCCCTGTAAAGTAGAACAATAAAAAATTATCATATCTTGCTGATATAATAAAATTAATAATTTAAAAAAGCATCATAGCAATGGTCATAAAATAGAGAAAACTCTATAAAGTTAATAGTGCAGTACTTTTATCAGATAAAACTTGATAGTGTGCATCAAATAAAGCACTGACCCACATCACTTGAATGGGGTGAAATGATTTTACTGAAGTCCTTTATTAATTTGTGTGTGTTGGGCACTGCATAAGTGGGGTCTCTCAGAAAAGTGACAGGTTGTAGTCATTTTCTCTTAACACCTATACAGACCTGTCTCAAATTGATATCAGGGAACCAATCTCAAATATTTCGTTTCAGATAAGCAATGAGGTAATTTTTTAAAAAAAAATCTATTTAAGTCAAAGTGGTTACATATTTTGGCAGAAAGCTATGGGGCAGGGGCTTCAGCTATTGTGTCAGAATAGAGACGCAAAACCAAGGCAGGTTTCTGTGCAGTCGACTGGCAAATCTTATTTGACTGATTGGCTACTGCCACCAGGTGGCTTGTTACAGTCATTGACTGAAAACTGTAAAATGCCTTTAACCTCTAGGTAAACAAGCATTTTCGTATAAATACAGTTCCAAGTCTGAATTTTATGTGTGACATTAAAAAATTCAAAAATTAATGTGATTAGTAAAGAACCAAAAAATGCATACAACAGAAGGGCGTTTCTGAACCTAAGGGGAATAGTTTAGTTTGTAAATTAATGGTAAGTTGGTAAAACAGGTAAGTATGAAACAGTGCCAAAGCTCAAGGGAAAATAAATTATTAATTATGGAGAAAAATATCTCATCCTACATTGTGACTTTATCATCATTTATTTCCTTTTAGGTGGTCAGATTGTTTCAACATTCCCTGCTCTTTGGGAGGAAAGAACCCCACCATATACAAATTGATTTGGTAGGAAGAATTCTTCATATCTAAGATAACAATATTGTTATTAATTCCCTAATAAATCTTTAACTAAGACAATAATGCTGAAAAGCTTGAAAAATGCTGAAAGCTTGAAAAATCGTGAAGTGCATGGTCTTGTATGTGTAGTTTATGGAAGAGAAAGATGAGTAAATATTGGTGTCAGGACTGTTATCTTCAGAGAAAGCCTGGTATCCTGCATGTATTTAGCCAAATCAAAATGCACTTTTCCAAACACATTTCAGTATTTCTAAATAGGTAACACTAGTAGCAAAAAATTCTTTGATCTGAGTTATCCATCATCAAAACAATCTGGTAGCAAGGCAGCCTTCTTGTTCATCACTCGACTGGAACTCAGCTGATGCTTTCTGGTGATAACCTTGCCATTAACATAGAGCTCAATGCACATTTATGAAACTTGAGCAAGGTCTGACCTAAAATGCCACAGTTTTGCTGAATAGTTAGCTTAATGTCTAAGAGGAAAGTTGATTAGAAGGAACCACATAGTAACATGGGTTCTCTTCTGATCTAGCTTCAATGGCTTATTGTTTTCCATATAACTTTGAGCTTTAAAAATAGAATAGCTGTCAGTAAAAACCTTGGACTGCACAATAGTTAATTTCCAAAATTATATATATTTACTTAATTGCTTTCTCAGTCCTTAAGCAAGAGAAGTTCCTCTTTATATACTTGGAATGAAGTCTCCTCTGCAAAATTCCCATTGCTTTCAAAATAATAAGCTTTCACTTACTTTCTTAAGTGCCTATAATAAATCATGCAAAAAACCTCATCAGCTTATTTTCATGTTAGATGTTGTGTCATTCGTTTGCCACTTGATGTCCTCCTCCTCTGACACAGGTCAATAGTAGGTTACACAGCTTTCTCTCTCTTCAGGCTTACAGGAAGATTCAAACCCACCTGCCAGCCCTCTATGTCTCTCTCATTTGGTTAAGCTAGAACATCTGCTTTGTAATAAATACAGAATTGTTATGAACACACTAACAACGGTTGCAGTACACTTTACAAAGAAGATGCAGCTGTGGACTTCTTGTAGTTCATATACCCTAATGCATGCTATTTACTTTATACTGAATATGACACTTAACAAATTAGCATGCAGTACCCTTTCACAGAGACATTGTCTTTAAGGCTGCAGAACTATTGATTTTATTATTTTTTAAGGAGAGTGTTATGTTTGGAAAGAGCCCTTTCCAGATGGATTGATGATTGGCCGTACAGTACTATGGGCACTTGTACTCAGTAGTTACAGAATAGATTTTTCTTCTCGCTGGTTCTGTTGGTATTTTCATGGTTTTCTTGTTTCACGGCTCTTTAGCAATAGCTTACATCTTTTGAAATAAGAGAAACTATACAATGATTAGCAAAACAGATTGCCTCCCTTACTGTCTTTACTTTTCACAGAAAAGTGATTTTTTCTTCTTAAACTCTGATTACCATTTCCAACAGAACTGAGCTTGCATTTTCATCCCTCCTCGGGGGTCTTAATAAGGAAATTACTTCCATATGTACTTATATATATTATAATGTTTCAGACATATGTACCCCATTCCGTCAACAAGCCAAGACCCTAAAATAATATCTTAAAATATTTGTATATTAATTCCACTATACTCTGTGAAAGTTAATATTGTCAAGTACACTGGTCCCTCCAGCAGTTTTTTTACTGTAAATATATTTATGTTTTTATTTGCCTTACTAATAATGTATCAATATTAGTTAAAAACACACAAGCACATAATAAAGCGTGTATGTACTTAGGCCTGCTATTTCATCAAACACTTTAATGTATGGGAACTTTATGAATGTAGTTGTAAACAGAATTATTTTTTCCCCCCAGCTAGGGGGAAATAGCCATATTTTACTTCAAGCTATTGCTTATGTTATGTTTCTTCAGTTACTGACCACTGAGTGAGATCTCAGCTTCCCAGTGACTTCCATGAGCAAGATAATACAAGTGTACAAGTGTAACAGTGAAATAATTTTTCTGATTAGGCAAAGTAATCTCTTATTTTCACATTAAGTATATTTTTTAATATGTTATCAAAATGTACCTCTAAAGGTTAAGAAAGAAAGATTGAGAAAAGAGTGAACACCAACAGCATTTCCTAGTCTATTTTAAGAGATAGTTATTTTTTTAAGAAAATAGTACCAAATTAATAGTACTAAGATCTCCAGAACTGCTCAGAACTAGTAGTAAGCAACTGAATCACTAGAACTCTACAGTAAAGGTGTTTTTTTTTGACACAAACACAATATTTCTGTGCTGTGGGAGGGCAAAATTCCCATTGGATTTTTAATTGTCTTTTTGTTTGTGCCACTTTCTGAACAATTGAGAACTTGGATTTAAGCGATACAGAAGTCAGAGAAGCCTGTGTAAGCAATTGCAGTTTCTGCCAGCAAAGCCCCAGTTACAGCCAGTATTTATTTGCTTTCTTGATAAGAGAGGCCTGATTTTGCAAGCCTGTGTATGTGACCACCTTTCGGCCCACGAATAGCTAATGAGTTCTGTAAGCTTTGACAAGGCCAGTCTCTCAGTAAAACTCGAGTTGTTAACCCAGGACGGCCATCCAGACCTCCAGCCTTCGGAGGCTGCAAACAAATCAGGCGCCCCAACACCTTCCAGAGCCCCGGTGCTGGGGTTTCCCGGCGGGCAGCCCCTGGGGCGGGCACACGGAGCGTTCGCAGCGCCCCGGGCGCGGNCCCCGCCCCCCGGGCCCCGCGCACGGCCAGAAAAGCGCCGCGGCCACGGGGGAGGCTCCAGCGGGGCCGAGCAGCTGCTGTGGCCTTTGGGGTAGTGCTTGGTGAAACTGATGCCAGCGGGAGCTCAAAGTGGATACTGCAAGCTTTTTCAAAAGTGTGTTTAATAGAACAGCAGCAGCAGGTATGAAGCAAAATAAAGTCTGGTGGCGTTTTTAAAGCACCTTCTAGCTGCTGCCTTTCATGCAAGGTCTCTGAGTTGCTTTAGAGAACTCCTAAACCTGTGTGCCTTAATGAGTAAAGGTAAGCTATGGGTTATTTTATCATGCCAACCATGTTCCTCTGGTATCTTTTGCTTCTTCTCATGTGAGTATTAGTTTCTTACTTTTTTTCTTAAGATATGTAGGAGATGGCTCTATGATAGCTGTGATAACAGATGTGAGATCGTTGTTGTTACTTTTTGGGGTAACAAATTATGTCTTTTTAGGTTAGTCTCCAACTTTAAGTTCGTCATATAGATAAAAACTTGTGAAGTTTGGTCTTGAGGATTCGATACAGAGCAGCTGCCCAAGCAAACAAGTGAACAGGGCAAAATCCTTGCCTCCTTTTCATTCTTGGGGAGATATAAGGAAAAAAGATAAAGTTACCATATTTTTAAAATTGTTTATTCTTCTTCTAAAATAAAGCGTATCTTTGATAGTGAATAAAGGCATATTGAGCTTTAAAATCCTGCTGCAAATTTGTGGAAACTGGTAGGTTCTGCCCACCCTTAACTTCACCAGAAGATAATTAAGTAATTACTTAGTATGAAACTCTTTGACGTCTGGGGAAGTGTCTGACAAAGCAAAGGAAGCTGCAGGGTCAGTTTTTATTACAGCTTCATGCATTTCAGCTGAAGTGTGGGGAAGCTGTATAAAATATGTGCCTGAAGTAAAGATACTCTTGTAAACCTTGCTTTTTTTGTGTGTGTACTGTTTCTTTTTCCAGACAAGCTTCCTGGGTACAGTAAAGGTTAATCCAGTTAGATGCAAACCACATAGAAGAGATTACCAAGTAATATAAGATTTTTTTTACTACAAGTAGAGGGCCAATGCCTGTTTTACTCGGACATCATTACTGTAACAGAAGGACTGGCTGTAAGGTAAGTACCTACACTCCAACTATTACAAAAAGTAATTTTGAAATACATTTACTCTTGAAATTATCTTTCTTAGAAAGAACAAGATGCTGAAGTGTATGGTTTTTTGTGTGTGTATGAGGGGTGTGTGTGTGTGTTTGTGTTTTGAAAGTAATGAATTATTATGTATGTTTTCTGTCCTTGCTCAATCCAGTTGTCATGATATGACCTAAGCAGAAGAGGCCAACCCAAGCTCTTCCAAATTCGGAGGGAGGATGACTCTTGGACAGCAGGACTGTCTGCTTTCCCTTTGTAGGGGTTTCTTTCTAAAGGGATGTATCATAAACCCCTTATATTAATATAGCTTATTCCCCTTCAGGTGGCTCTTTCTTTTTCTGTTTGCCCTCTTGTCTGATGGTGCTCAGGAGAAATTTCTGTTAATTGTAGTTTTTGTACTTTTGAGCTGACAGCATGTTTGTCTTGCCTGTTTTCTCATCTCTTCTTCCTCTCTGAAGCTGGTTTTAGATTTCACACTATGCAGCTAATGAAGTTAAGCAGCTGAAAGAAGTTTTGTGAAGAGATCCTGAGTTGAAGTGTGAGCATTGTGCTCATGAGCTACTAGGCTACCAAGACTTTCTTAGCTGTTGATACCTGCTGGAACTGTAGGAGTTGTTTTCAACACAGGAAGAAGTAACTTACTGCTTTGTGTTTATTGAAATCTTTTTCAGATTTTTTTTTTTCTATTAATCTCTACTTAATCTTTTTTTTTCTGCCAACTTTTGAGTCAGTTGAATCTGACAAGAATATCTCTTGTTTAATTTAATATCCCTACCACATCCTCTGCTGCTTAAAGCAGAATACTACCCTACTCTTTTTCTTGTCTCTGTTACATGCAGCCTTATCTCTTCATGTTTTGAAAATTTTGCTGGTACATATAATTGTACTGAACCTTAGTCTTTAGCTTTCTGTGGGTGTCTCTAACTTATGTATAAAATCAATTAGATGTAAACTTTTACATGACAGTTAGGAGAAGTCTTTGAACTAGAAGGAAATACTTTAACTAGAAGTTAAAGCTCCGATGGTAATATTATCTTGAATATTTGTGAGGAGTTGAGTATTGGGATTTTGTTTTTACTAATTCTTGAAACCTAACTGTTCAACACACTCTTACCTCTGATGTTCTTCTGTTTAGTGGTGTAAAGTTGCTGAGGTGCCCATATGTTCAAGTACAAATATAGCATTGCCTTGGAAATTTCGGATTTCCATGTGTGAGTACTTTGGGAGAGTTCATGTTGATGACTCCTATTGTGTAAGATTAGTGCCCTTCATTGTCTTCATTTGACTGCTTTTTAGGTATCAAGAGCTCAGTCTGAAATGGCTCTGTGTGTTTCTTATCTTCATGTCCATCCATGCTGTCATAGAACTTAATAACCTGATACTTCTTATCACTCGCTGCAAAATGGGTATGCTCCTTCCAGAAGGCAGAGCAACTTGCCTGGTTTCTGTTCCACCAGAGCTGATAACTCATTTCTTGTGCCTAAGGACTGAAAGGAAGTTTATCTCTGTTCTCCTGGCCTTTTGGATGTGGAAACGCTTTCTTTTGTTGGCTAAGGTGTTCCGTAAACCCTGTATGCTACTGAGCAGCAAAACATTTGCCACAGCTTTTATGAAAACAGTATTGTGGCAGGGTAAAATTATCATTGTATGATGAAAGCTGAGGTTAGGGGTTCATATAACTGTGCCGGATCTGAGGTCCTACTCTCCCAGGTCTTTCATGCATGCTGTTCCCTTGACGAGAGTGTGACAAGCAGCCCATTGTTTGACTAATTGTCTACAGGTCCAATATCCAAAAGGAAGAGTTCAAAGGAGAAGTCTTGTGCTTGTCTGCAACAAACATACATATTTCTTTGTCTAAATCTTCATACCAAATTCTCACTCTTGCATGGAAAAAATTTATTTCTGACATTTGGCCACTTTAGTTTCTCTGCAGAAAGAAGAACTTGTTACTGGAGAATTATTTGTCACATGTGAAGAAATAGACACAGACTGTGGAAACAAAAGGCTGTCTGTAACGTTGCAAAATTTGAAGCTGTGATTAATAAAAGTGGCCTTGATACTAGCTGGATAGTTCATCAATACTTTTGACCTTTATATATCTGTGAAGTATGTTTTGAGATCCATCTGTCCTGTGCAGACATATAAGGAACTTGATTTTTTTTTTCTTTTTGAGAGAGAACAGAAGGATTGGCAAAAAACATTTTAAAAATGCTATCAAAATTCATGGAGGGAAATAATCCACTCAGTGGATGGAGGGATCCATCAACACTGAAATACTGAAATATGGTATCTGAACATTTTAACAATGTCTTGCANGATCCATCTGTCCTGTGCAGACATATAAGGAACTTGATTTTTTTTTTTCTTTTTGAGAGAGAACAGAAGGATTGGCAAAAAACATTTTAAAAATGCTATCAAAATTCATGGAGGGAAATAATCCACTCAGTGGATGGAGGGATCCATCAACACTGAAATACTGAAATATGGTATCTGAACATTTTAACAATGTCTTGCATCAGAAGCAGAAGTTACTCAGCAACTAGGAGTGGTGTCTTCTCCTGAATGCTTTTTTAAAACATGATTTTGTATTTTGCCATTCAACTGATTTCTAAAGAGGAGTGGTGACCTGTAAGGTAAATATTTATTGTGTTTAATTGCCTATAAATTTTATTTTATGCAGATGGAGCTGCCTGGTTTTGCTGTTGTTGTTTGGATGTTTGTTTGCCTCTATACATCTGTGGTTGGCTATCCAAATGGAAAAGTAAGAGAAGCCTGTACTAACATGGTACCCTGTCATGGTGGCTCTCCTCAGCTGTCACCTGAGCACACCATTACAGTGAATGGGACTGAATTTAAACCAGGGGACAACATAGAAGGTATTGTGTCAGTTACAGCTGAAGAGTTTAATTTATTGTGTTTTTGTATTATAGTATGTCTTTCCTCAATTTTCTATATTGGATTTATCTAAGCAGTTCAATCTTGTTTAGGTCATCCGTTAACTATCATTTGGTATTTGTAAAATGAGTATCTGGTAGTCATTGCTGAAATACTTCCTTCTTTCTCTAAAGTTAAAGTTCCTTTTATTTTCTTCTGGCTTTAGTTCATCTGTCTGGACCAGATTTTGAAGGATTTTTTATACAAGCCCGGGATGCAGAACACCTGGATAGCCCTGCAGTTGGTTCTTTTGTGTTAGCTGACCGGAGACATTCTCAGCTGCTGACATGTGCTCGTACCAAGGTAGAGTCCAGTGCCTTAAAATGATTCACTGGGCACTGAGGGGATTGTACCAGAATGTCTGGAATAGGACAGAGCTAATCCATGTAATCTTATTTGAGCTCAGTGAGTCTCTGGGGAAATTGGTCCAACTTGGAGTACAGAGGTGTGACTCACTGCAGCTCTGGACTATTCTTATGAGCTGTTTAATCCATCCTGGTGATGGAAGGCTGTTGACTGCTGCAGGAAGATATAAATTTTGCTTTTACACAATGAACACAGTGTATCCCTAATATTAAAAGCAGGAACCATTGCACTGTCTCTTCATCCTCTTGTCAAAAAGTGGAGCATCTTCCTATGAAATGAAGAAAACCTCACTATTTCTGCATAAATGCTGTAGGGGCATCTACCTCATTGCTTGACTGTTCTGGATTTAAAGTTGTTCCTTTTAGTCTTGAATTTTGTTAGTATGAGTAAGTTGCAGTGTTACACCTCACCTGAGCTGATCATGACTGACTGGGAAAAAGCCAGTTGTGCTGGGGTTGTGCAGTGTAACAGTGCACTGTCTCTGCAGGATTTAGTTGCAGCCTCGGCTGACTGTGGTAAGTAAAAAATGTGTATCTAATGTGTAACTCTTGAAATGTGTGTGTTTTCAGAATTCAGCTGTCAGTCACACAAGTAAAGCAAAAAAGAAAGACATAAAAGTTTATTGGATTGCTCCTGGAGATGCTCCAAAACGTGTACAGTTTCTGTAAGTAAACCTAGTGTCAGGTCTAGTTTATTAAAATGCAGACAAGGTAAACCTGTGCTATTGTCTATGTCAAATATTGTCCAACAACTGCAATACTGTCCAGCATTGGCCTAAAAAGTCAACACCCCTTACTTGCTGCCGAGTCTGTGTTTATGCAGACACTTGTTTTTTAGGAAGAGCTTGAAGATGTTTGTTTTTTGGTTTGTTTTTTTTTCCCCCAGGGAGAGTATAAGGGGATTTGGTGACTGGTTTCTTTAGTGTTTCTAGCTACCTTCTCACTTCTCATACCTGCAATGTACACTGTTCAGAATCTTTTTCTTTACTGTACCTAACCAAATGATATATATATATAGCCTCCTGTTACACTACCAGCTTTTTGTGAACTACAGGATAAAAGCAATGCAGCTCTTTTCTGACATTCTAATCTATACCATAGACATGAATGTTTCTTATATCCACTGCAGCATGTGGTATTATGTTTTTAAAATCTTTTTCTGCTAAAATTTAAGGTATTTTCCTATTTCCATCCCTAAAATCGTAGCGGTCTCCATGAAGATGAGGGTTTTACAAATAATTTGTGTGAACTATAGATTCTTTCCCTTTGTTTTTTTTTTCCTTTTTAAAGTAGCAGCCAACTCTCAGTGTATGCAGTAATGACTCTGTGTGTGTTGTGTTTTTTAAGAGCCACAGTTGTGAAGAAATACAGGATTTTCTGGGTAAAGATTCCGGGTCCCATTGTTTCTCAGTCTGATGTGCTGTCCCCAACACCACCTTTGCATGCAACATCAGAGGCTATGTCAACTTCACATCCAGTTCCTTACATATCCAAGCCAGTAAGTAATGATAAAGCTAAATCCGGCTATCTTTATTGCTTGTGATGAATGGAGTTTAATGAGATGGCTTTGATACAGCCTATTAACAGAAATGGAGAGATGATGGATGTGTTACTTTGATATCTAAGGCTAAGAACATGACAGCTACCCTTAGCTGAGTTGCCTGAACTTTGCAGAGTCAAATGTTCTCATGCTGCACACAGGTCAGAAGATTAACAGAAAATTTAGAAATTAATGATCAGAAAATATTGTGCATGCTTATCATGAGAGATGAGAAAATACTTAATCTGCTCTTGACTAATACCTTCCTATTTAGCAACTACGGGCTCAGGAGCTTTCTTCGGTGAGTTCATCTGTGTTACCAATTTTTTGTTACTGAGTCTTAAATGGATTGAGCAAGCATTGCAATTTGATCCAGGATAACTGTGACTTATCATCAGTGTATTTTCTCAATGTGTATCAATGGAGTTTCTACTTTAAAAAGCAAGCATAAAGCTGTAGTACCCTTCTTTTCTTTTGCATCTTACAGCAGATATTACCTCTCCTAATATTAAACCAGAGGAAGGTTTTGTTTGAAGTTCTTGCTGACTTTTCCAAGTTATTCTATTGTAATGTCTTTAAAGTGAAAACTCAACTCAAATTTAGCTTGGAATTCACCATCATTTTACTTAATGGTCCTAGTGTAATTGTAGATATGGTTTGAGAGATTTGGTTTGTAAACATACATGATGTTGTTCTTTGTATACTTTTTTTTGACCATGGGTAGAAAGGAGGAAGAGAATGGAAACTCAATGCTCACAATTTTTTTGTTTGCTTAATCATTTAGTTTAGTGCATCAGGTTGTGGAATTACGAAGTTTTGCATTAGGAACCCTGCAAACTGTGATCCTGGAAGTGCTTCCTGCTTTTTTCTATCCTTCCAACAAGAGGGGAGTTCAGTTTTTATTGAAATGAGTGGTCCAAGTGAAGGATATTTAGCATTTGCATTTTCCCATGACCAGTGGATGGTGAGTGTTCTATTTTATTTTTGATAGTTGCTTTTGTGATGTTAGTCAAGTTTAAATGGAAATGCATATGGAAATACTGTCAGATGTCCCACAAAGTGTGACTCTCCCATAGTGCTAAAACACAGGTTGTTTCTTAGAGGTGGATATTCACTTTTAGCTCAGGACTGAATAACTGCAGTAGAATTTTCCTATGGAAATCTTATGGCAGAATTAAGCCTATCAGACTGAAATTCCTGATTAAATTAATCTCTATTTACCCATCTAAAAAATCTTACCTCTCAGAAAACCGAGTTGTAGTTCTGAAAATCATTTACATTTGATCCTTGAATCTGTCTTTAGTTGTTTGAATTTGATCCTCTACAAAGAGTCTTAAAAATGTTGAAAGATACTTCTTTCTGGCCTATGTTAAAGTGAAGGGATGATGCTGTTGACAAATGCATAGTCCATAAGCTACTTGTTGCACAAGAAGTGCTGTTTATATTCATATCCCTACTGCAGGCACACTTGGTTTTTAACAACACTTTTTTTTACAGCTGTGGAGGAAAAAAATCTTGTAGCTGAAGTGGATTTTTAAATAGCTCCAACATCCATCTCTGTCTTGTCTAGTTAATTTAGTAAATTCTAAATAGTTAAAGAAATTTCTGACTATGTGGTTGTTACACTGGGAGGGGAATGTGAATCATAATGCATGTTTCTATGTGTCATCTCTAACTTAATGTGGTTCCTCAGTAATAATACTGAAGTGTTTGAAAAATGGGAAATAAGAGCTTTATAACTACAGAAATCTCTCAGGTCTTGCTGCCTGTATTAACTCAAAGACCTTTTGGAGACTGCCAGTCGTGGTTTTTATTGGGCTGTAGGTATTTTTCTTTTCATCTCTGCAGGGTGGTGACGATGCTTATCTGTGTGTTAATGAGGATCACCATGTTCATGTGAGCACTGCCCAACTGAAGGAGCGGAGTCATCCTCTCTTGGATTCAGAGGTATGTTTTAAAACAACTCAGACTCTTTCACACAGAAAATACTTACTTAGAAGTAAGGTATGCTGCTGCTTTGTGATTTTGTTTTACACAGCAGGTGTAAATACTGAGGTAGATCCATAATTCTTTAAGGTGAGATTGGTTGGACTCTTACTTCCTAGTAGGTGTTAACTTTGGAAGTCTAAATTTAATTTGTAAAGATAGTCACATGATGGGAGCTTGGTCTATTTAGAAACGTTGTCCTATTATTAGTCTGTCCCTTTGCTAGAACTGCAGCTGCCACTGGTATGTTCTGGGTTAAACATTATGGGATGTAAAAGTCAGTGCTAATAAGTTCAAACCCTAAGTTGCTGTGTTGACTTGCTGACATACCTCTTGCATGCCAGTTAGAAGGGGTCCCCCTTCCCTGGATCACTCACATTTTTCCTTTTTACATCAGAGACACTCTTGTCTTTTGCAGGGTTACTTTTAAGCCAATTACTCTGCCAGTCTGAAAATGCTGGGTATTAAATATTCTCTGTTTTACAGAATGCCCTTGAGGATGTGTCGTGGAGGCTTGCGGATGGTGTTCTTCAATGTTCTTTCAGAAGGAGCATTCACCTCCCTGCTTATAAAGGGAGATTTAATCTGGATACCAGTTACTACATCTTTCTGGCAGATGGGGAAGCTGGTGAAGGTAAAGTTGACTTACATATGGTTGCTTTTCTTTGAACAGCTCCAAAGGAGTTAGTAACCCTTCTGTAAAATATGGCTTAGATGAGAATTGGTACCTGAATTAAGGTTTCCAAGTTTGAATTCAGTCACCTTTAATTCAGTCACCTTTACTGCTTCTCTGGATCATGGGTTTGCTTGTGGAAGTTACTGCAAATGTATTCATGTATGTGTCTTATGCTCACTTGATGATAGGAACTGATAGCTTCTCGAGAACTGGCCACTTTTTTTTTTTTAATGGAGACTAGAATCAAAGGGAATTATTCTTCATGTCTTCTCTATGTAGTGGAGAAAAAAGGTATTTCCCGTAGCTGGGTGAGTTATGTTTTGTACGTTAAATGTACAGGATAGCTTAGATAATGTTAGGTTGTTACCATATTGTGTGTTAACTTGTATGATTATGCACAGTGGTCACAACAGGGCTTGAACTGATGAATGAGGAGTGGGCACACTTACAAGTGCAGTGGCTTTCATTAGCAAGGAATAAACCACTTTGTCACTGCTCAGGTGGACTCATATACAAACATCGTCGTCAGCCCCTGGTCACCGATGGACTGTATCGTGTCACAGGTGTTCCTCAGGATATTGGAGGTTCCCGGGCCCCACGGCTTATCAAGGCTCATGGTAAGCTGCAGTTTCTAGTTTTGTCTCCCAGTTCTGGGCTTGCTGAGAGTGGAGGGTTAGTGCAGAGTTGGTGTTCCCTCTTGTCTTTCTGGCATTTACATTGTATATTCTGTTGGCTAGCAAGATCTGATACTCTGGTGGCAGAGTGAATTTATTATTTTTTCAGTTCAAGAACAGTGTTGGAAGATTCTTTTTGCCCATGAAAATGACCCCATCCTTGCCTTTTCCCTTAAATTTTTAACTGGGGCTTGTTTTTCTCTCTATTTGAAGTTGTTGTAGTTGCATTTTTGGTTTAGTTCTGTTTGAAATGAGAAACCACTCAACTGGCAGTCTGGAGCCAATGAAGTTAATGGGAATTTTTTCTCCTACACTATTGTACTTTAGTGCAGGTCCATGATAGAACTGCCACTCATTCTTTGTCACACAGTTTGTAGCAATGTCATCTTTTATTCTCTGATGTCTGAGTTGGTGATGGAATGGTTTCTCTCACCAGTATGTACAAAGTCTATTAATGCGTGTGCAGTAGCCAGAGCTGCTCTGTTATGTTGTGTGGGAAAAGTATGATTATGTTTTTGTTCTCTAGCAAGATAAAGTCTATGAAGCTGTAGCCTGAACCAGGTGATGTTTTTATAATCATTGGTCAATTCTGACCATGTGTATGTCGGCTGAACTATTACATAGTCTTGGAAGTTGTATTCATGTGCACTTCTTACCTGTCATTTACCTTGTTGGGTTGTTTGCTTGTTTGTTTTTTCTGTTTTCAGGAGCATTAATGTTTATTGCTTGGATTACCACAGTTAGTATTGGTGTAATTGTTGCACGATTCTTCAAACCTGTCTGGTCTCATTCATTCCTACTTGGAAAGGAGTTGTGGTTTCAGGTGGGCAAAATCTCCACATATCTCCAGCTGTATTTTCTAGCATCACTGCAAGCAGAATTATAAACCCACTAGATTGTAGAAATAGACTAAACATAGTATGATTTCCATCTTTCTTTAATCTTATAAAGTGGAAGAATTAAAAATCAGAAGTTCACTTACTTTACTTGTAAAGGTAAGGGGATTAGGAATATCTTTTATCTGTAGGTCTACTTAATGTCTTTTAATGATGTATTAAGAAAGCTGTAGCTTTCTAAAAGCCAACTTAACTTTTCTAGGTGCATCGTATGCTTATGTTGACCACAGTCATGCTTACAAGCATTTCTTTTGTGTTGCCTTTTGTGTACCGAGGAGGCTGGAGCCAAGTAAGTGTGTACTTTTTGTCTTGTTTGTTAACTCAGAGGTAGAGGTGGGAATAAATGAATGAGGAATTTCACTGCCAGCAATTAGGACTATTTCTCAGCAAATTTATGTGAAAGCTGTTTTTAAGTAGGCTGATTTCAAATTCTAGCAACACAGAGGAGGAATTTTGTCTCCTTTAAACTACAGCTGAAAATTTTCAGTATTTTCCTTCCTTCTCTTTCTCCCAAATAAATTCTTTGCTCACAGTTTCTTTATGTACTATTTTGGTCTTAATATTTCCTTAGAGAATATGATCTTGGTAGGGGAGTAAGGATATGATGGCTGACATTAGCATGGTAAATCTGCTGGGAAGAAGTGTTTCTGTGAGCTTAGCCATAACAGTGAGTGATAAGTTTAGTCTGGAGCAGTAGCTAGAAAGAGATTGTGTACCTGTTGCTTTCACCTGTATTCTGTTTGATGCAAGGTGACATCAAAAGTAAGAAAGTCCAGAAAGTATTTGAATTTGAGGTGGGAGAATATGGTCACAGGTGTAAGCTAGAGAAATTGAATAAAATGTTTTTAGGTGAAAGAGAAGACCAGTGCTGAGGTCTGGGATGACTTATAAAATATGCCTAGGCTGACGAGCTTGGACTATGGCTTCTCTAGTCATGTTAGTCTGCTCTTCAGCTGCTAGAATTTCTCAATACAGCAAAAAGGTGGGACAAACCCTGATCAGACATACCAGTGTGTCTGCTACCAAGGCAAACAATCTCCATCTGTTTGAGGGGCAGCTTATTGTGTCCTGTTGCCTCTGTCAGTGCTGCTCCATTGTAACTTACTAATAAAAGAATAAATACAATTTTTGTTTGTAAACTTCTCTGTTTATATAGATATGATGTTTAAGAAAAGTGTCCTCTGTTTAGCAAGCAGGTTTTCATCCTTATCTTGGCTGTGCTGTGATGGCTTTGACAATCTTTCAGCCACTTATGGCAGGTTTCCGACCATCTCGTCATGCACCAAGGTACAAGTGACTCATTAAATTACAGCGAGAGGAATTAAATGTGACTGTTTCTTTAAACATTCTTTTTACAATTTAAAGTTTTTACAGCTTGAAAGTAGGAAAAAATGTCCTTTGATTTCTTCTTCTTTCCCCCAAATGTGTAATCAATAAAATGTGTTTCATTGTTTTGTAGGAGGCAATTGTTTAACTGGTTTCACTGGGGTACTGGTACAACAGCCAGAATATTAGCTGGTGAGTAGAAGTAATGGTTGTAACTCCCATATAACTGATTTAAAGGATCTTTGCCCTTTATCTGGGCTATTGTTCATTTAAAACTTCTATGTACATCCAGTCCAGACATGTCTGAAGATCCTTTTTCTTGGTCATCTTTTTTTTTGTGAGTTTTAAGGGGACATTGGATACAACTTAGAGAAAAAGTGGTTTTAAAACCCAAGAAATTACTTAAAAAACTTAAATTCCTCTGTAATGAGGACCTGTCCTTATCTTTATGATTTCTTTTTGTCTTGGAAGATAGGAGAATAGTGTTCTTACAGGAGCATAGTTCAATGTTATTGAAGGGGAGACAAGAATTTCTCTTATAGATCCAGAAGCTGGGTTTAATTCTGATAATAGAGGCAAGCTTCCACAGCAACCTTAAGCACTAGTATTGTGGTAACTTGTGGTATTGTGGTCTTGTTGGTAGTCACAAGTGCTAGTGTTTGTTCTGGAATGTGATAGGGCACTAAGCAGGCTGAAAACCATCTTGGACTTTTCTTCCTGTCTTGGCCCTCACACTGCCAAAAAAGCCCAAAACAACCAAACAATCCCCTATCCCTCCCCGCAAAAAAAAAATCTCTCAACAACTTTCAGCTGTATGAACTCCTTTAACCTCATTCCTCAAGCATTTTTAGGTAATTCATGGAAAGTCTGTTTACAAAAGCATTGAGAGCGTTTTTAGAGCACATTGGCACAACGCACTTGTTGGTTTTTTTTATCTTGTTTTTACTGAATAGTTGTGACTATGTTCTTGGGAATGGATCTGCCAGCCCTTGACCTGCCAGACCCGTGGGACACCTATGCAATGATTGGCTTTGTAGCTTGGCATGTTGGTACTGATGTTCTTCTGGAAATACACAGCTACTGTCTCGTTCGCAAAGGTACAAACCCAGCAAAACACCTGTTGTCCCCTTGCTTGCTGAGCACAAAACCAGTGTGAATTGAATTTCAGGAGGTGTTCTTTGGCCTCTAACTTGGAAGCTGAAAGGGAGTAACTCTTGAGTAATAGCATCCTATCTTCTGTAGATAAATGAATATAAAAGAAATCAAGTTTTCAAGACACAAGTGTTCTAGAAGAATGGTGTTTGTGCCATTTTAAACAGTAGCTTCTCATTTCTCAAACCACAGTTCATAGGGAACTGAAATGTGCAGATTGACATGTGTAAATATTTTCTGAGACTTATTTTTTGCCATAAATTTGATTCCAGAGTGGGTATGTTAAGTTCAAGTTAATTCATGCAGATTTAATATGCATTTCACTGTTGACAAATTGCTGTTATTGCAGGAGCAAGCTTGAATGTTTCCCATTTTGACTGACTGGGGAAGTCCTGACTCCAATATGTCTAGGGAAAAGATGGGTAGTAACTTCATTAGAATTAGTTATCTCCACTGGCTGGTGTCACAGAGAGGAAGTGACTGCACATGTGAATGACCTGGGGCTAAGGCTGAGATGAGACAGCTGCAGAGTTGAAGTGTGATTAATTAATAGTCTGTGTAAGGTGGTATGTGGAGAAGGAGTGATTATAAAAGACGTGAATTTAAATTTAACTGTAGTAATTACTTCAGGAAATTAACCTGAAATGTTTGGACAACGAGTGTTCTCATGTTAACCAATACTTCTACTGAAAATACTTCTTGATGAAATCCAGTTATCTTAAAATATAAAAGGAAAAGGTGTTAGCTCAAAACTGAGTGTTTTGATTATTCAGTCTAACGAAAGGGACAGAATGTTTTTGTTTTTTTTTTACTTCAATGTTCAGAATTTACTTTTTGTAGGTCAGCTCCTGAATAATTTTTCATTTGTGCTGTTAGCGTGATAGTAACAGGTCATGAAATGTCAAATGAAATTCCCAAGTCCTTTTCAGATTTGATGCTGTGTAAGACACAGGATCAAGACCTCTGCATTATAAAAATGAAACCCCCCTTCCTCCTAAGGGTGGACTTGACTTCTGTTTTCCTTCCCATGAACAGTTGAAGTGATAGAGGATGACAGAGTGCAGATACTGCAGTCACTCACATCTGCAGAAGCAGAGGTGAGTCATGATTTGGTAACTAACTACTGTGAAATGGGATGATTCTTTGTTTAAACCAATAAAAAGACTGACTTTTCGATGACTTTTCTCTCCCTTTTCTTGCAGGGTCGTCTGTTTAAACAGACTGTGTTAACCATCTATGCCTGTGGAAATATAGTATTCCTTGTTGCCTTCCTGATAGCAATCAACCAAGTATGAAACATGTATTTGAGAATTTTGTGACAAAATACTGTTCAGTTGAAAAATCTTCAAGGAGTACTTTTTATTACAACTTTCTTCTCAACATGTCCCTGAAGATGTAATTGAAGAATGAAAGCACATGCATGTCATGCTCAGTATTAGGGATATTTGGAATTCAAATCTAGAGAGGAATCCTGCAGTCCTATGAGAGTCTGATGGGACTTTTAATGGGAACCTTTGCCTGAGTAAGAAAAGAAATCTCTATTTTTTTTTAAGCACACTAGTTAACATAATTGAAGCTTGTAAGTGAGAAGAAGACTGAGAAGATGTGCTGAAAATGTTGTTTGGATAGTCAGTTTCCTAAACCTTTTGTGAGTATTATTGGGGGAACTGGTAAGATATGACTGATCCAGAGTAATTTGTCCACTTTGCTGTGTTCTAATATGTGATATGCCAGCTTCCTGTTCTTGAAAGATTTGTACATAAAGAAACACCCAAACAAACCACGAAACTTTGTGAAAGATTGTCACAAATGCAGGTTGATGCATGAGCTGAATAGATAACAGTAAAATGCAAAAATGTTCTAAGAGCAGTGTGCTTGCAAAACAGACACAGGAGTTTAGGAACTTCAGTCCTTTAGTAAGAACACCATTTGCCTCACTCAAATTACTGCTCTCTTATCCCTCTTGGTGCTTCTGAATCATAAAGAGAAAATATGTTTGCAATATAAATGCATTAAACCTATCATAACTTATCTAAAACTCAAACCAGGAAGAACCTAGCTGTGTTTATGGATTTCTGTTTTACTGTCTTTGGTTGTTGCTTCTGAATTACTTGACTGTGTGAATAAGATGGATTTATGTCAACTGATGCTTTAATGGAAGTGAAAATACTCTGGAACATTGCAGTTGTATTTGTGCTATTGAGCAAAATGTAAATGGGGAGCTAGGTTGATTTCAGGAAAAGCAGCTTCTGTGAGTGTTAAGGGAGAGTCCTTTGAGCTGGCATATCTAGAAGGCAGAACTATAAGAATTCTATAGTAATTCTATTCTGGAAGAATATTGGAGGGCAATTTTTTAGTCAAAGGGGTTTTTTCCAAATATATGAACTAGATACAGAGACTAGAAAGAGACGATATTGTTTCACATTTTTTGTTTATGGTTTGCCTAAGTATGGAAGGATACTCTTGAAATGGCATTTTGGAAATGAAACCTTAATATGCTGTGCAGTTACAGTGCTTTGCAGTTGTGTTTTGTGGCTCTGAACAGCTTGCTCCCACACATCTTCATTTTTCTTACTGAATAGTATTGATTTTTAGTTGTAACAATTCAAGAAGTATTTCTCAGCTAGGCCTACTAAGCTAGCTGGGAGTGAAGGTGCTGAGAGTATTCAGGTAGAATAGTGAGTAGTGAGGCCTGACTTGGTATAGACTTTTACAGCAACATCTCTACAAGTGTGGCCAGCTCTAAAATACTTGTAGGTGTGAGTCAGGAGGTGGCTCTCTGCAGTTACCAAAGCTGTCTGGTTCTGTCTCTTTTTCCACCTTCCCAAGTCCATAGTGCAGCCTGTTGCATGGACAGGTAATATTCAGGAAGCTACACGTTTGTTTGTGGTCAGTGATATTTTTGGCTGCTCAGATATCTGATTTAGCCATAAGGGTGTTTATGGAGCTGGGATTAATCCCTTTGTCAGCAGCAGCTGACTGTGAATCCAAGTTGAATCATCTCCCTTGGAAAAGTCATGTGTGAATTGGGAAAGGGGGTCTGCAAAGAAATGAGTCACAAGCCAGGCTGAAGGAGAAGAAGCATGGGGCCAACTGTGTGGATGTGAGGTTTTTTTTAGAGAACTCTGGTCTCAAAAGCCTGGGAATCTCGGGCTCATCTACTGCTGAGGTTTTGTGGGGCTCTTTTGTCTACTGTGACTTCATAGAGGAAAAATCACTCAACCTAGGCATGATTGATGGCTTTTTAAATTAAGGTTAATGCCAGATTCTTTCTGTAATGCAATAGCTGTACTGAAGGTTGTTTCATTTACATGTGACAATGAACATGAGTTTTAAAACACGTATGTAAATATCTCAATAAAAGTTCTTGTCCGCTTTAGTAATGTGAAAACGCTGTCAAAAGGAACTAGAAAAGTCTTGCCTAGGAGCAAAATAAATTTTATGGTTTTTGTAGATGTTGTTTTTAAATTAATGTAAATCCTTCCTGGAGAAACTATTATTGAATTTGAATGTTAAAATAGTTTCACTTTTTATAGAAGTTTCTTTTCCTCAAGAAAGGAAAAAAAAAAATCCTTGTTCTACATTTAATACAACTTTAAAATTGGAAAAATTGTCAGTTGCTCTGGATAAATTTTTTCTTCCCTCAGCTTGCAGTATTGTCTAGTTTCTTATGGGAGTCCTTATGTGCAGTATTGTAACTTGATTGAAAGACTTGCTGATTTTACATAATTTCTGTTCACACCACCTCTCCTGCCCTTTTCCTGCATAACTAGTAAGAGGAAGTAATGCATCATTATATTCCAGTGTCTTCCAAAGTTTTTTGTGTACTCCTTTGAAAAATAAATCTGTGGAAGAATTTGATATTGGCAGGAAAATAGATGACAGGTAAAATTTTGTGACTGGTCTCACAAGTAGTTTACTGTTTTGATTGTTAGGTTCAGCCTCGAAATACTGGTCCTCTGCTCTTGGCTTAGCTACAAATCTTGTTCTTTGCCTGTGCTTTGAACAAAAATTACTTGGTAAAAATGTAATGGAGTTCTCAGCTACTTTGTTTTACTGCCAGTAATTTTCAGTTAGGTGGCATTTGTGTTCCCTCAGTTTGTAACACTACGTGGCGCCCTTGTACAAATTACAGCACTTCTGTTTTTCTTGCTTTCTGTAAACTGTCAGTGAGAGGTTGACAGGGAAAGGTTTTACAAAATAGGAGGTGTGCCTTAATGAACTAATTTGAAAAATTCTCAAGGTTTATTAAGAAAATCAATCTTTAAATTTAAGCCAGCTCATACAGATAGACATTCTGGAATGGGTTCTTGCTTGATATCTATGCTTAAGCTTTTGTTTGAGCAGGTATGGATGGTTTTCTTTTGTCATGTGGGTATATCCTTTTCCAGACAACGGAAGATGAGCAACAGTCACTAAGGAAAAACTGCAGTATTCTCCATTTCTATTCAGAAGCTAATACCTCAGTGGTTTTAGACCTTTGGTGCAGGCTGAAGTAAGAAGTGTCCAAGTGAATGGAAGGATGGTTAACAGGGTCAATCTGCTAGTAGATCAAGATACTCTTTCCTCACATAAATCTGACTTCTCTGATGGGTTTGTGTGAAGGTGAAACTGTTGCACATACCTGAGTAAGTGGCTCAGCAGAACTGGCACAGGAAAAATTCTTCAGAACATGCTTGGAACCACCTGTTTTAGTTCATACCTAACCCAGTTCAGCCACTGTCTAGCTTCTATTGGTCTTCCTTATGCTGTGCAAAAGTGACTTTATATAATGTAAACCACAAAATTGCATCACTCTGAAACAGCTATTTATGTCAATCATCCCACATAAATGATACTGTACTTTAGAAGGACAGCAGCTTCACCTTTGCTTCAGAAAGATGTTTGTCTTGTGGGGCCTTAGAAATCACTTGACTTTAATGATGACTTAGAGTTTTGCATGACATCTCTACTGACATTTGGAAAGGTGATTTGCCACCTTCTGTATTTCTGTTCTTGTTGGTACAGGATGCATGAAATCTCTGGGGCTGTAACACTCAGATGTTTTGTCCAGAAGCACAAAACCTTTCACTCTTTCCTTCCAACTACTTTTACTAGTATTGTGGTGATAGTTGCTCCTTTTCCCGTATTATTTAACAGTACAGGTTTTTGGGGGAGTGGAGGATGAGTGTCCATAGCTATCTGTTGCTGTTACAAAAACTGTTTGTGACTACTTCATATTACTCACCTCTCATTTTTTTTGGTGTGTCCTTAAGAGTTGAGGCTGAAGCCTTCTGCTCTCACAACCAGCAAATAACAACAGAAGCATAAGGAAAAAAAACCACTATATAACAGCAACAAACAAACGACAGGATAGATATAGAGCAAGTGTACTGTAATAAAATTTATTTGTTCTTATTTACTATTCCACTCTCCAGGTAACCATTTCTGACAAGTCTTAAAATTTGAGATTATTACCCACATCAGACTGGGAGCCACCAAATGTTTAGAGGCTACAAATCAGTCAATTACTACCATCGTGCCTCAGTATGAGGTAGTAACTTCAGTTTCCTGCTTTGAAAAGAATACCAGTGAAAAATTATAGCTTTTTTTTTTTTTTTTGAGTCAGCTATACCAGAATAACACAAGCTTTATCTATTTAGTGTTACAAATGAGGCTAAGACCTAGTGAATTAAAGCTGTTGTACTGATTTGAGAATAATGGTGTAGTGCGCTTTTCTCCCCAAGAACTATGTGCTGGAAAATCTGACTTGGATGTGATTTTTCTAGGTGTGATTGCTTTTAGGGCTCTTGCTTCCTCAATCATGTGGAAAGAATTAACCTGTTTTTTGATGGGAGCCTTGGAACTTACTGGACAACTGTGCCCAGCAGTGGCTGTACCTGTAACAGATCTTTGTTTTCAGCTGCAGGACAAGCTGCTGGCAACTCAGTATTTCTGGTGGGAGGCTTGCCTGAGTTTAGCTCCCCAGCCAACTGAAACCTAAACAGTATGGTTGTTGGAATTTTTTTCTGTTCTTGGGATTTTTTTGTTTGTTTTGGTTGGTTTTTTGTTTTTTTGGTTTTTCTGAGGGACAGGCACTGCCTTTCTTGCACCAAGTTTCTTGGAAAAGCAGGGCTTTCTCAGCAAGGTGGGAGGTGAAACGACACTCAGGAGGTCAGGCTGTTCGTATTATTATGCACAGGATGGATCTGTGAGGTTGTGGGTTGGCAGCATGTTTGTGGGATGGTTAAGAGAGCATGGTGTGAGCATGGCTACACTGTCATATGTAACAAAGAAGGGTGAATGGACTGTGGAGCTCTAGAAAGTGGCTAAATATTTAAATATGCTGACTTAATTATTTTTGGTTTGTTCTCCTATCACTTAAAAAGGAATGCTTTACATTTCATCCAAGGTAGTATAACTGGAAAGCACTTTGTATATTTACATTTCTTCCTGCTCCTCTCTCACATTTTGCTTTTTATTAACCAATGCTTTTACAAAAAGAATGCTGGAACAGCATTTTCAGTCAAAATCAGATAGATTGGCACACTTTAATGTGAAACAATGTCCCGTGAAGTTCCATGGAGATAGGTGTTTATCTGCTCTGTGTATATAGCAACAGCATATTTCTGATTATGAGAACAGGTATGCACATGTCTTCACGCTTGTATATACACTTCATTTATGGCCTTAGGTAACTTCCTACTACTTTTGATAAAATCCAGGATGAAATTTGTTTGTATGTGGCAGTTGATCAAATCTGAAAGTCTGTTAAAGTCCATTGCATTATGCAGAGGGCAAAATAGTCCATGAAACAGAGTAGCAAACCAAGTATTATGATCCAGAAAAAGTATGTGGAAGAAAGTCTTCTTAGCTTTATCTGCTTTGAGGGGTAAATTTTACCTCCATGTCATTACAGCTGTTAAAGCACCTTTTTCCCCAGCTTTGCCATTCTCATCCTCAGAGCTGCAAAAATAAACAAACAAAGCCATTGCATTTTAAGTCTCTCTTTCTGTTTCTGAAGCAAAATCTCCTTGTTTAGGAAAATGAAGAATACACATACCTCCGGTGGTTAATCCAGCAGAATGAGCATTGTTTTAGTGTTACAGAAAGAAATCAGTAGAAAATGTTAGTTCTGGTAATTTTGCAATAAAGTGAGTATATTAAGAAATTACTCCATATTTGCTATTTAAAATTTAACAGCTATCTTCTGTTTTGTCTGTTACCTTCACTAACACATTACAGAGAGTTGGTTTTGCTCTTGACTGGATGCTGACAGATTAAAAGGATGCATGAATAATTAAACAAACCCTTTGTTTAATCTAAACTCCTCAGTGGGAGCTGTAACTGTTTGGAAACCTTTTCCTTTGCTGTGATGCTCAGAGAAAATGTTCCTCTCTTCCCGGTGTTGTGAGTCAGAGTGGGAGTTAGTCATGTTCCTGATTTCATCTGAAGCAGTAACAGTACCTGTATAAACATTAGTATGGCTATTGTCTGTAACTGGGTATAATGTGAGTAAGTTTGAAAGGGACAGCAGTGATTTAATGTTAAGGTTATTTTTAGAACAGCAATATAATGCTGTTGTTTGATATGCAAAAGCCTCCCCCCAGCACATTGTTGATCTGAGAATGCAATGGAATTAATCTCCATTACTCTGACCTGTTAGTTTGAAGAGTCACCAAAAATAGCATGTCTCATTCCTGCACCCTGCATATGTCTCTCTGCTGAGACATGAGGGGTCAAAGCAGCTGTTTACTTGATTTACACATGTCAGCAAGTGTCCAACTCAAGTTATGTTTTGAATGCTGTAGTTGATGCAAATCATAGAAACATCTGAGTGTAACTTCATATCATAAAGTTCCCGATGTTAACCTTAGTTCTTAACAAAGACACTGTGTACTTTTTACTGGCTGAGGAATCCTGAAGGATTCAAGCCCTGGTTGTGGTTTGAGAACAGTCAGTTTGATGCCTCACTTAGAGCTCATAGTCTGTTTTTGTCTTGCTCTACACATTACAGAAATAGATGGTGTGCATGAATCTCCATTAAAAAGGGATTTTTGTATTTTACATTCTTCAACACAAATGGAGCTGTCTCCATTGTGTTTTTTGAAGGTTGCAAAGCTTCCAGGGGTAGGGAAAAAAGTAGCTCATCTAGACTAGCTATCTGCCAAAAGCTTTGGACCTTTGTGTCCCATGAGAGCCTGTTTCACACTGTCAGTAGGTTTTGCTGCTTATTCAGCTTTAGTTTTGCATTTCCTTATTCATTTCACTATGTCTAGCCTTTGTTCCCTCCCAAGGACTTTTCATTTCCCTAATGAGTATTGCATCTTCAAAACATTTGCACTTGATTTAATTTGCCTGAAATTTAAAGAAGAAAATAAGCTCTAATAATGCAAATATGAGTGCACCAATTATAGCGTTGTCATCCTTTTTTTCTGTATGGTTTTTCTGAGGGCACATACTTTGAGATATTGGTGGGAAAAGGAGGTTGTATGGGAAGGAAAATTACTGCTATAGGAAAAGAGGTATGTCCTACATCTTGGTAAAATTGTGGGCACAAAAAGCTCTTAATCTGATATATCTCTGTATAGATTGGTGCATGGAGCAATGCCTCTGCTTCCTTGTCCTTGGCCATTGCTAACTAATTCAGTAATTTGTTCTGAAGGTTCATTTCTTTCCTAAAGGAAAATTGTTACATAAGGGACCATCACACTGGTCTGTCCTGTTCTTTGCTTTCCATTGTCTTTCAGAGGTGTCAGTGCTTGCTTAATGTTTAAATGCTGCCAGTGCTTCCCAAAGCTTTTGTTTCTGAGAGGATTAGTTTTTCTGTTTTATTGTTTGTTGTTTTAGTAATGAATGATGAGCTACCAAAAATAATTGACTCCACTCTTTTCTCTAGTGGCCTTTAGGGTGAACCTGCTAGGGTGGGCATCAATGACTGCTTTGAAAACAATATATTTCTCTGAGAAACAGCTCTGTATAATACATTGTTCTAGAGCGAGAGGCTTTCCTGGTTTTGTTTCCCTTTTAGAAGTCTCAGTAGGATTATAGGGCTTCTTGGGAAAGATTGAGTCACTTCCTGGCTTTTTCCACTGATCAAAAATGTCCCAGGGAGTGGCAATAGATAAGTGGAGGGCTAAAGAACAATATGGCTTAGTTCCAAATTCTACTAGGCATGAAGATATGCACTTGGAGGCAGTGCTGACTGGGGGAATTTTGAGGCAATTGCCAAAGTGCTTGTAGTTTAGCTGGGATCCATTTTTCCCAATTGGCCATTTTCTTGTTGGTGGAATAGTTCTGAGTAAGTGACTGACATCAAATACAGATTTACAGGACAGATTCTCAAATATCTTTGCTTGATTTGCTCCTAGTGCCCTTTCCTGAAAGTCAGAATTTGTTTTTCACTAACCTCAAATGAGACAGAACCCAGATTGTTTGGGAAGTGTCTGAGTGGAAGGGGAAAAAACATAGAAATTTCAGATACTTCTCCTGAGAGACAAAAATAAGTGGGGGTTGGTACAGATAGAGATGCTCAGCTAACACCTCATGGCCTGTATATGGCCCACCTGAATGGCATGGCAGCTCTTGGTGCTGGAGAACACAGGGATGTACACAGATGGCAGGAGAGGTGCTTGAGGAAAGCAAAGGTCCTCTCAAGTAGTGCAAAAGTGTAGTGGCCTTATTGATCAGAAAGGATAGACAGTGCTGCTGGAATATTTCTGACTGTTGTGTGCATGACTCCGTGATGTTGATACTCTTGAAAGCTGAGAGCCTTGCTTACTGAACAGCTCTTCCCAATCACTGCCTACTGATGCAAAATACTTGAAAGTTCTCACGTGATCCAAAGGTCCTTCTTTCTCCTGGCTTTACATGTAGAGTAAAGAATTCCTGGGCTATCAATACAGCTTTAGGCAGGGTCTAAACTTACATTTTTCCTGCAAATTGTCTGGAGGGAGAGAATGTGGCATCAGGATCCCTGGTCTTCCTGTAATTCAACCAGAGTGTTCTTTCCTTCAAGTGGAATGTGACTACACTCTGAAATCTGCTGCTGTGTAAGTATACTTTTATGGAGTTTAATTGTATGCATTAAAGTGCAACATAATCATAAAGAAGAGTTTTCTATGTTTCTGGAAGATTTTGCTATTGCTTTCAAACTTTTATAATAAAAATTTATAGTAAGAAATAGATACGGTAAGTATTAAGAGAATATAAAAAGTATTCAAAAATAACTCTGTGGACTACTGGACTAACAGTGTGTAGTGATGAAAACTGTTTCATTATCTTTCAGAAGCTATGAAAACGTCTAACTCGGGTTAATGAAAAACTGTTAAAACTTGCATAAACACTATGAAGACAAGGTTGGCAATGTTGATTCCTCAAAAATACATAGTAAAGCTGATTATTAAGCAGTCTTTCTTATTTAAGGAGTAATTTGGATGATCTAGGAAGCAGTTGGAATGCAGACAGACAGAAAAACATGCCATTGAGGCAGGAGGGATTGTTTAGTAGCAATGCTGTTAGTTGCCTTCAGGAAATGAAAACTAATTCTGCTAATTTTGGTAGCATTAGTGGAACTTGAAAGAGAACTACTTTTAATCTTTGAAGGTTACAGGAATGGCACTTCTGTGATAGTTTGTTTTCCAAATTTTGGTGTGGTAACTAATGCATTGCTAAAGACAAAATAATTCAACAGATCCAAAATGTAGATTGGTATTTGTTAACAAACAAGAGCAAAAAAATTATTATTAAAAGCATATTAGTCTGAAACAATCCAAACAATATAAGAAGTGACACAGTTGCCAGCAGATAAGAGCAACATGAATTTGCTACATGAGCAAACAGCAGTGACAGGATTTTCCTTTTCTGTTACCTGTTAGGGAGGGATCTTCTGTACCATCTCCAGACATCTGGCTGTGCAGATGAGCATGGTGTGTTGGTGAGCTTAAGCATTCCTCTTGTTCTTGCAGGGAGATGGAATTTTTGTGGGGTACCTTGTTGAGGCTTGCACCCAGAGTGCTCACAGGGTTTGTCTGTTGGGCTTCTGTGTTTTTCCTGTTTGATGGCTGATAAACTTGACTATAATGGCCTATGGGATGGTATGCTGGTTTCTCAGATTTGCTGTCATCTTCATCATCATCATCATCAATGACAACTAATTCTGCACGGATAACCCCATCGTATTGGGACAGCTTCTGGCTTGCCTCTGCGTCGTCGTCATCAATGCGCTGATAACCCATGAAAACCATTGTCACAGGCTCAGATTCATCCACGTAGCAAGGTACAGCCTGGACGATGTTGTACCGAACATCCTCCTCATCTTGAGGTGCAGGAGATGCTTCGTTAGGATGACAGGGATTTAAAAACCTTGTCTCACTATGTCTTTCCCTTGTATTCTGGTAAGGTTTTAATTCCTCATGTGCAGCATTTCTTTCTTCATTATGAACCACCCTGTTCTCAGGATTAGTGTGCACTTTCGTCTCTGTATGTGAAATTATTGCTGAGGGAGACTTGGGTTGTATTACCTTTGGAAGATCAAGGCCATTCTCTTTATTTTGCTGCATAAAGGGCTCTGTTTTGGAGGAGAACCCTGTCTGATGATTGCTAAATCCATTAATCTCTCTTTTGTCAGTGCCTTCTGGTTTTGGTCCAGGGGCTAATTTGTCTTTCTGAGGAGTAACTGGCCTGCAGAATTTGTTTGCAAAGACAGGTTCATGGTACTCCGTGGGAGACTGAGAATTTTTTTCAGTTGCCTGCCGTAGCAGGTCTTCCACTTCAACAGGAGCAAGTTCATCCATCCCATTTTGTGTTGTACTCCCATTTGAAGACACAGCATAGACTGACTTCCTGCCGTCATCATAGACTTTAATCCCTGTCTCTTTAAACTCCTTTGAGGGAAGAGGTATTGTTGATAACACTGTGTTTTCACCTGTCTTCATGTCTTTTTCAACCTTAATTTCCATGGCAAACAATGCTGTTGAAAGAAACATGTGCTTAAACTAGGAATGCAGTAGCTGTAAGAAACACAGGAGTTCTGACAGTGATAGAGGACAACTGTCAGAATGAATTACTAAATATGTGAAATTATCAGACACACAACCAATATATTAGATTCTCATTTTGAATGTCCCCTTTTATCCTGTGAAAAAAATATTTTCATTTTGTGAGGAAAAATCAGCTACTGAGGAGATTTCATTAGCAGCTGTAGTTTTCATTACATGATAGGCTGAGAAATCCAGATTTAACCTTGGCCCCTGGCATTATGCTGGGCAATAGCAGATGGAAGAGCTCAATGTGCTATAATGCCAGAGACTCTTGGGCACTCTGAAGGGTTAGGAGGCTTTGTAGTAGTTGGGAAATAACCAGACTACTGCTGGCTACCCAACAGCTGTAAGTGCAGATAGAAAATGTGAAATGAATGATATGAAGGGAGTCTGTACTTAGTTATGACAGGCAGAGGAATGAAGTGCTGGAAAGAAGTGACAGTGGAGAAAAGAGTTATTCTCAGTGGCACATACTTAACACCACTGTCTCCCCTCTCAGTTTTGATGACCTAACTGCTAACACAGCTTAAATGAGAACAAATGTCTCATACCTGTAATGTCTATTCTTTGCTTAAAGTGTATTAGATGGAATATATAGAAAGCTTTTGTATGTATTGACACCTTCTGGAGTTACTAATAAGCAGTACCTTTTCTCTTTTCTTCATCATCCATGTCAGCATGTGCTGTACTTCTCAGTGCAGAAGGTCTGAAATACTTGGGAAGGTCAGGGATGCTGGCATATATGTAGTCTGCTGCCTCTGAGTAAAGAAGATCCACAGATCCACAAAGCATTAGTATGTTTTAACTTACTTCTACAAGAACCTTTTAAAAAAATATTCTTTTGACTAAACGTACCTTTTTCAAATCCAGCTTTTTCAGTCTTCACAGACTAGGTGGGAAAGAGAACCATTAACAATAAATGTGATAGTTACTTTTAAGATGTTAACTATACAATGCTTTGGTTTCCCTGATAGCTTTAACTTTTTGTGTGCAGTTTCATACAGAGAAGGGGCTAAAAGTGAAATGTGCTCAGTTGGAGCATGGAGAGTGAGACAGTAAAATTTCTGTGGTCTTTTGCCAATATGATTCCAAGTCACACAGGGAAGGACAAAAATATTATGAAGTGTTAAACAGTGACCTAGCCTCCTACTGTGGCCCAACCTGGTTGGCATAAAAAGATTTTTTTTTTAAAGGTCCTGCTTTGGCTTTCCGGTTTTATTTATCTCCCTGTGTATCTTCAGAGAATGTGTGTGTGTATGTAAAGAGAGCTGGAGAACTGAAGTTTAGTTTCATCACTGTATTTTTGAGACCGTTTAAGATGATTTAAAACGATTAAAATTACCTTTTGACAAAGACTAATGGCTGATAACGTTAAGATGCATCATGACCTCTGTCAGGTGGAGAGCATGATGCAGTTTAACTGGGCATGTCTCCTGAAGGAGCATGAATAGACCAGCCTCTGTACCTGCTCTGTACCTGGTGTGTCTGTCTCTGGCTGAGAGGCTAAGTTTCTGGCTGTCAGTGGCAGGGCTGTTATTAGAGATGTGCTGTAGATAAGATAGGAATTGTTCCCCCACCCCCAAAAATAAGCAAATGGAGACATATGGGCACTTAAACAATGTAACATCTTGACCTCTCTCCTGTTTGAACTACTGTCACTTCAGACAAAAGCTCATGACCACTCATGGGATCCAACTAGTTCCTCTTTCCCTGGACATGATGATGATTGAGTAATAAATTCTATTTTTGGCGTAACATAGCACTAACCTTTATTATGTCTTCTGTTGTTTTTTCAACAGACTTCAGTTTCTTTAAAATTGCTTCTTCTTTAGCTGAGACTTCCATTTCTTGTCTTTCCAGAGCCTCAATTTCCTTCTCCAGTCTGTAATCACAGTTGCATTTGATTTAATACCAGGCAGAGAACAACATTGTAGAGTTGATGCATTGGGAATATAGACATTAGTGAAGCTGGTTCTACTTACCTTGACAAACTTTTATATGAGATAATTTCATACACATTGGGAAGTAAGTGTGAAATAGTGTTTTCATTTAAAAAGAAACCCAAACCCAACATCAAACAAAGCCTTCCACATGTAAACATGAGCTGTTTTGCCAGTTAGGACTTGGCTAATGGGTTAACTATTTTCTTTCAAAAGCCTTTATTTTTGTGTGAAAGGAATATTAAGGCCTAGGAGTCAAAATTTCTTTTGGGCTGTTGACACTTGCTGTAGGTTTGTATGTTACAGCTCCCTTCCCTGCTCTTCTTATGTGTTAAGTCTATGTTGTATGGTTTCTTGCATATTAAAGCTGAGTACAATAATTAAGATACCTTTTTTTCTGATGAGTATTTTAATTTTCTTAGTGTATGACAAACACTTCTAGACAGAAAGGTCCAAGATAAAAAATTGAATCTCTGTATGAGAGAGATAGAAAGCTATTCCTGGTTGTCTGGGTGTAAAGCACACCACTAACGTAAAGTATCTTGGTCAAATTTTTCTCCATTGAGTAAGGCAGTGACTTAAGCAGGTGTCCTGTTTCCTATTTTTTATTCTTTCTAGTCAAGACTACTCTTTTCTGCGTAAGTGTGTATTTGTTGGGCTTTAGGTGGAATTTGCCTTATTAGCTGAGTCAATTGGTAAGTTGGTAAGTCAATTTTCCATGAAGATCTAGAATCCAACTCCAGAGTTAAATCTGAAGTGGGACTTGAACTGAATGTCTTATGCTGTAGGTTAATGTTGTATAACTTTAGTCTCCTGGTTCTTTTTAAAAGAACGTCTTTTAACTTTAAGGAAGAAAGGAAAAATTCAAAAGCTTCCATATTTGAGTGAAATATGCCTTTTATTTTATTTTATTTTTTTTAATCCATGCTGGAAATCAATGACTATAGACCTAAGGCAGCTGCAACTTATACCACGTTTTGCTGAGAGCAGTCAGAATAGCTACAACTAGATGATCTGAGACAAAATTACAGATAGAGTCATAGAAATGTTGGCCTATAACCCCAGAGGTGGCGTATTTTTGTATTTTGACTTCCTTACTGTGTGCTAGAGGCACAATATTACACAAAGTCACCATGAATGATTAAAGTCTGCCATCCCTTTAAAGTAATCAGACTAGAAAAGCTGATTTCAGGTTGATAGATGAGCATTGTTAAATTCCTCTGTGTGGCTGAGGAATCTGAATTACCATTAGGGCACCTGCCCTATTTAAACTCAGAAATGTAGAGCTACACTAACGTGGACTTTTATCTATTGGTGACAATGTTCTCTTTTTTGATATACAAAGTATCACAGACCTCAGAATGGAATTGTGGAAAAAAACAACAACAACCCTCCAGGATAAAAGTAAAAGATTAAAAAAAATATTTAAAGCTGCTCACACTTTAGATCTGAGCTCCACAAGATGGTCTTAGAACTCTGATCAAAGGTACTGATTACAGTGCTAAAATTTAAAAATTTTCCCAAGGAGGATGAATGTTTGTGGATAGCTATAAAAAAAAGTCATGACTATGTGCCATATTTTTGCACTTCTTTTGAAACAGTCTTTGTTTGATATATTGAGATGTTTTGTTTTTAGATGAGACTTGATTGCGATATTATTGTAATTTGAAAATCATTAAAAGCTCACAGAAGCATAATGAGCTGAAAAAGCATTAACTTATACTGTGGATTTATTTCAATCTTGGCTCTAAACCCTCCTGGACACAGAAGTGTAAGGAGAGGAGGAAAAATCTTGGAGATACTTGAACAAAGGGAGGTGGGGGGAAAGAGAAAACAAAACCCCAAATAAAGTCAAAGATTATAAACACCATGTATTTACTGGGTGATCAAGAAACAAATTAAAGTTTATATATGCTCTTACATCCATACCAAGATCCACTTTATATGGTAATTAAGAGACTTGATTCAATGCTCAGTGGGTTTAGAGAGAAATTCTCATACTCGCGTAATGGGAATTGCATCTAGACTCGTAGTATCTCTATTGCACTTAGACTTGCAAAAACAGATTTTATGGTTCTATTTCAGAGCATGTTGTGAGTTGCACAAGTTGGAATTTGTGGAAAGTAAACTTCTAAGAAATGCAATCTGCATGGTTCAAAGAAATGGAAGCCCTTATAACATCATGCAATTAAAGTTAGGCAAGGATCTTTCTGGTGTGTTTAAATGCTTAGAAACTTCTAAATCAATGACATTTTTATAAATTTATATCACAATTTGTCTTGAAAGGGTCTAACAACTATTCTAGCAATTATATGAAACTACCTTTATTACACCGTTGCATTTTTTTGGAGAGAAATGGAAGTATAACACTGCTACTGTTTTAAGTCAATCCTTTGAATATTTCTCCTCTTTTCAAGTAGTACTAACTATTTGAGAGGGGAAAATAAGTAGCATAAAGGTGTGGATGAGAGGAGGTACCTTAGAAGTCAAGGCACTAAGTGAAAGGTTTCTCTGCCAAAGTAGCAGCTGAATTAAGAAAATCTATGGAGATTGCCTGGATGCTGCTGGCCACCAGCTGATTTGCTGGAGTTGGCATCACTGCCGCCCCAGGAAAAAAAAAAATGGCTTGAGAATGAAAAGCAGATGGGAAGACACCACCCTGAAGAATTCCAGACTGAGGGGAAAAGGCAGTTTAGCAAGTACTCACATGTTTTGAGGTGAGTCAAATGCTTTAGCAGCTCTATAGTATAGCCCCAGTCTGCTTTCATACATCGTTGCAGGCAATTGAATAGACATTAGTTGTTTCGCAATTTTACATATATTGTTTAGCAACTAATTCCATCAAGAATGAGTGTTACTAGCCGAAGATTAAGTGAGAAAACAGGACTCCTAATTCTTCATTCAGCTTGTAGCCTGACCAAGGATGTACTCCCTTGGTTCACTGAAGCTTCTAACATGTAAAGAGAGTAAATAGGACAGATAAATGCAATTTTTTGTCTGTAACCAAAGCATTCAACCATTTGTCTCCAAGATGGCTCAGGCTGCTCGCTATTCACTGTTTTGTCATCGATACAAACAATGGGACTTCTCCCTTTTATAAATAAAAGGCTCAAATCTGAACTGATTAGCAGACATACACCAGCTCAATTTGACACCCAAGTAAAGAATGTTTCAAAACAGAGGTCCGATTTAGGAAGGTGATGGCAAGACTCATGTCCCTACTGTAAATAATCTGCCAACAATTGGAAATGTCCTCTCAATAGAAAGAAAAAAGGACTTGTCTAAGGGTAATCAAAAAGTCTTTAAAGTGGTTAATAATTTAACTGAAGATAAAACACACAGTATAATCAACAGAGTGAACTGAATATCTCCAAATCAAGTGAGTTTTAGTAGTCAGATGCTTAGAAGAAAGAATTCTACTGAGCCTCTCAGTTTGTATTTCTACTGTATGACGTGTCTACATGATCAGTTTAGCAATGTTTGATTTGCAGGTTGAAGGTCAGACAGGTTCTGTTAGCTTTGGTGATATCTATGGCATAGCAAAAGCACTGTGCACGAACTGCGCGACGCATATTTTTTATTTATTAGTGGACTTTATTCCTAGGTTTCTATTTCAGTGCTGGCTGGTTTCAAAGTGGCCTGGATGTGGATAAACAAGCTGTAATGCTATTTGGAAGGCAACATAGATGTTTTTCTAGATGCCCTTGCTAAACAGATATTTGGGAGTGGTAGGAAATTTGATTTATAGCAAAAGACATGTGAATAAACCTGCCTAAATTCTTAGCTCAGGCTTTGCTCATGGTCAATAGGAATTTGAATCTAATCTTTCACTGCTTAGAGAAGGGCTGAACTTCCAGTGGTCTGATGGGGAAATGCTTACTCAGCACTATTCCCTTGTTGCTCCTTAACCCGTTCTAGCCCTAGATGTTGTTCTTTTCTGGCACTCACACTGTCATATGGACCCCTCTTGCATGCCTTCAAAATGACAGCCTCCTGGGATATTTTCAGAGCATGCTGTCTACCTCCTACCACTGCAAAAATGAATCCTACAGAGCTGTGTTCTGTAGAGAAAAGTGCTTTTGAGCAAGAAGTCAGCATAATTATAGGACAAACTAGCGCTAGGCTGCTGCCTGTCAGCCAAGAGAATTATTATCTGTGTCAGAGATGGAGTAAGGAGGGAAGAAGATGGGAGAGAAGGTAATCTTCGTGACAGCTTTGCTAAAAGAGCATATGTAGGAGGGCAGTGGAAGAAAAGTAGAGAGAAAAATGCTATTGAATTGAAACAGAGGAAGAAGCAAGGAATTGAAAAAGGATGATTAAACCTTCCAGAATCTAATGGAACAGGAGCATTTCATCTTTTCTGTGTGTGCCAAGGGGTTGTACCAGTCAGTATGCCTGGACCCAGGGAAGGAGCTGACTGTGTACACAACTCTGTGGTATTTGAGAAGGACTAACTGGAGCTAATAAGCACTGGAATCATGTCCATATTAAATAAGAGTCTTTAATGAGACTGTCTCTGCAGTTAAATGTGAGTCCTTATGTGACAGGGAAGCGCTAGGTGTAGAAACATCTCTAATGAAAGGTTAAAAAAAGACCTTTGCTGTAGTAGGTTTCTGGGACTAAATTGAGTACAAAACACAGAAAACTGAAGATAAATGTTACTGATGGGGCTAGGGAGCCTGTACTGTTCTGAAGAGCTGTTATGGTGAAAGTCAGGTATTAAAGGCTGTGCCAGGACCTAGTGAAACCAAAGAAATGTCAAAATTTTTTGTTACTTTGAATTTCTGATTCAACAATTGCTATCTCAGAGCAAGTCCCATATGTTGTGTCTTACACCTACTGAATACAGCATGGAAAGGATATATGGAATTAAAGAAACAAGTACTCTGCAATATAGTTATTGTACTGTTTGTTACAATTTACAGTATGGAAAATTGCGTTCTGTATTCTCTAATACTGCCTGTCTAGAAAATATGACAAGAATTGCTTTACTCTGCACGTGTTTAGCACTTGTTGATATTTTCATCTTTTATAAATTAAGGCAGGACTTTTAAGATGGGACCATTTTAACCCAGACACAAGGGCAGAGGTACTTCCCTACCTGAAAATGTCTTGTTCCAGCTCATGAGTCCGTTGTTGGTCCTCCTGATTCTGCTTTTGCATTTCTTCTTCTTCTTTTGGAGTCATAGAACTAAAGCCATCCAAGAGCCATTTTTCTCGCAAGGCCTTTTTCTGATGGGGAAAAATAGACAAGTAAGTGAATGCTAAAAGTTAGGGTAAATAAGCACAGCACTTTGATCTATCCAGCATAAGGCAATCTGGCTGCACTGAGTGTCACTGGAAGAGAAATACTAAACAACTTTTGTATTTTGAGATTGACTTAAAAGCAAAATCTTTAGGAACAATGTCCCATTTTTTAGTTCATCTGACAAAAATGTAGAGTATGTCAGCTGCTATCCGAAATGGGTTAATGTGGGTAAGTGGATCCAGTGGTTTGTGTGTCTTCAATAAAGCAAACCGGTTGTACAGCCACACATATAACAGACTCTTGTGAAAGACTTCAGTCAGAAGCACAACAGTTTCATTTCAATAGCCCTAATTTCTGGGGTCCTGGCATTGCATAGCTTCTGGAGGGAGGTATAAAAGATGAGAAGTTTCCTGTAAATAAGATTGTATGGGAGTAAGAGATCTCTAGGGAGTTAGTGATGCTGTGCTACCCCTGGAACTTACAAAGATCTTGTGTACTTGTGAGAGTAAACTCACATTTCAGCTGGGGAAGATGTGTGGGTTAAGAGGGGCAGTGGAAAGGTGGAGCAGGGGCAGCTGATGCCTGGTTAGTGTTTCAGCTGACCTACTCTGTATTTAGAGCTGCTGTTGCAGGGGCAATCCAGAACTTAGATATTTAGGTCCTGATGTGGTTAGTGCTTGTGGAGTTCTTTCTGTGCAGTGATGGCTTACAAATGGGTGTGTTGCATGTGCACAGGTATCTCTCACAGGTGTGTTTTCAAATTCTGAAAAATACAGTTGTATGCACTGACTTCTTCCTACAGCTGCTTTACACTAGGAAAGGTGGTACCTGAAAGCCATCAGAGATCTCAAAAATACTCCAGATATAGAAAAAAATATTCTTGGAGATAAGTTCATATTTGCAGGCCAAAACTTGTAAACCATGCCAACTTTCTAGCATTCTTTTTACTACTTTTACCCTAACTCAGGGGTATAAATGCTGTTGCTGCCTTGGGGAAGGAGTTGGGTGGGACTCTTTCAATAGGCAAAAAAGAAGCACACATATAAAGTCTTTAATTAACCATGAATGTCCTAGTTATAATTTAGATCCCTTGAGCTGTCTAATTTCCATGTTAAGTTTTTAGTTTTCTCCCCCCATACAGTTTTGTTAATTGCAGGATGTGGATGCAGATTACATTGAATTTTGACTACTGCTGCTTGAGGCAGAGTGTGCCCAGCACTGGTGAGAAGGCTGCATTAATCTCAGTGCTGCTTGCAGGGGCTATTGGAATCCCTGCCTGCATCCTGTGTTGAGTCACTTAAACTGTTGCTTCCTCCTACACTTTTCTATTTATTGTGTACTTTCCATGAGGTTAATATTGAGGCCCAACTGGCAGAGGAAAATATACGTAGGACCTCATTGCAGTTCAAAGCAATATTCCACTTGACATATAATGCCATAGAAAGTGCGTCTAAAACAGGCTTGCTGAGAAGTCTGTGCAGTCCATGGTGCTTTTAATTTTTTCACTTGTGGGATGTAAGAGCAACATTTACAGTTGCCTTAGTCTGCAGGACAGTATTCTGTCTCTCTCAACACTGGATCCTAAGAAATGTTGGTAAACACAGAACTGATTGCTCAAAACTGATTTCCTGACCCTTGACTCTGTCTGTAGAATCACTTGGCAGCACTTCCTGGTCGCTGTGTTTTAGACTCTTATGAAATAAATGCAGATTTTAATGGGATATTTTTACATGACCTGGGAGATGCAGGTAGCCTGGTGTTGGTACAGCTATATTGACCACCAAATACCGTGTTCTCAAGCTGGTGGACACGTAGTTATTAATACCCTCTCTTTCAAGATGTTTAGATTTTAATGATAAGTAGAGCTTCTAGAAAAGTGAGGTTTTCATCTTGGCTGGAGCATATTAGTCTAGCACGTACGTCTCCAAAAGTAAATTTATAATTCCTTGTAAGATTTAGAATAGGGCTGGCACTGTAGGCCTCAGAAACTGATACCATCTACTGAAATCAACAAAAGCTTCTGTATGTATAGGGTTAGGCCCAAGAAAACAAACTCCCTAAATGCAAGCGTAACACAATAGTGTTATTTTTGCATGTTTCTAGAGCAGTTTGCTGCTACTACCAACTAAATGCCATGTAATCTTTTTCATTTTATTAGCTATTTTTGAAAGAATGACACATCATGTAGTTTGGAAACGACCTTTGAATAAAAGATGGTTTCAGGTCAGTTCCATCCAGGCAGCGACACGAGCCAGTGCAGGAGCAGCTACTTTGGGCCTGACAGTTTTTTTCAGCTGTCTAACATTTCCTTCCATGACAAAGTGTCTCTAGCTCAGAACCAGGCTGTGCACATGTTATGGCACTGACATGAAAGCACCTTCCTTTCGCATTAGGCTCCGTGTGTGAAGCAAAAGGGATATTTGTATACTGTGATGTGATAAAACCCTGGCAAGGGCCAGAGTGCTGGAAAGTAATCACTTTTTTTTTGTGGTTCATGGCCACATCAGAAGACTATGACAATATCCTGCAGGTTCTGTGAATAATTTACAGTGTGTGCTCCAGGTGTAACTCCACTACCATCCTTAGCAAGACTGGACTGGCACTGAAAGAATCATCCTTCTCTGGAAAGCAAAGATGTTTTGAGTTTGTGGCTCTCGCTCTCCCAGGGATATGGCAGTTTACCTTATAACATTTTGGGGAAGGCGTGAATAATTCCCCAATTTTTCACAAAAAAAGGCTGGTTCAACACTGTTAACTACTGGAAGAAGGAGATGTGTGACAAGCACCTACAAGGCAGCACTAATGGAGTTCAGGCACGTCAGAAGCCTGGAAATTAATAAGCTAAACTGTAAAAGCTCTTAGGAAGTACATGCAAATCAGGGCTGACTGCGCTTCTCAAACAATTCTGTCTTGTCCTTTCCCTTGTTTCTTCAGTGAGAAGGATTCCAGGTACAAGGAAGGATTAGTTGTTCATGCAACTAGAAATACTGGATAAAATTTCCCCTGTACCCACACTAGCAGCCCCCAATACTCCTTGCAGTTTGAAGCAGTGAAGTCCTGTCCACACTGGTGTATTTGTTTGCACACCCTCCACTTCATCTGAGAGAAGTGCACATGTAGGGAACAAATGTTCATTCTCCACTTCTACCAGACAACTAAGATCTGTCATGATGCCTGATCTGTGTCTTTCTAGTAAGAAGTTTGATTGGGGAAAGCAAACAAAGTCATTGAGACACCAGAGCAGTGATTCCTATTTGAAAAAAGGAAGTTAAAACTTCCTTTTTTATGCAACAAACAAAAAAAAATACCAAAGAAAAGTTCCAATCAAAAAAACGCCACAAACCAAACTACCAACCTTTTAATAAACCTGTTGCTAAGAGTTATAAATAGGAAGGACAAAATGAGGAACAGGACAGTGATATCTATCTAACAAGAACATCTCTATGAGAGTGAGATTTACTAAGCTGCAGTAGTTGCCTAGGGGACAGATGTGAATTATGTTACTAGATCATGGAGCTCTGGATTTCACCATGCACATAAGTGGTATGTGTATAAATGAGTGGAATCAGCCTGAATCACTAGGGAAATGATCTCTCAATAAAATTTACTGTGGTGTTCAAATGTTTTAGAAGTCTGAATCTGTTTTAAGGCAATTTATGCACTGGATCCTTTTGTTTTTTGACTCTGTTGAAATACCTAAATTAGTCTGAAGCAAAAATGTTCATTAAAGGACAAAGCTTCCTGGGCACAAAGCAGAAGATGTTAATGTACTAATGTCGTATTTGATATTAGGTGCCTGTCTCATTCCCGAACTGGAAAAAGTAATCTCCATTTTGTGTACCCCAAATAACTAATGATATGAATGTACAGCATATGTGTGTATGTAAGCACATATTTAAAGTATATCTTAAAATGTATGCTTGATTCTTCTTTTCCATGTGAATAATTTTCTCAAGAGATCCTTGCTTTGCCTCGTATATACAATAGGACTGATGTAATTTAAAAGCTTTTCTGTGTGATATCTCTAGGATTTCCCATACAACAAGCAGGGAAATCACAGCCTCTGTTCTCTTCCAAAGTAAAACCATTTCAGCAGTATTTTTCCAGGATTGTTTTAGCCTTTCTAAAAACTCCATAAAATTTCTTCAGATTAAGTGCAAGGTTGTTTTTTGCTTTCTTAACTTTTAAAACTCGTCTGAACCAATTAAATTTTGCTACAGACATGTACTAAGTCAGTAAGAAAACTGCTCTAGGGCTGTCTGCACACTGCAGTAGTGAGGATTAGCTGGTTGTCTACAACAGATCAGTTTATCCTTCTATAAAGAAGGACAAAAGAGCCAACTAGATTTATAGACATGGAAACTTGAAACATAATTTCAGTACTCTATGTAGCCATGTACCATGATGGAAGAGTCACATGTTTGCTACTCAAAGGTTACAGGACTTGGAACAGATATTCCCCTCCCTTTTAGACAAGATGTTACACAAATGGTCAAGCCTGTCCTTGGAGTAACTACCTTCCGATAAAAGCTGAGCATGGCTGCATGTTGGCTTGCCTGGCCCAGTGAACTAGTTTAGCATGGCTTTTCATTTTTTTGGCTCGACACAAAAGAAAAGGATGAATGATGAAACTCAGGATCTGGTGTCTGTTTTGAAGAGGAGTCTGTTTTAAATGTGCTTCTTTCACATTTGCTGGAGGAAATGCGCCACACTCCTGATGTTAGATTCAGTATATCTTTCTTGAGACTGTTTATCTGCTCACATAATGAAAAAAGTATGTAAAATGCCAAGGCTTGCATATTCCTTTAAGCATTGATTTTTTCCTCATCTCCCTAAATGACACATAGCCAAACTGCTATAAACGTTTTAAGAATAGAGGTGCTGGGTAGAAATCACTGCAATTTCGGTTCTCCATAGAGGTGGATCTTTAGGTTTCTTAGGCCTTTGGACTTTGTAATCCTGAGTTTACCAGGCTATATTTGAGAACAATATTAGTAACATTTATCCTTTTTTTTTCTTTTTCTTTTTTTTTTTAATACACAAAGAAACAGCATCATTATACTAAAGAATAATTAAACAAGCTGACAAATGCCTACAGCCAAATAAATAGGCTGATTTTTTTCCTAGGAAAAATTTCAATTAGACTTCATGATTGTGCTGCACCCTGTACCGAGTGAGGTTGCTGTTGTGGGATTAGGGAGTGAACACACCCAGTCTGAAATGTGAGGCTTAATTTTCATCTGTGAGTTTTTCCTGGTTATGATCTCATTTTATGCCATGAAAGTGATCAAGTAACATTAGCTCCCCAGTGTAATTTTTTTCAAAGAGTGATACTTATTAAAGTCAAATGGAGTCCTGGCAAGACTCCACAAAGCTGTGAAAATTTGACAGTAAAAGCACGACTTAAATGCATGAAGATTTGCATTCCAAAATCCCCAACCTTTTTTCATGCTGTATGACTTGAGGCTATCTTTAGTTACATAAATCTAACACTTACCTTTAAATGTTGGTGTTTCATTTTTTCCTCTTCTACTTTTAGACGTTTCTGTGTAATCTCTTCTTGCAGTTTCCTTTTGTCCTACAAATTAAGAACAATAAAACTTGGTTTAGAGAAATTACTTGTTAATAAAATTATTATGCTAAGTATTTGTTCAGTAGGGTGAAATCAATCCATGCAAATAAAGCCTTATTTTATAGCTTATGTGGTGCTTAGGCAGTGCATAATTCTTTGCAGCAATAACTTGATCCTGCACAGGTATGATTTCCACCACTCTTTCTCCAAATTACATTTAAGTGTGTTAATGACCACAAAGGAGGGATGATGCGAAATAAAAATTATTTAGTCTTTGGAAGGGTAGGGGGCAAAAATAGGACGAAAGAACAGTTGAGCAGAATTGTACATGCAGAGTGAGACTAAAATTGGGTCCTGACCAAAATTCCTAAGGCAGCCCACGCATCGTTTAGGAGAGGAAAGAGTCTGCATGGTCTCCACTGAGCAGCTGTGATACATCACTGAATGAAATGGGCTGTCAGTGGATCCAGCACTGAGTTTGTGTATCCTGTGGCTAATAGCTGAAATAAACAGGAATAAACAAAGGCTTATAAATTTATTTTGTTTGTCAAATAATGATAAAGATGAGAAAAGAGAATTGTAATATACTTCATATATGTTGCTGCTACTTCTCAATTTAAAAACAATTTTTTCCTTGTGTGCAGGCTGTTTTCATGGCTGCTGATCTTTAGAAAGAAAAACCTTGTGTAGTGCTGGTCTATCCTAGTGCCATCTCAATCCTTTTTATTACAGATTAGAGAAAAAAGGAAATGGGTAAACAATGTCTGAACACCGGCAATGCTTGAGCCTCTCCTGTTTCTGGATATGTCACATGGAGTAACCTTGTGGCTGCTCTGTATGAGGCCAAGCACTGATTTAGTACCTTGTGTCCTCAGCGGCCAGGGGGAAGGGAATCATGCCAAAGGAAAGTAACTTTAATAAGGTGTATTAATAGGCCATTGTCTTGGTCTGCCTTAATGCTATAACATTCTGTTATTTGGCATGGCACCTTGCCATGTGCCAATCAAAAAACATTTGTACTTGTTTCTTGTTACATTTTAGGGAAGTTAATGGAATCTTCTTTTGTCCTGTGCAGAAATGGTTGTTTACTGGAGGCTAATCCCTCTTTCCTTTCAATTAGAACAGCTTGGCTCTGTTAAAAAAAGGTGCTTTTTAATAAAGAGGCTGTTTTCAGAAAAATATGGTTTAGGAAGGAGTTAACTGCTTCACAAACAGAGGAAGAGCCTTGCCCTTTCAGCCCACCTGTGGAACCAGCTGTGTGTAAAGACTGGAGAAAGTCAGTAAGGAAGTGCTGGACATGAGGCTGGGAGTTGTTCTTCACCATTTCCCTAGGATCTGGGATTTGGAAACAGGAAGATATGTGGTGTGCTCGGCTGAATCACGTCGCTGTTACTGGAAATTAGAAATTAGCAGAGGGGCCACAGGCTCTAAGGACACTTTTCTGAAGGATGGGATAGGAAAGGGAAGAAGCCACCAAGCTTTATGGGGACCAAGGGCAGGATACAGGCTGGCCAGGCCTTACTGACACTATGCTGAGATTTAGTAGGTGAATATCAGAGTGTCACTGATCTCTTGCAGTCTGTAAAGTATAGTAGTTATTTATAAAGCCTTTACAATTTTTCCTTGATGGTGTTAGTCTGCCTTTTAATACTCCAAACAGAACAGGTGGGGCTCTTTCCTCAAAATACAAGCTATTTTCGTCTCCGCAGTGATTTTGTGTTTTGCCAATGCTCTTTAATACAATTAACAAAGTTACTGATTTAGGATCACTACAAAATGAAATTTTTCTGCAATGACCCTTGTGAGAGATTTTATCCAAAAGCTGCTATGCTGGATTTTTCTTAGCCAGTCCTGATTTTGAAGACAGAGTATCTGGTCCCTTATCTTCACACTTTTCCTTACTTATGAAATTTTCCTGATCTCATGGTCTTTAAATAACCCATCATTAGATGAGCAGTGTGGCAAGAGCTTGTGTTTACAGATTATTACAATTCTTAAGGATTATTACAATTCTTTTTTGTCTTTACTAAAGTTCTGGATAAGACTCTTAGCCAGAGAATGAACTTTTACTTGGTTTATACTACTAAAATTTTTCTAAGTCAATTTGAATATACATCTCCACTGGTACAAGAAGAAATAAGAGTTTGGGCAGTCTGAAATGATTATTTGTGCATAAACTACTGTGCAGAAATAAATCTGAGTAGAAAGGCATAAATTAGTGCATTTTAAACTAACTGTATAATAAGGAACCTATTCAGTAAAGAAACTTTCACCTGTCTGGTTTTTTTAAGAGGACCGTGTTTCTTTTGTGTCCAATGTTTTTTCTCTGAAAGTTTTCTTCTTGTGTCTTTTGGTTCTAGCATGTTTTTATTTCACTGGTTGGTATTAAATATCCATTATACAGTTATCCAGATTAAGTCAGCTGTAATATGTTTATATGTCTAGTCTATATATCTGCGTAGTTTAGTCTAATTCCAGAAACTAAGAAGCATGAGGAATCTTTTTGAACACTGTGGGCCAAAATAACTTTTAAAACTTGTTAGAACACTTTCTGAAGTGCATTCTGCTATACTTTGTCTGCACATCATGTCTTGCTTTACAAAGCTTTGACTGTACATCTAATGGAATAAGTGTTTTTTTCCTGGATAGCTAAGGGAGCCATGATTCTATTAAACCTCATGCTCTGCCCCTGCGGATACTCATGTTGCTGGCAGAAGCCCTTGAATCCTCTCTTACTACACTCTTATTAATGTGAGCAGGATTTGCTATTTATGACAGAGCATCCTCAGCCATTCCCTTCTGTTGTACATCAACACAAGGTAAGACTTGGTGTTAATTTTCACTCCTACTGAAACATGTGCAACTCCTTCCTGATTTTAGTGCGCAGAAACGAATTGTGTTCTAAACTGAATCTGTCTGGGAAAGGGAATGGCATCCACAGAGCAGTGTCTTGTGGGATATCTTTTCTGCCAAGTCCATTAGTTTGTGTCAGTGTTCTACAGTGGTGCCAAAGACGGTGGGCTTGGTCCCCTGGCAAATGCCATATACTGTCAAATTCCATGCAGCAGCTAATGTCTTAGCTAATGTATTTTTATTTTCATTTATTTTTACAGATATTAAAATGTACTAAGCATCAAAAATATTGAAACTTTCATGTTTTAAAGTATAAAAGTCTTGCTAACAAAATGAAGGCATTTGATTGGTTATTTTGTATATTCTATATATACAAGCAGCAGGTGGTAGCTACATAACAAAGGAAAAAGTTTGCTTTTCAGAGCTGTGAGAGCATAAAAATATTTAATAATAACATCATCGTGAACAAAACCTATAATCATGCTTTCGTATTTGTTTGCTATATGGAGAAAAGATTTGCAAAATACTTTGAAAACTCCTACTGGCTCTGTTGCTGTCAAGGAGACATGCATTCAACAGCAGAAGCCAGTATGGATTAGTGCAGGTGCGTTTGTTGACTGCTCTGAGTGCCCCTTGCTATCCTGTTAGATCCTTTACAGCATACATCTGGAAGGCAGCACCTGAAATTCCCAGGTATGTCAGTTGAGCCAAACCTCCCCAGAGCCTCGGAGGAGCTTGCTGTTGTAACTGCGGCATGTTGATTCCCTGGACAACTCTCACTGCAGGTTGCTAAGACTGATAAGTTCACCTTATTTAGGCTACTTTGTTTATGCGCTCAGAAAAGTCCAAGGGTCTCAACTGAATGCTCCGGATTGATCAAAGCAGAGAGCAAATAGCTCCTTCACATATCAAGTGTAACAAATGTAGTCAGAGGCAGAACCCAAATATGATTCCTATTTTGTCTAATGCAAGACACTAGAAGCTGTCCCAGTTTCCTTAGAAATACTGCTCCAGTATTCATTTGGAAGCAAAGCTGCAGCCTCAGTATGTTCATAGTAGTCCTCATCAGCCAAGAGCGCTGCCCTGTTCCTGCTCCTGGATCTCAGGGAACACAAAGCACTGTGGGGCCTGGATTCTCTGGGGTGCCAAAACAGTTTTTATCTTTTGAGTCCATACACTAGAGACAAAGTCCGGGTTATGACCCTGGTTCAGGCAACATTGCAGTTTAACAAACAAATGTAGTCTAAACCCTCTAAAACATTTCAAATTACCTTATTGTGTCAGGTCTCAAGTAAATATGATAAATGGTCCTTTTGGCTTTTATCAAGTGCCATAATTAAACCTCAATTAAAACCAATTAGATTCCCATATTATTAAAACCTGTTAGATTCCCATAGATTTCCAGTTATGCCTTCTTACATTTATTCTGATTCCAATAAGGTATTTTTAAATTCTGCCCACCATTTATTCTGCTAGTAGTGTTCCACAACTAATCTAGCATGTCAGGACTGTGATAAATATCTTTGTTTCCATTATTTGTTATTAACTAAGAGTGAGTGATCCTTCTGGAGGTTTCCTTTCATCTCAGGGGGCCAAATTTTGTTTCAGTTTGTCTTTTGTAATGGAGTAAGTTCAATTGGAGATCAAATCAGAGGAAGATTTTGCTCAGCGAATTTTTATAACATCAGATTGTATTACTTTAAAAATAGTTTAGTTGTTCCTTTTACACACTAGAAATCGTCACTCAGTTTCCCTTTTAAAAGATAAACTTAAAATGTTCTCTAATGTTTTCAGCACAAGCTTCACCGAGTCCTTCCTCTGAAAACTGACAGGTAGGAGTTTGCTTAATCCAAGCTTGTCCTTTTTTACTTTTCAGACAGAAATACTTCTGACAGATCATTAATAATTCAGAAAATGTATTTAATTCCACAGTGCAAATGAAAAATCTCTAATCTCATGTTGTGAAATGTGAAAATTGATTTGTTCTGGAATTCTCTATCTGCCTTTTGACCTTCAGGCAAACATTCAGTATGATGACAGTACTGTGAGGTTTAGACTGTCCAGTAGTGATTTGCACACAAACTTTCACTGCTTTGAATTTAAAGTGCAATACAACAAGTAAAACCCAGAACAAAGTCAGTATAATCAACTTAGCTGTCTTAAAGCAATATCTTATAAACTAGAATTATTAAGTAACAATTTCAAGCAGGCATAAAGTCTTTTCTTTTTATATCCTGGGATAAATCATTATTCAGCAAACACACAGCAGGTCAATAATAATATTACTTCTAAGCATTTTTTTTTTAATAGTGAATTATAACCATGAACACTTACTGTTATGGCCTGGAATCTTTCTTTCAGCAATTCGGCTTCCTCCATTCTACAAATCAAAAACAGACAAGTAGTGAAGGCAAACAGAATGAGACCATAAGCAAAAAACCTCCTGGTGGAGCTACAAAAATAAGCTGAGGTGATTTGATCCAATTCCAGAGCAAAAAGAGGCAGAATTTTTGACTTGTCAGAAGAGTCCCTGAACAGATGAGCAGATCAGCCCAGCCAGACACATGTAATGAGGGTGTGGAGAGGAGGCAGACAAGGAGAGTGCTGGCATGAATTGACTGACAAGTTGGAACAGTGGAGCACAAGCTCTTTTCCTTCAGGAGCTGCCAACTCTTTGTTTTAATGTGCTCGGTTAGCGTGCCACTGCTTCTTTAACTGTTAAATGCCCAAAACATACTCTTACAGGACCATGGTTGAAGAAAACTTTTATTATGTTCCTATTTCTTTACTTTCTTTTTCTATACTTCTGGTGATAAACAGGTATTTTCAACTTATTAAATTTACTTAAACTAATAAAGTTTATTATTTAAATTATTCATCTTATTTTATCAGTATTTTTTAACCTGTTGTAATATGAGCATTGTAGATGGCATGGAGTTTTTTTTAGATGACTGTTTCAATTTAGTTTTGTAAATGAAATTTTTTGAGAAGCTGTATTCATAGCTGGACGAATTTTAGAACTGCTAACCTGAAGTAAGATAAACTTTAAGCAGTCAGGTCTTTCATTAAATGCAAGTGTTAATCTGTGCAATTACTGGTCAGCTATCTGGGACTCAGGGGAGGCTTTGTCTAAGTAAGGATTTTAGGATCATCACTGCAGTGTTACTAAGATGAATCTAAAATGCTGGTGCCTCTCAGGCCAGATTTTTATTCAGCTGACTTGCTGCAGACTTCTGCTGAAAACAGCATTCTGTGCCTTAAGGGATGGCGCACATTTTGACCTTTCCATTTACCTGAGTGAGAGTCAGTCGTCCAAAATCAATCTAGGAAACTTGCAGAACAAGTGGAACTGCCTTAGTCAAATCCAGTTGTGGAAAAAATTCTAAGCAAATCAAACAGCATAAAGGTGTAATGAGAAACTGGAATCTTTGTTACCTTCAGTATCAGGTAACTTAAGTTACCTTAAGTAAGGACACTGGCAGAAGAGCCAGTCAGCATGTTTGGGTTTTCCCTGCTAATTCACTGACGTGACTCAACTCAGCAGCATTTGGTGATGGGGTTTATTTTACATGTTGGTACAGTGACCTGAAGCTTAGTGGCAAATCAAGCTCATTATTAGCAAATTCTAAGATGCTACAGAATTGAACACTTGATGGTGAAATTCCAGCCTTATAATTCAATAGAAACTGATATTTAATTTGAATTTCCTCCTTTCTAGTCTGTCATCACTTCTCTGTGTACACGAACAGATTTTCCCCCTCTGCACTGGGGATTAAGGATTCATTAATGTCTTCCTTATTCTCTGATCCACCCTGAGATTTTGTTCAAACTTGCAAAGACCACATTTTTATTCTCCAGTGAAGAATTAATTTCTATTTTTTAAATATTAATATATGCTTTGTTTGGTCAGCATCTGAAATGTTAAAAATTACAATATTAAAGCAAATGTGAAGTTCAAAGGCAAGTATATTGAGGTGTATCAAGAGACAGGTTACATGGGAGTTTAAATAAGTTTGGTTTATGGATAAGAGAATAAATTCAACCACACTGTGAAAATAAATATATTGCTGCGAAAGCCAGTAGCAAGACAGTCTTTCTGTTTAAGTTTTTATAAATCAGTATAGCCTGCCTTTGCAAACATTGAAAAAAAACCAAAACCAACTTATTTTACTTTTGTCCTCTGTGAAGTTCATCTTAAAATTTAAGTGTGTATGTGGACTTCAGAATGTTTAAAAAATATTTAAAGCAAGGGCTTATATCAGAAGTAAAGATGTCTGTTTTGGGCCAGAATTTGTACTCTGAAATAAATGGAATCTACTCTCAATGAGTGGAAGAATTAGATTTGTATTTCAAGATCAAATTAAAATCAATGAGTTTACATTGCTTGGAATTTTTATGATCTAAAATATTATCCTAAATTTATGCTTGAGAATTATTCAAGTGTTTTTTAAAACCCTATTTGTGGATGTTACATAGTTGCAGACTGGAAAACTATTTAACATGTCTTGCTCTAATCTAAACCAAACTAAACTTGAGGTAACTAAAGTTGAGGTAACCTGAAGAATGTTTCTCGAGTGTTGCTTTTGTTTTTAGGTGACCATTATTAAGAAAGTATTTAAAATCCACTTTAAATATTTTAAATTGTTTGAATCATATATATCCCCTTGCTAGGCAGAATTTGTTGTTCAGTCAATCGGTTGTTTTCCAGTTATCTTAATCCTATTCTAAATGGGATTTATGTGCAAGAGAAGAAATGGACCAGCTGTCATTTTGTCTGCCCAGTAAGCCTGCCTTACCAGTAGGAGTATCTATGGAGTAAAGGTTAGAGCAGTGAATCTGAACAGCTGTGTTTTCAGGCTGGAAGATTCTTGGAACAAGGTTTCTCAGAACCTGCCTGCCAGGAACATATCCAGAGGAAACTATCTGCACCTATTCTGCAACTTAAAGAAAAAGTTTATTTTTCTTTTTTGGTAGAATAGATTATTTGAGTGATGCAGAAAATGTTTGTGTATCATATAATGAGTCATACAGGTTGGAATTTTTTGCCACACTTATTCCTTTGTTCATTTCCCTTTTGCACTGTGTACCTAATTTAAGAATAATAATGAAAATCTACAGCCAAGGTGAGAGAGTTCCATCATGAAGCCTTACAGAAAAGGGGTGGTAATTTAGAAGAATGCAGTATCATGATCCAAAATCTAGAAGGACCATAGAAGCACTTTCACACCTGAAAATGTAAGTTCTGTTGTTCATTTCTGGAGTAATGTCTGAGTCCTGGAATGCTCTTCAGAACTGTAGTGGCTTTCACTGTCCTTATTCTGCATACAATATCAGCATCAGTTCTACTCTTGCTCATTGTACTAGGGTTTCTTTTGAAACATATAATTAGCCTAAGGTATAGTGAGATATAGATTATTGTAGTAGCAAACAAGTGCCTCTGAGAAGAAACATTGCATTAAAGGTAAGGAGGAAGAAGTTTTCCCTTTTTCAAAAAGTGAGTTTGAAGTGAACGGAGTTGATTAGATTGTTGAAAATCTAATAGCTGAAAACATAGCCTATACTTTCTGAAAAGAGTGGCTACTGAGTTCATGAATTCACATTTTGCTCATCTTAGCTAGTTTAATATTTTTTGCTTTGTGGTGAGCAGCCTTTGGTAAATGTGTTTGAAACACAAAAAGGGTATTTTGGACTCAGTGCAGAAAGGAATTCTATGTTCTCACAGTGAGCAATGTGCTGCCCCTATGCATTTGTCTACATGTAGCCTTAACTCTGACAGCAGGAATAGGGAGGAGACAAATTTCATTGAAGGTCTCTCTATACAAATGTTTACTGCAGCCATCCTGTCAATTGGCCCAAAAATCTGTTATTGGGGGTGCCTCAATTGATTGAGAGACAGTCTCTTCTCCAGCTAGAACCATGGTTTTGCATTTTACAGGTGGAGAATAAACCAACAAGAAATGGAAATTTGAAAATCTAAGTAAGGCTCATGTCCCTCCATCAAATTATACATTTAAAATTATTAAAAATGTATACATTTTAGGATCTTAGAGAAAGTTTATAACAAAACATCTGCCAGCTCTCAGGAGGGATTAAATTTTGCTTTGAAGGCAGATTTTGGAGAAGTAAAAGACCTAGGCAGGTCTTTTAACATAATTAATTTCTTGAATCCTCTCACTGAAGCAAAACAATATCTAAATATGTCAGATTTATACAGTTTTATGAAGCTAAATTCTACCTTATTCGCTTGTTTGAGTAGATACACACCCTGAATCTCTGGGAGGAAAAGCCTTGGACTATTATATTTCAGTTGGTACAACTCCCTTCCTGTTGCTATTCATAACTATAAATATATTAATTCTTTAAACTCAAACTGAAGAAACAGCTATTTGTCATTATCTTCATTTTTTTCTAACACATTGATTTTTTAAAATAGTATTTTATGGTACATCTGCTGCTCAGACATCTTTCAATGCTATGGAGAGTCTTTAGAACAGAGCATGCTTAGGAGTCTCTTCTGTGGTAGGGGTCTATCTTATGTGCGCAGTTAAACCCTGCTAAAAGTGTTATTGTGTTAAACATAGACAATCTTGCCCCTATTTTCTAGAACTACGTGGTGAAATTTGGTGAAGTATACTGATCATTTTTCTGTCAGTTAACCATGCCTTGTGTAGCCTTTTTCATGTTCCCAGACTTGTCGATTCTTAGTCTTGTGTATTATATGAACCTCTGGGTGTGGGAGGATTTCTAAAGCACCTTTAACTCTGTTGTGTCTCATCTAAAAATCCCACTTCAGTGAATAGTTTAAACATAATTACTGTGATGATATAAAATGTGAGACTCTTAATAGAATGTGTTCAGGTGCCCAGAACTGTGTTTGTTTTGTGGTGGTTTGGGGTTTTTTTCAGGGTTTTTTTGTTTGTTTTGTTTTTTAAATGTACACTCGAACAAACCCACAAAGAATCTGAAATTTTCATAATGGGTGCCTTAAAAATGTTGTGGAACGCATTGCTTGCAACCTAGAATTTTCCGACTGCTGCAGATATGCACTTCTAAGAATAGGGCAGAGTTTTAAATCCTACCCAGCCAACTGTGTGGGGAATTTTCAGCAGGGCTCTGAGAACCAGCTTTAGTTATTGCATAGTTTGGTTTTGTTTTATTTAGGGAAAATAAACCATAACCAGGGCCAAATCCTGCAAAAAGTAACAAAACCCAAACAGGTACTGTGCTGTCCACAGCAAGGAAACTACATCTCATATTCTTATTTTATGATGCTCTTGGAGAATACAATGAGAAAATTGTGGTGTTTGTATCTAAGAGACTTCAGTGAGATGGCAGAGCAAAATTAGGGCCTTGCAGATATATTTTTGTGAACATTTAGTGCCAGGTGTACCAGTGCCACAGTACCAAGTGCTGCTGGTGAAAGCCTTAAAAGTACAGATAAAATGTTCTAGAATATGAGGTGAAGTAGGAATTCCTTAAGAGAAAAGCTCTTTCTGCAGCTGGAGCTGGGGAGGGTGTGGTGTAGAAGAGGCAGGGACAAGACTGGAGGTGGTGAAGCCATTCAGCAGCCTGGGTGGGTTACGTCAGCTGGCTCCCTTCTCCTGAGGCATGGGCAGAGCTCTCACGCTGCTCCTTTGAGAAGCTGCCTAACTAGTCTGTGCCTGTAGTACTGGAGCTCAGAGGTTCTGCAAGATGAGATGAACCTTATCTGATAGCTCTCAGCAGAGCAAAGAGGAATGACTTCTTTCTCCTCCCACACTTCCAGCCACATTTTCCTGTCAATTCCCTTCGTCTGATTAATCTGTGAAGCAATTATAATTGCTAACCTGTCAGGAAAGTAATTAAAAATAAAACTTGAAAACAAACCTAACCCCCCAAATCCATGAGTATCCATTATGTCAGTAAGCTGAATAGGCTCAATAGGAGATGACAGGATAGGGAGTAAGAAGAACTCTAATTCTGCTCAGGGGACAAGCAGCAAGAGGAGAAAGATGTAGGAAATGTGACTTCTGGCAGCAGAGAGATGAACTCAGCCACCTTGCAGGTCTCAGGCTTACCTTACTGAGTGGTGCAGGGACCACAAGAGACCTCATGTTGACATGTATGATAAGCATGTATGCTTAGCTATTTATCTGAAGCTTGAAAGTGCTGTGAAAACACGATGACTTCAGACTCTGGCAATCCTTCCTGTATGTCCAGATATTCAGTACCCTCTGCTCTGGGTGGGCAAAAAATATCCCACATACAATTTGTTTTGCGTATACCTTTCCAAGCATTAATGGAAGAAAACCCAAACATGATAAGATTATACAAAACTTTATTGTTAGCAGAGATGATAAGATTGTTTATGTCAGATGATGTGTGTTGCAAATACAGGCCTAGTTTCTTCTGAGAAGACCTGCTGTTTTTGCTGAGGAGTTTATTTGGGAGCCACGGCTGAGGAGAAACTCTCAGCTTGTCAGCCACTCAAACTGTTAATATCAGCTGTCCCCTGCTTGCTCCCAGTGCCAGGGAGGTCATCTCAATGACAGGGGCTCTGGCCAGCTGACGCCGGCTGTGTGGAGTGAGAGCAGCTGAACCTAAGGAGTCATCCAGATGCCTGTGACAGTATGTCACCAACTCATATTTTTCAACAGATTCAAATATTCACTACTGCTTCACACAGCACTGTACACTTACTTAAGCCTTCACCTTAGAGTGGTGATTATTAACTAGGAGCAAAAAGCTTGGTATAATAGAGTTCCCTTATTTTTCGTGTAAGTTTTGTTTTGATTGTCAGGATTTGTTTCATAGCTACTTTTTCTAAACAGAAAGATATTATTGCCCTTATTTTCACCAGAATCTGAAGCGGATCCTCTTAATGTTATTCTGCTGTTAGCTTGGTTATTTGCTCATGGTGAAATTTTATAAGTTTGAACTGATATACCGGCTCCGTGGAGCTGAAAGGAGACATCCTGCTTCTGTCTCTATATCCCATATTCCCAGAGTTAACGTGGCTGTCTGCTCATGGAATCTGCTCACTAAGCTGGCTGAGAACTAACCAAGCTAAAAGGTGGCTAGTGCTATGCTGGTGAGTCATATCATTGCCCAGGGAAGCCTGATGAGTGCCAAAATGTGGTAGAGAGAGGATAGAAGGTGAAACTGTGGCTACTGGAAAATGCAAAGGAGGAGGAAAGAGCAGTGGAAGCGGAGGGACAAGTAGGAAGAAAGGGAAAGCAATGATAAATTGTTAGATAAACTAAGCTGCTAAATGAAACTTTACAGACTATGTAACACAATGTGTGGAAATCTATTTTTTTTCCTTTTTTTCCCCCCTGAAGGCTGAATAACCCTTTGAAACATTTTTGTCAGATTTAAGGTGAATATCTTATTACCATTCATGAATGCAAAGAATAACCTGATTGAATGAAAGAATATTTTGGGGACTATAGAAGTTCTTTTCTAGTCATATCTTCTTAAGATGTGAATGAGCTCTTTACCCAGTGACTTAAGGAGAGCCAAGCTAATCTGCATCTGGTGGTACTGCTTCATTAGACATAATTTTTGAACAGTGTCTTTGCAAATTTCTCTGCAGCCTAGCAAGCCGGACCTATTTGGTTTGGAGATCCATTATGGTCTTTATAGACTTCTCACTGTCCAAATGCACTTGGAGATTGATGGCCTGCAAAGGCTGGGGTTAAATACTATTTTAACAAAATCTTTGAAAATTTGGAAATGCCATTGTGTATAGCCTATATGTGAAATGACTGTTTGAGAAGGGTTTGATGCATTGTGATAATCTGGAAAAGGGGCTTGTCAAGTAATTTCTCATTCCAGCAATTATTATAATAGCCTGCTGCCAAATGGATCTAGCTGTAGTGTCAGACATACAGCTGATGCAGTTACAAGACATTAAGAAGCCTTTGCTTGGGGTTTGAATTAAAAATTTAATTCACATTTCTTGCTTATAGTTGCGCTCAGTTGGACACAACGTTAGAGTTTGAAAGAAAAATCAGGAACACTCCAACCACTCTAGTTAACACCTCTCATCCTCTGATTTTGTTGATCTGGTCTCTTATTTTGACTAATGCAGTTCAGGATTGTAATCAAAAGTTGTCATTATGTTGTGATTGCTCAGTGCTTGAATGACAAGTTTTATATTCTCAGTTTCCAGTGGGCTGTCATTAATGGGAGAAGAACCAAAACGTGAGTAGCAGGCACAGCAATCTGTCCTTTCAGTGAAGGAACATCACATACAGTGTAAGTAGTATCAATATCTTTTCACATACTCTACACTTCAAAACCAATAATAAGAAGTTACTAAGGAACTTATTTATATGGATATATTCTTTTCTACTGAAATTCAGGAACATTCTTTATGGAAATATCCTTTCTCCAGTTGTATGAAGTAATGAATATGTTCATATTAATACTTGATTCTCTCAGGAGACAGCCATTTAGATTAGTATTGCTTGGAATTTATACCATAAATCTCAGTAATTGTTGCAGTGGTTTGTTGTTGATTTGTTTAATGCCATAGCTCAGAAATGGAAAAGCTAAAGCTAGATGGATCACAAACTTTAATAAGAACAGTTTAGACCTTTAGTTTAGTCTTATTTTTTAATAAGAACAGAATAGACCTCCAGCTGGAAGAGTGAGACACTTTGGGGGAACCTAATTATCTGCCTGAAGGAAATGGGACCTTAAACACAGCTGAGGGACCTTAGCACTCTTTAGTTCTAAGAAATATCCTACATCCATGTTTTATTATTCTGAAGTGATTATTTTTACCAGTTGAAGTGCATGGAATCTATTTCATGATTGACACAGTTTCACTTCATGTGTGTCATATTTAGAGAACTTAATGCCTTTTAAACAAATAGGCACATTTCTTATATACTCTTCTAGCCTCTCATTAATTTAATAATTCCGTAAATATTTCAATAAAACACTAACAGGCCATGGTTTCAGGCTTCTATTTTGGATACTTGTATCATGGTTGGTTAAAAAATGTAATGGTTTTTTGAATGTTTTTTAAGAGTATCCCTCTGCCACCACAAATTGAACAATTTCTGAAAATAAGAGATCTCTTGGGAGGTGGCAGTAAGTGATTGGCAAAGGCAGTAAGTGATTTTTCGTCGCTATTTGACTTCAGAGAGCCTTGGAAAAAAGCTCCTGTTACTGGAAGGAAGCTCCTGTTACTGATCACTGGCTTTCTGAAGCTAACTGAAACAATTCCATAAAATATGTGCTTAAGTTCTCAAGAGGGGAAGAACAGATTAGAAAAGGAGACATTTCCACACGTTATGACCACAACTCCCGTCTATGATCGGGTTAGTTCCTCAGTGGTCAGACGGTGGCTCAGGGACATGACCTGACAAATAGTTATATTGGGGATTTTCAGAGCTGTGTGAGTGTCCTGTATGGTCCTAATGGGGTTTTCCAGAGCTGATCTAACACTGCTGCTGTGTGCTACTGTATGCAAATTAGCAATTAGAGTCGGCAATATTGGTAGTGGAATGGGTCTCTTTGGTGGCTCCCACTAGGGGCTTCAAAGTAACTCTTCCTCCAAATCCATATTCCTTTGACTGCAACCTTTCTCTCAATTGCCTTACTATTATGATATCTTCAGCAGAACCGACGGCAATACCTCAGGTCCTGACTTGTACTTTCTCCAAACTAATAATGCCTGCTTTTCAAAAAAACCTTGTGAGAGCCTCAAACCCTTCCACCTCCTCCTACTTCAGCTAGACATTATCCTAATCCTCAGTCTTTCTCCTATCCTATATTAATCCCATAAACCCTGAACAAATCTGCCTACCTCTGTCAGTATTTGATGAAGAAGGTCCAGGGTGACAGCTCCCAGTGTGCACTGACAGGCTGCAAAAAACTGACCACAGCTTGAATCTCCTTGTTAAATTGTCCCTAACAAGCAGTTATGAAATCCACAATGCAGCTCAAAGTGCTCCTAAGATGCCTTGACAATGTTTTTTACATTCTGGTCCTTTTGGTTTTGTTGTGTATAATGCTTGTAGTATAGGACTGTCTTTGAATCAGTGAAATTTAAATGCCAGTCATGAAAACAACATGAATAATACAAGAAAGGGTGTATAGGTCAGACTTTGAAAGATCATGAGCATGACTCAAGCAAGTGTGATTCTATCGTCGTTACATAGAGATTCCAATCAGAAAAACATCCTGACTGTTGATTCTTCTTGTCTCTCTTGCAGAAAATTACTCTAAATTCTCCAATTAACTTTTTCTTGAATGTACTTATTCCCTTGTGATTTTCTAATTCTTGGAGGTAAAAGCTGTCTGTAGTAGAGCTTGTCAAAAACATTTGATATAAAAGACTAGAAGCTGTCACAAAACTTCCTGTGCTAAAATGACGTCTTGGAACTCTCTTTCTGTTCCATTTCCCCCCCTTTTAAATGCTATTTGCATCCTGTCAATGAATTCTAAAATAGTTAGATCCTACAATCTATTTTCCTACATTATCATTTTAGTTATATTTTCTAAATCTAGTCTTGGCTTTAATTTCCTTATTTTTTCCTGAATTTCCTTATTTTTTCCTTATTTTTTCCAGTTGTTGGCCAACAAACTTTTGCCTGTTTTACAGGAACTGTCCTAGCTACAGAGAACAATGATTAATCTCTCTAATTTTCAGTTTACCTCTATTATGTAGATACTCTCATTTTCAGAAACAAAGGTAGAATAGGAATTAGTTTAATGCTTTGGTTGTACAACTTTGATTATTTAATTTTTTTGTCACCTAATAATTTGAAATAATTGGATTTTCCTGGGCAATAAAAAAGTTTACAATAATTTATGAGCAAGGTGCTCTCTCTTTCCATGTCTATATGGGATGATTAATAAAGTTTCAGATCTATCATGCATTCTGGAACTACAGGCTAAATTAGTAGTATGCCTGGGTTTATTTCAGCACTTCAGAAGTTTACAGAGAGTCTCTGATGGCTTCTGCCTCCAGTCAGTTTAATGACAAAAAACTTAAATTTGCTATAAAAGGCTTTGAGCCTTTTTTCTTTCAAACTCTGGTTCCCAAGGCTCATGTTAATAATGAAGCCTTATGTAGGAATAGCTGAAGATTTCTATCTTCCTCTGCACTGCTGCGTATCATGAAGGTTCTTCTATAGCAGTGTTACATATTTTTTCACTGACAATAATGCCTGAATGTGGCAAATAGACCTTTGCTCTGGCCCTCTGCAATATAGAAATTACAAACTGCGTTGTATGTGTTTTGTAGTTCTAAGAAAGTGAATCTCATTTCTTTTTGTTAGGGCTCACACATGTAAGAATACCATCAAAAGCAGGGCTGTGTGATTGGGAAGCATGAAATTCCTCAGATTAAGGCATGCCCTGACACCTCAAGAGTCTGAGGAGAGTTTGGGAGTCATACTGAATCATCAGATGAACATTTTTGCTCTGATAGCAAACCTGTAGCTAGAATGGCTAATGTTCTAAAGAGTGTGAGAGTTCCTCCGAGTGGGGGATCAGTGCAACTCTTATGGGGAATAGATTGTCCAATTTTGTTAGAAATATTTCAAGAGGGATGCTGAAATCTGACTGGAATGTTATGAGAAGAGTTTAATAGAAAGTATGTTCTACAAAATGAGTATAACTCATTAAATAGAGAGTTAATCGGTTATTCAGGAAGACAGCTTCTTACTGATGGAAATTTGACAGGGCAGTGACAAAAGCCAAATGACAAAACCTATCACAAAATCTGAGAACATTCTTAGCACGCTCAGAAAAGGGACTAATTAGATGATATAAAGATGGCTTAATCAGGGGCAATTTAAAAAGATTTCTTACTGATATTTTTTCAATTTCCTTTTGACTTTTCACATTTCCTGAAGACATTCTTAAAAATTTTAACAGTTCAGAATTTGCTATTTGTCCTGGGTAGATGATTATTTTGACTGTCAATATTACAGTATCATCTACAGTCCTACTGTACCAGTTACAGAATGTATTTACAAGACACGTGACATTTGCTGCTGGATCCACTTGCTTGAAGCCTTCCTTTTGGAACTTTGTGAATTTTAAGCAGGAACCTTTTATAACCCAGAGCCAGTTTCAAATAGGGACTGAATACACCATTCTTTTTGGTGTCATGAATCAAGAAACGTGAATATAAGGATGTTGTCTTTTCATGAGCCAGGGCAAATTGTGAATGAATCTGTGTAAGTAAGGAAAATCAACCCTGCTTCTCTGTATTTCTTGCTTCCCATCTGACAGATGGGCAGGATTGCGCTTTCCTATCCCACAGAGATGTGTGCCATTGTTGAATATGGGCTGTTCCTTACACAGCCATTTAGATGGTGTTCCAATTTGGAATGTACCTAAAATGATGGTTGGTCATTTGGTAAAATAAATCTTGGGGGAAAAGAATCACTTTGAACAGCCTTTTGATTTATAGGTGTCCATGCAAAATAACAATTGCAACCAGCCATAGTAATAATGGAACACTGCCAAAACTGTGCTACCAAAATTCAGGCCAGCCCAGAAGAGAATGGAAGCATCTGCTTGATTTTTGTTGAAAATCCTGGAACCCATAAGCAAGTGCTCACCATGAAGTATAAGCTGCCTATGTTTCAAAGGATGTCTCTATTCTGTTTCTGTTGCAATAGGTCTCTGTGCCTTACTGGTCTCGGGGACTTCACCTTTTAACAAATTATTTCAGATGGCATGGACCCAGCAGCAGACTAATGTACTATAGTCATCATTAGCAAATGTGCTTTGCCCTTGAATGGTCTCCTGTGCTAATCATTTTATGCCATTACCATCCTTTTTCAGGAATAGCTGCCCATTCTAAAAGCAGCCTGGCTCTGTAGATTTGCCAGGAGGAGGTCCTGTCATGTGATTTTGTCCCTCTCAAAAAACAACTCTGTGTGTGGCTCGGCTGACTCCTCAGTTCATTGCGTGCTGACACTGATTGTAGCAGGCTGACTGTCTTCACAGAGGGCTATAGTTCAGCTGATCTTCGAGGTATTTTCCAACCCTTAATGACTCTATGATCTCATCTGCTGCCCTTTCTAAATGAGCACCCAGACTGATGTCACGCGTTAACAGATGATGGTGCTGGGTTTGGTGATGAGGCCTGCATATTACTAAAATGTGTATCTAGGAATGTAAAAATCCATAAATTTTCTTCTTACATGTGTGTCTCTATAGATTAACTGCTCCTTTACTCAGACATCTGACTGCTGACAGAGTGTAATCTGCGCAGTCTTTTACCACCGGTGTTGCATATAGTGGCCCAATCATGCTGGGTGTTTTACAAACATTTGGGCAGACAGTGGTGGGCTTACAAACTAAGAAAAGTGAAAGGGGTCTTCATAAAAGTCTTGGCTTTGAATCTGTGATGCCTTGTATGTGCTACCTTTCCTGATAATGTTAGAGACCTTATCAATACCAGGCAAAGTGTGCTGTTAGAAAATGTGTTTAATGTATTTTAAATAACATAACTTGATTCAATGTTTACTGTGACCAAAGCTCATATAAAAGTAGCTGGAATTACTTAGCCTTCTACTACCTTAACTTTAGCTGTAACTAGATAACTTCTTTTCCAACTCAGTTGTCTGTATTTATTCTGGGCAACAGCCTAGCTTAGGGTGTTTATGGTGTTTTTTGCTAACAATACCTTCCAGTTTGGGATCGATGCAGAACATTTCACTCCCTGAAAGGTTACAAAATTTAAGGGGAAGGGTAGAGCATAGTGTGTCATGGTCCCAAACACACAAAATGTGAGAGTAAACTGATGTTTCTAATGAATAGGTAGTGGAACATTTCTCTGGGCTGTAGTACTAACACTGAGCAAGATGAGGGGAGAATTAACCCCAAAAAGTGTGTTTAAAACCAGAAAAAGAAAAAAATAGGAAAGCATACAGGATGTCCGCTACTCACTTTTGATTTGGTTTCATTTTATTTGTGGTACTATTTCATGTCAATGACTAACTCAACACTTCTGGAAACATTCAAATAGATCATGCTTGAACTTCTGGAAGACATCTAATTGTAACTGGAACCTCAAGAGCACATAAACCAGGGAAGATATCATGAGGTTCAGAGATCCTGATGAACGCTAGGAAGAAGTTAACTGATACATGAGAAAGTAAGTTGCTGAAGAAGCAGTTTCGTGATCTATAGTTTGGCCTTTTGTCTGGCCTTCATCAGGTATATAATAACAAAGCTTGAAAGCTCTTTGATCAGCAGTTCAGCTCCCACACTGGGAATGAGGCAGGGCTTGCTCAGCTGATACCTCATTCTGACAAAGAAATTGAGTTACAGGAAGGGCATAGAGCAGGAGTTGGTGTGGCATCAGTAAAAACAGTAGTAAAATTCTATCAACCACTGTTTGCAGAAGTAAGAGCATGGACAGGTTAAACAACAGCACAGCTAGCATTACTTGTTCAGCTGCAGCAAAGGAGACACTTTCAAAAAAGGAAACACAGAAACTGGCGTTCCTCCCGGGATGATCCTGCTAGAGCTTGTAGAGCTTGGCTGTCTGTGGTGGGTGGGAAGATCCTAGACATGTTCTGTCAGACCCTGGCATCTTCACTGCCTATGAAAGAGGGCTGTGTTGTGTTCTGACAGGTAAATATGGGATGACACAGTAGCTGTGTGGAAACAACCTAGTGACACAATCATCAGACCACATGAAACTCATTGAGAGCAGAAAGACACTGCTTGAGATGGCATCTGATATAAGAGAGGGTTCTTCCTCTTTTGAAGTCCTGATGTGACAATGATTCTGAGGGTACCAGCAGCCCCCTTTGCTTTCTATGTTGGATTAAACTGATGCTGCCAAGGAAGTGTCTGTAGGTGCTTTGCACCAGGACTCTGTGAGCCATGTGGGTACTAGCAAACACTTCATAGTGACTGATTGTGATCCTTCCAGCCTGCAGCATGGGGAAATTGTTATTAGCAACTCGATGTGTCTAGGACTTAAATATATGGAACATGAAATTCATGAAACCTCAGTTTATAGAGTCTGACCCTCTGTGTCTCTTCACCAGTTCCCATCTAGTCTAAGTTCCCTAAAATTGTTGTGAAACCTTCAATTTTCTGTCAACAATGCACAGAATCAGGTCTGATTGTGAGCAGCTTCGGGGACTGTCAAGTAGAATGAAGTTCCAAAGAGCCTTAGTCCTCTGAGGTACAGCATAATGTTTGCTCCTGGGGTTTGGGGTGGTGGGGAGTAGTTTAATTATTTGTAGAGATCAGATTTATTAAATTTATTAAAGAAGGTTCTGGCTGTGCAATGTAATTTCTTTATGGCATCCATTGGGATATTGCAAGCTTGGGCTGATGGAGGGGCCAGCCAAATCACCTTTGAGGTTTAGCATCTCATCTGCACTGAGGTAGCTAGCCAAAGGAACATTACTTTTGCAGTGCTCAAAATTGCCTGGAAAGCTAGAAGTAATTTTCAGTGGCATGCTTAAGGTAGTTTTTGGCTCATTCATAAACTCCTGAGGGTCGTTTTCTAAAACAATGTTTCTTGTGAGTGTCTTTGTAAAGACACACAAATACAGTCTTTACTCCCATAGCATTGACTTTATAAGGAACATTATCATCGTCTTTTATTTTGAGAGATGTTCTCGAGTTATGCTGGGAGTAATAACCTGGGTTTAGCCTCCACTTGTAAGCTCTTGAAAAGCTCTGGGTAGATAGGAATTAATCTCTCCTTTCTGCAATTCTCACTTCAAGAAGGTATTTTCTGTGTACTTGAATGTCTTGAGAAGAACGTGTTTATTTTGAAAAAAAGTTATTGAACTTCAAGCAAAAATACCACTTGTGGAATGGGCTCTCTCCATCTTTATGCTCAGTTTTGCATGGATCACAATGCAAATACCAAAACAGCAGTTAGCCATTACTAGTTTAAGCATTTCTGAATTCTAGTTCGTGAGTAATATATTGATAGAGTTTAGTTATGTTTCACTATGCCAAACAATGTCTTGAAATACAAGGATGCAAAACAATGTCTTGAAATACAAGGACTAATTAGAAAAAAGTCTCATCTTGTTGTAAGAATTTTGCTGACTCTTTTTGGACTCAATTGAGCAATTCCAGAGCATGGTAATCACTTCAATGCAGGAGCTGAGGAGGTAAAGAGCACCTGTAAACTAAGCATTTGTTGTTCAAAACATATAATTACAAAATCTGTCTGGGCAGATTCAAGTTTGTGCTTGTTGCCTGGAGACAGAAATTATGGGAAATGACAGTTAAGTATTAAGTCTATAGAGGACTATTTGGGCAGGGGGCAAATACACAAAAAACCCCTACATTTATGTACTTTAGTATATGGAATTACCCTGCAGTGCAATTGTGAGTTTCTGCCAAAAAGCCCTTTTGAGGGCATAAATCTTTGATTTCTAGCAGCAGCAGCATTGAAAAATGACAGTCAAGATGCCCATCATCCTGGGTATTATGTAGTCACTGGGAGCTCTATACTTGCTGTATGAGGGGGAAAGGAAATAAGATTACCCTGGAATTTCCTGAGCCTTTTGAGTTTTGTTTTTGGCTAGTCAGCCATTACCAAAACAAATAGGGCCAAATTCATGTCTTTGAAGTCAGAGGAGTTATAGCTGTACTAAGTCCCAAGCTTCTTAGTATAAAGACTGCACTGAATGTCACTGGAGAATCCCCTTTTCAGAGCTTTTCTCTAATGGTTGCAATGTTTATCATGGCTTTTCACTATTCATGATGAATCATTCTGCTACCTGCTCAAAAGCTGCATTTGCAAAGAGGTGGTTTTTCCTTTTCTCAGTTTTCAGTGAAACATGAAAAAAAATCTCATTTAACAGTTAAGAGTCATGCCTAGGCCCATCAGTATGCTGTGGGAAAATGAGGAGATGGGTCAGCTAGGGAAAAAGGCATTTCTGACAATGTTTTGTTTCTACCATTGCATTTAAAGGTCTCTTGATGCCCAAAAGACTTCATAGGGTTCCTTTTACTGTTTGATTGTTTTGTCTTTACCTCATCCTCTTTGCTGTGAGCAAAACATCATGGTAGGCCTAGTGTCTTCACAATCTTTCACCTGGGTTGCAGTCAAGGTTACTAGCAAGGAAAAATACTTTTTCTTCTTTCCCCTAGCTCTTATTATAGGGATTTATTTTATCCACATCTTAAGCTGATACAAAAAGTAGTAGAAGTTGTTTGCATAAAAGTTTGTGTGATCCCCCTAGCAAGAGCATAACCCATGTTCAGATTTTTTGCCCACTAGCTGCCTTGTATTCCTTGTGATGGCTTTTTTTTTGGGAATTGCTTTTTGTACCTGATAATCCCCATGGTAGTTTTCCCCAATACCCCAACTTTGAAATCACGTTATAGTGATTTCAACAGGACTGACTCACGTTTCTTGCAACCTAGAGCAAGCTGCAAATACTTGGCATTCCAGTTTATGTAGCAGACAAATACTTGCCTTTGAGTACTTGCTTCTGGGAGGCCATCACAGTGAAACTGACTGATGGACAAGCCCAGGCTTGGAGACAAATGTTTTTTAATTTTCATATTTTATTCTCTCTCATGTAACATCTGCTGTATTTTCCAATTTCCTGTTGGCAGTGCTCAGCTAGCACTGCCAACAATGGCTGTTTCCAGACTTATTCTGAGTGAAGCAAGTTGCAATGCCATCTATTTTAAAATGGAAAAGATCTGTAATCTTTGCATACAAAGATCTTACCATAAATATAGAAACAAAGCGCTGTTTGTGCCCAGACCTCCAATACATCTTTGAAATAGCTGTGAGCTGGAAAAATGTTTGGTAATGTGAAGGAAGATGAGTGCTCTAAACATGTCATTATGAAATGCAAAAGGTTATTATTTTATTTTGCTTTTGAGCTCTTTATTCCCACAGGATGGCCTTTTTAAAAAGGAAATGTGGTAAACAGGAAAAAAGGCATTTAAGTATAAGCTCAACTGTAGCCTGGATCTTTGGCTTGGTTTTATCACATTCTAGATAGAGGAATTGAAGGTGAATGAATTCACACCCAAATTCCATTTTAGTCATCAGCAGAAACTTTAGAACTGGGCTCAAGGGCCACTTGTCCAGCTCCATCTACAGCTGTTAAAGTGCAAGGATCTCTGAGCCTTTGTCCTGATGTACTTTTAGTTGGTTGATCCTGTTCTGTAACTGGGAGTGGGTTAGGTATTATGGGTGCAACCACAGCGACAGAGATGTTTGTAACCTACTTTAGAGAAGTCTTGTGTAATTTTTCTGACAGGGATTCAGGATCCTACAAGTTTGGCCTTTTTTGTCTCAAGGCAGCATTTTCAGGCCTCCCAAAAAAAGCACAACTCTCGTGTTTATTCCTTTCCTGCAATTTGCAGCTGCAGTTGCACAGAACTTTGTTCAGGGTAGAAAATGCTGCTATGTTGAGTTATTTCTCAGATTCACTGACTGTATGGAGTAACTGTCTAGGTAAGGCTGTTTTTCATATTTAAAAATAAAACTGCACTGATGAAGCTATTAGTAAATAAATATATAAAAAATATTTCAACTTTCTGTAACAAGCTTTAGACAGACCAGATTTCACTGTTAAATATTAAGATATTGTGATCTCTCTGCCTTAAAATCAGATTAGGAAACAGAATGGTAATTCTGTTTATGTATATATATTACAGAGGGAGCCTTTTATATATATTACAGAAGGAGTGCTTTTCTGTAGCTTTCATGTGACATTTACCAGAAAAGTACAAGTAAAAATACCAGCAAAAAGGCCTCTTTCATATAAGTTTATTTGCATCTTTATATAGACTATGTAATTGCTAGAAATGGTTGCTTTGTAGGAATAGTGTGTGACAAGTTGTCCATCATTTGATGTCTGGACCCCAGCAGACATTTTGAGAAAGACCTTCCAGTAGCTTCTATGCATTTGTTTTCATAAGAATATTCATTGACAGGCCTGTCAAGTGTTTGCTGTGTCAATGATGTCTTCAAAGTCTTTCTTATGTGGGTTAATTGCTCAAAAATTGCTTTGGTATGCTCATTTCAGGGATTATATGGTAGACTGAAAGTAAATACAACGTTATAAAGTAAACCTGGAAAAAATTCACCTCCTTTTCCCTAATTTTATTTGTTCACAGGTCTATTTCAATCAATGCCTGGCTCATCCAAAAATTACATATGAATTTGAGAATTAAGCTATCAGCATAGCACCACTGAGTGAATTTATACCTCAAGGAATCCATAATGAAATATTTTAACCTGTTTGCACTGCTTGACATGCTTCAAATATTAGACTAATATTATTACCACCTACTAAGCATGAGTCCTTCCCAAATTAGAAATATTCCTTATGAAATCTGGGTAGTCTTTCCATTGAAATCTCTCTCAGGCCACAGATGGGGTGGGAGTCTCCCTAGCTAATGGATAACTGGTAAGTGCTGCTCTCTGGCAGCTTCCCTTTCATACTCGCTGCTTGCCATCAGCCTCCAGGAAACCTGACTCTTGGAACCTCCTTAGTAATCAGTATGGACTAAGGTACTTCAAGGTGTGCAGGAATTAAAAGGAATAGGAGAAGTGTGTTGGCTTTCACACAAGCAGAGGAATACTTTCTAAAATTATGATAAGTGGAGGTTTGGTGCTACCTGTTGAAAACTACAGGCAGGAAAAACCTTTTGCCACACCTTTGTAGTGTTTGCTAGGAGTCACATTGTCCTTTGGCATGTATGGAAATGCATAATACTGGAGAATCTGACACTGTATTTCCATTGCAGATTGTGAAATCCCACTGGAATTTCAAAACTTTGAAGTGTCTTTAAACAGATAGAAGCATGTCTCTTCAGTCATGATCATGTTCAATGAGTACCAGTTTACCCTGATTCAAATGCTTTCATAAAGTTGCTCTGTTTTGTTACAAAAAATGCCACCTGGAAACAGCTGGAAAGGTGTTGAGCTATGATTACCACTGCTGAGTCCAGCTCTGTAGCACTGCTGGAAATTGTGTGCACTGGCAGAACGCAGCAGAGCAGGCTGTTACTGCTGTCACTCTGAGTCAGTCCAGACTTCTCCTCAACACCCAGCCTTCCTACCCTCCCCTGACCTCTTTTACCTTCAGACTTTCATGGCAAGATTATTATGCCTTTTCTTTCCTGCTTCCAAGTACTTAAATTAGTGAACTCTCACAGGCTCCTGTTGCTCTGTGGGCACATAAACCATGCTATCAGTTGCAGAGCTGATTGTGACTGATTTGCGGAAGTCCCAGGCTGAAGGTGACACAGACAGTGCCAGGCAATCACAAGGCTGCTGTTTGCCCTCTGCTTTTTGCTCTATAGAGCCATGTTCTGTCACTTCTGGCACAGTCTTACCAGGAATTTAAAAAAAACCAAACATTTTTCTGATGAAAACTAGAAAAAGAATGGCACTATAGCACTGCTGAAAATCTGGAAAACATTTGTTTGTCTAGGTCATGGATTTCTGAAAGGAATTTACCATGATATTTAGCCAACAGAAGCATAAAAATACTGAGACAACTTTATATGTCCTTTCCTCAGGAAAAAAAGGCTACAGAAATCAATGGCCATTCGTCGGACTGAAGTTGTCAGAATTTGATTTCAGCGTTCTCTCTGCCTGAGGTTGGATGTACTGTAATTTTTAAAATAAGTAATATTTTTGAAACCATGGTCAATAAAAATCTTCACTACATTAACCTGCATCTGCTTAATACCTCTCACAGGAACTTAGTGGAGGAGTTTTTGTTGAGATAGGCATCCTGAGATTAAACTAAATTCATGCCAATATTTTTTAGAAGTTTGTGGGAAATGTCATTCCACCAATTCCACATGCATGCTTCACAATAAAAAGCTGGGTAGATTTCAGAGTTCAGCAAAGTGCCCTTGAATTCATACCACATTGATCAGCTTTGATTTTCCTTTCTCATTGCTGTGTCCTTTCAAGCAGTGTGTTTGGATGCCTTGTGTAAGCATCCATATTTCTATTGTGATGTGCATGGTGAGTTGATTGACAGTGGAACTGAGATTCTACATTCCTAGGTAATCTGCTTGGGAACACTTTAATATGATTTGTAACTTAACACATTAAAGGAAAAACTGCCATATTTTATGTTAAGTATGTGATTTAAATGAATTAATGAACACTAACAGCCATAGTGAAAGCATGGGAGAAACTTGGTAATTTCTCAACCAGTCTTAATTCATCTGCATGTTTTCCTAAAACAGACAAATAACTCTACCAAAAGAGATCCAAAACAATTAATGTGAAAGGCTATAATTTACCACAAGCAGGCAAAAATCACTGGAGTTAATTTTCTTCTCTGAGACTTAAATCTGAAATGAATATTCTGCGCATCACTATTAAAGCAGAATGTGACAGAAAGGTAAATGGTCAGGGGAAATGTCTCCTTCATACAAAAGGAAAGCTCTGTCTGTGCAGGCATCTACAGACAGGTCAGGGGCTACAGAGGGGAGGGGCAAAATACAGCAGAGAAAATGGAGATTGTCCTTTTATTTCAATTAGAATATAATTTACAGAGACAAGAGGAGAAGATTTAAATTACATTTTTCCAGCAACTTAAAGAGAAGGTTAAGGTGCTAGAGTGTTTGAAAGATGAAATAACCAATTTTGAGAGTGAGAAAAGCTGAGCAGGAATTGTAATTTATGGAGGTTACAGCCTGAGAAGTTAGGTCAGACAAAATCTTCATGAGAATGTGACTTCTGGAAATGGAATCTTCACATGAAACAATAGGAAATTTGGTGTGGGGGATGTTTAAAGTAATCCATTGCTGGATATAGCTCTGAGCTCTGAAGAATATGCACAGAGCAAAGCAGAAGTACTATTTGTTTATACATTTATTATACATATATATATTTATTACTTGGTGATGGGTCTCCTCACCTTTTTCAATGCTTTTTGATGCTTTTCCTGATCATACAGAATGTTTAAACAACTAGATCTGGCTAACTAGACTCACATATTTAAATAAATTATTCTAGTTCTGATAGTGAAAAAGTTTAGTTCAAACTAAGGCCAAACCACAGGCCTCACTGTGTATGTATTTAAATTGGAATTATTGCTATGCATTGCTGTTTTGCTGATGGCCAAATCAGCACAGTGACCACTGTATTTTTCTGTATTCAAAGTCACTCTCTAATACTATTTCATGTCACAGAAGCAGGTTTAGAACAACTAGATTAAATCCACCTACATTTCAATAACATCATCTTTCTTCTCCATCTCTCTTTCTATCCTCTCTCACCATACCCCCTTGTCTCTCAAGAATAGCTGCCGTCATAGGCACACATATATTTTAAGATTTGTGTAGCTCTCCCTTTGAAATAGATACTCATCCATTGTGAGCTGGCACAAATGAATTGAAGTTACAGTGCATTCATACAAATAGTTCTCTGTCCTTTCCTCCCACATCTGAAAGCACAAAAACTCATACTCCAGATCCACGTCTTAACTGTAGATGTATAAACTAGGAGGTTTTTCTAGTAAGTAAGAAAAGCAGAATGAAGAGCAGAATGAAAATACTGTGTAAAGACAGATTTTGATAGACATATTTCTTAAGAAAATATATTTTAAGAAATAGTGACCTTACCTTTTTTGTAGTTGGTGTTCAGATACCAAAGTGTGAGACTGCATTTTGATGTCACATGTATCACCACCACTTTGCAATTGACTAGGACTGGAAGCAGCAAAGTCTGAGATTATAAATCCTTTTGATGCTATGTTATTGTGCTTTATTCATGCACATATCCATCATGGTGAAGCCTTTTTTGGGGCTATGATAAACAGATGGAAACAGATATTTTAAAAATGTCCATGGTGGTCTAAGGAATACTTGCTAAAGACTTTTCCTCTGATAAATCAGTTATCATTGTAGGGACATACTTGTGTTGTACGTCAGCTAAAATCTAGTAAATTTTTAACCTGCTAACTAAGAGAGCTGGGGCTGTGTGATTTATGAGTGGGTGTAGCCCTCACTTTGGCATTTATTGTGGCCCTTTGTTCTGGACACATCCTAGCTAAATTAGCAGGTGAGGTAAAGACTGTGATTTACTGTAATTTCTGAACAGATAAAACTGCTGTGCAGGTGCTAAAGACTGTTTTTTAAAAAAAAGATAAACTTTCTTATGGTGTACTGTTTTAAATGAAATTGTGTCTTGACAGTACTCAGGAAAAAACACAGCAAGTACTTTCTAAAATGGACCTTCTGTAATCAGGAACGTTGAATTAGAGATACAATGAGAATGCTATATTGGATATGTAACCAATACACGTTTTGTTTCATGCAAAATTGCTTTGAAAGCAATAATTTCATGGCACATGTTGGATTTTCCTGTGTCAGTTTTCATGACACCTCAGTTTATCCATTTAGTTGTGCAGGAAGAAAGAGAGGGAGCGTGGCTCTGTTTTCAACAGGATGCCTGCTGGGCCATATCTCAGACTCAGCAGGATTCAGCATACACTTCCATAACAAAGAATATCTCCATCAAACCTGCAGGGGATTTAGCCAAAGGAATATTCATTTTGAACTATTCAAGCTGTATATGGGACAAATTGAATAATCTGGTAAAGCTGCCCCCCTAAACAGATATGTCAGGAACAAAGAGCTGAGGAAGCAGGGAGATAGTAAATAGGTCAGAAATGTGGGGAGCCATAGCCCTTTGCAGTGGAGGTTTCAGGAACTGATAAATCTCTGAACTATAACAGAAAGGTGTGGTCTTTTTAATTCTTTCCATTTTGGCAATGTAGGATCTCTTTGCTTTGTGGAAATACTTGAAGGCCAGCTGGGATATTGTTGTATGTTTCATAATATGAGTAAAAGTAGGTTGGCACAGACTTTGGTTAGCACAGAACACTAGCTGTGTGGCAATCTGTGACCAAGTCCATGCAACTTGGCTGCTCCCAGCTGTGTTCTGCCATCCTGGTGCCCCAATTCCCGGAGGTGACTCCTGCTGGTTGAGGTTACCAGCTAGAAATAAGGTCTGCTCTTGCTGATGGGGAGATCTACTGACTTTTGAGACTCACTAGTCACAGAGTTTGGCCTCCTACCAGCAGAGACTGAAGGCTGGTGAATTCTATCATGGTACCACCTCCTAGCTTTCCTTCTTGACTTCTTCCCATCTTTTGGGTAGGTAAACATAAATGAAGTGGAAAATATGGTTTTGTAGGTGTCCTTTCTTCACTTGGCCAGGTAGAATTCCTACAGATCTTTTTATTCTCCTCTCTGTGTTGCCCTAGTTATTTTTTCTTCTGGAAAAAATAAGAAAAATACGTCAAACACTAGTAAGGAAATAATTTTGCAGGAAGTCAAAAGACTAATTTTTAACGGCACTGAGTATCATCCGCTTCAGTCGAGATTTGCATCTTTAGGCTGCCTAGGAGCCCAGGCGCTGTGATTTTACAGACATTTCCTGCCAGCAGTGTGTGTGTGCGGAGGGGGCAGGCGCTGCTGCCGTCGCTGCCCAGCTCCGGCCCGCCCGGCTCCCCGGGCTCTGGCGCGGCCAGCTCTCCCTCTGGCGGCCGCTGCCGCTCCCAGCCTTACCTCTTGGTGAATACTTCTCTCCGGAGTCGTTTTTTAACGACCTCTGAAAATACACACGTGGGTTTTAAAAATTTTTGTTTTGCCTCAACCCCATCAGCATTTTTAAAAAGGGGCCAGGAGTTAACGAGTTATGTAATTATATAATTTTTATGCTTCCCTTTTATCTATATTTTTAATAAAGACTTACTGCGTGCCGTGTTCAGGTGTTACAAAGGTTTAATTCTGGTCTACTGTGAATGGGTTGGTCAATTTAGAGTAAAAAATTGCCTAAATGATGATATTAAAACCAGGATGAGAATGTAATGAACTTACACAAATATTGAGAAAAGACTAGAGCAGAGATGGACTGCCAGACGTTGGTAAGAAAATTTACCTCTGTAACATCATTTTTTTTTTGTTTGTTCATGAAAGCATTTTCCATATCTATGTGGTGCTTTAGGCAGGATCATGCAGTCAGTGCTCTAAATGTCAGTGCACAGAACTATGCACACATTTACATTAAGAACCACTGACCACTTCTGCTTTGTACTAGAGTGAGACTTTTGTCTTGATGTGGTAGTGTCTGTAGCTTGAAATTAATATTGTTTTCTGGACTACAGGAATTTTGTTTGTCTGAAAAAGTGATTTTTTTTTTTTCCCCCAGAACTGCTACATGGTATTATAGATGTCATGGTACTTTCTTGATTACTTTCTTTTGACTCTTGCTACTGTTGAATTTTAACCCAAAACTGCTTCAAAACAAAAGAACACCTTTTCCTCCTCTGTTCTGGTATCATCTTTTCCACTATAGCTCAGTTTAACCAGAACAGAAAACAACTGAACAATTCAGGGCAGCTAATGGATTTATGCTTCATTATTTTTTGTTCTACTGGCCAGGTTCAGAAGCAGAAGCAAAATGTGCGAAGTCTCAACTTTTCTATGTAGTTCTCATGTAGTGCCACCTACATCAGTCAAGAGCTGTACGTATTTAGACCTCCTTAAATTTGGGTAAAACATTAATTAATGATTAATATTAATTATTGAAATACAAGTTCACAGCTTGACTTGAAGTCTCTAGAGATTTGCAAATATTACCCATGATCACTAAAAACTAAACAACTGCAGTGGGTGAAAATTGTGTTTCATTTGGCACCAGATCATAATTGACATTAGTAACTTTGAAGTTCTTTAATTAAAAATAAATTCTTAAGTGTATTGTAAACATTTCCACATAAATATACACAATTGCTATTGTCTTCTAGCCCCTCAAAGAATGCTGAGAATAGCCTGTTTGGAATTTTGTTACTATATTTAATTTCTGTCTGAATAAAAAGATTTTTATTTCCATTGAGGCATGTCAAAATACCTTTAGAGTGTCAAAGGTCTTAAGCCTGTAAGAAATCCTGATTTTTCTTCTGTCACCTGAATGTCACTGGAGGAACGTCCAAGACACTAGAAGAGACACTGCTTGGTGCTTAGCTCTGTAGCTTATGCTGCATAGACGCTCTCATTTGATTGAAATGTAAAAGCAAATTTACTCTTAAAAGGAGTAAAATTACCTTGAATTGCCTCCTACCTTTATCTTTGATTTAAAAAATAAATTTACAAAAAGCCTGCCTATCTGTTTGGCTTTTACATGGGATCACTTTACTTTGGAAGATGCATTCTGATTCCACTTTTCAGGGGTGGACCTCTGAGCATAGTACAAAATAAATTTTTTCCCTCTGTATATTGTGTTGTTAGGATCTCATGCAGAAGAATTTATAGTGCATCTAGATTAGTAGTTTAGCTCAGATCAGGAATGTGCTTCTGGAGCTAGTCTGCTTGTCCCTGGTAAATGTGCTTTGATTTATACCATGGAGCAGTCTTGGGGTGTTTTATTGTATCTCTTTCAGATTAAACTGAATGGGCAATGCTTCCCAAGAGCATTTTCAATGCTCACTGACTGCATTCAGTCCCTAGTGGGACAAGATTTGTTCTTTTTTGAGATAAACCCTAATGAAATATTCATGGTAGCATGTCAGGTCATCAGCACCAAGTGTCTCATTGCACAGCTCTGTTTCTAGTGAACCCCAGTCCTTGCTGATGTGTACATGGCCTCTGGCTTGTTGTCATGGTTCCTTTTAGCAGAGGTGGCCTCTGACTCTTTGGCCTTGAATGTACTTGTGGAAATGTCTCTTAACAATTACTCTTCTGTGGGGGGACACACCCAATTGCCCTTCTCTATACTAGGAGAGAAGGAAGGTAATCAATTATTTGGCAGAGCCCAGTCTGAGATTTTACTGTATACGTGTCAGATTGTTCACTGCTGAGGTTCTGCTTTGCTTAAACTGGACAAGCTGGAATCAGCTGTGTTTGGGTTCAAATTATCCCCAGAATCAGAGCATTCCCCAGGTACTTTCTGGAGCTTAACTTCAGCTTTGCCCCATCTACAAAAGTAGGGGAGAGGAAAGAGACACAAAGGGAGGTTTGCAAGGGACAAAATAGGTCATCTTCACTTTATGCCATATAAATAACTAGCTCAGGAGTCTTCTGGGATAGATTTTCACTTCCATATTCTTTTTTGCCTTTCCAAAAACTTTCTCCAAAAAAAGAGAAGTGATAGAGGCTGAACTTCAGATATCATGTTTCTTCATGTGGTGTATTTTTTATAAAGCTTGACTCTAGTGGGATTAAAAGAAAAGTATATTTCAATAATAAACTAATGCAGTCCCAACAGAATGCTTCTGGACTGACAGGGACTTCATGGCAGGGCAAGGTAGCAAATTCCTGGATTTTAATGAGATAAACAAAATGGTACCCTTTATATGATACTATTAATAGGCTGAACTTGGTTGAATTAGAACAGAAGCAGTTTGCAGACTGAGAAGTAAGTATGCTGTAGAAAACACTAAGCTCTATACAAGCGATATAGTAAAGATTTTAGGTATAAATCATGGCCACAAATTAGGAAATTGAATTGTTAATACCTTCTCAAGTCTGGTTTTGGTGTGGATATTTTGTGCTTGTTTGTTGGTTGGTGGTTTTATTTGGTCCTGTCTGTCTATCCTGTGTGTTGTCTGTGTCCCCTTCCCACCTTCTCCCCCCATCTTTTTTTCCTGCTCCGTAGCAGTTTTCTGTAAATTGCAATGAATTTTGGAATAGAAAGTCCATGAAATTCAAATCTGAATAGATTGACATCAACTATCCTAATTAAATGGGATACCTGGTGCCTATAGGACAGTTCAGAGAAATTTTGAGCTGATCTTTGTTTTCTAAATTCTATCATGATTTAGCACTTGTAGTTTTAATGTTACTATGTTTGAAGCTAGCACTCATTAATATATCTGAGGTCCACGTATCTCTTAGCACCTAAGAAAAGGAAGTAACAAGAAAATGATCCTCCTTAAGATTTTAGGTCATTATTCTGTAGAATTAGATAATTTGTGGTACTCTCCAGTCACTTCAGTCCAAGCAAGTGGCCTGAACCGAGCTCACAAAATACTTGATGTGCTTCAGATATGATACACGCTAGTTACTTTTGTTTCTCATTGGAGCTCTTAAGCAGGAAACAAGCTTCACAGAGATGCTATTGTAGCAGTGTGTCTACTCTCTTTGCAGTTGAGTGAAGCCTTGAAGAAGTTGGAGTAAAACTGAGCTGTCTTAATGAAATAACATTTAAAAAATTGTATTATTTACCAATCTAATAGTTGCTCAAAATTTTGCTTTGTTAACTGGAAAGCATTAAAAGTTTGAAACCACTATGAAGGATGTCATAAACAAAAATATTAATGAAATGTGCTGACCTCCAGATGTAGGTTCCTGTGTATAAGTATCAGGGCTCTTTGACAGCTATTAAATACTGTAGATATAATGACTGAGTTAGCAGCCTCAGCTGCTGGCTGGCATTCAGTATTGCCAATATTTTTCTCGCTTAGCTATAAAAATAGCAGTGGGGGGAGGGAGAGAGCCTTGATGTAGTTTTTACTAGTGGGAAGGTACTTAAGATGCAAACGAAAACTCTTCTATCCCCTCTTTCAAGTGCATAGCAAGTGTATTCAGCCTGTCCTTGCCCTCCCCCTGTAAAAAGAAATTCGTTATTCGGGTCTGAGCTGTGCAGATTTCTGCATTTCTCAGAGGTTGTGCTACAATATAAAGATCATAGATCTCATTCCCTTGTAAGGACACCTCTTTCTTTCTGCAGCAGAAACTCATTAATTTTAATATACACCAGTGAAGCAGCTGAGTGGGCTTTGAGGTCGCCTTCATAGCAGCATGTTCAGTTGCTTCTGCACCACTGAGTTCATTATTGTTTTATTAATAAAGCAAGGAGGAATACAGTGTGTACAGTCCTAATGCTGTCTTGCTCAGAAGGGCATCAGCACTTTTCTGAAACATAGAGAGCCTGCTTGAAAATTGAAATGAAACCTTCTTTGTTTTGTTTAATATGAGTCAGGAACATGGGGCACATATTTCTACATGGTTTGCTTCTTTATTTGCTTCTTACTCTGCAGTTACACAGGTCAAGGCTATGAAAACTGGTGGTGTAAGAAATAAATACAATGTTATATAGGGCTTGTCTGAATTTCTTCTACCAGCAACTGTATGAAAGGTGTTTCCTCAAGTCTCCAATAGTTAACTGTGCTGATATGAGTACTTTTAGAGGTACATATTTACTTTCTGTGTTGCTTCATTAGGATTGATAATTCTTTTAAACCTTGGGAGCCCACTTCCACTTCTGCCAGTTCCCAAATGGCTCTGAAAGTCTCAGCCCAGTTCTGCCAGGATGCATAAAGAGACATTCATCCAGTATTCAGAGCAGTGAAGATTTTTAAGGGAGGCATGCAGTGGTGCTTAAGACCTGTGTGTATTGGTTCAGGTCCAATTCAGATTTGAGTTCAGAATGGAGGGTTCATACAGCTGTCCAGCCACTTTGTCCCACTTCTGTTCTGTCATTACAAAAATAAATGGCAAATACAGAATCTTTAAGTTTCAGCACACTGTCATTTGAAGTTAGCACTCAAGAAAAATAAGTGGTCACTTCTGCATATCCAAATATTAGGCATGTTTTTACTTTGTTCATTAAAGAAGTGTCTATTTAATTTCTGTTTTGATTCTGTAGATTTTCTCAGTATTTGGATGCTGAAATTAAAACCAAGCAGACATTTTCTAAGACCAAGTTTCTCATCTTCTTTTCTCTGCTTAGGTTCATCTCTCCTTACAGTCCCTATGTAAATATGCCCTTCTTTTTCTGGTTTGCCCCAAGACTTGTTAATTGTAATTTATGGGCCTCAAAGTCTCCTTTTTATGCAGTAATTCCCATACTCTGAAAAATGTGCATCACAAGCTCCAGCAGAGCCTTATTTAACCTGCCTCTCCTGTTTCAGGAAAAAAATGAAGGAAAACATATTGGAATGTCTCCCCATGCTGCTGCCTCCCTATGGTGATTGATTAGTGTCCTGTCAAGAACTGTATGCCTTGATTGATGTGTGCTGTGATAGAGGGATGTGCTGTGCTTGCTTGTTTGCAGTTCCATGTACAACAGAAATGTTCTTTGTAGCATCCTTCTGTTTTGCACTTGGAACTGGGGTGTGGCTGGGCAGCAGGGAGCCAACCTTGCTCTTCTGTCCTTGTTACCTACAGAACAGGTTAGGCGAACTCCTTAACAGGAAGACAAAGGAGATAAGCATGTTTGGCTAGGCAGACTTTTGCCTGACATGCACAGAGACAGAGTGCTTCTGTGAAGATCAGAGTAGAAAAAAAGCCAAGCACTGGAAATGTTCCAGGAAAAGCCTTTCCTCAGAACCCAGAGTGGTATGCTGCAATCTAAGGATGAAACAAAGTTTATTATATGCATTGTTCATCCCATGTCAGTATTAGTGCCAATGCTTTCACAGTTCCCTCAGAGTTTTACGTGCCATCACAAATCCAGAGTTTTTCCAGACAAATATTTCTGAATCTTTCACAGTACTCTAGTTGCCAGACACGTGAGAAGAAGGTGGAGGTTGTGATGTCTTGGAAGCAGTGTGGCCTTGAATCTGTGTAAGCCGATTGGAAAGCCTCTGCCACCTTTTATTGTTGTCCCATCAGGCAGAAGATAAGATTTGGAGTGGGTAAACAACCTGCTTATATTTCAGTAAATCACTGGGAGAGTTGGTAACACCCTTTTACTGTAGGAGGAGAGGTGTTTTCCATGACCAAATGTCTGCATTCCTTGAGTTAGGAGGGCATAGTCAAGATGCTGGTGGCTGGCATGCTAGAAGTAACTGTCTTGCTATCAAGAAATCTCTGCTAGGTGATTGAAAGAGATTTAGAATCAGAATAGCATGTTGGAGTATGAGCAAACACATAAATTAATATCCTCCCTCCAGCTTGAGTGCTCAGTTAGGCAAAGCGAGCTGCATGCCTGGCCCAGAGCCTGGGTAAATGTTCTGGCACTGGTAGCTGCAGAGAGATGCTTGCTGCTTGAGAAAAGGTAAATTCTTACTGTGAGAGATCATCATGAAAAACACTGAAGATTCTTACCCAAAGAGAAATTCAGGCCTGGAGATAACTGAGATTTAGAAAATGTCAGGTTTTATGAAAAGAGCCAGATGATGGCAGCATAGAATGCAATAGAAAACTGGGGAAATTCCTGAGTTAAGCAGCTTGAGACCTGCCCTTGAAAACAGAGTCAGGGATCAACCTTTTCATCTAATTTTCCACTTCAACAATGGCTTTTGAAATACAGGTTTATAGTTCTGGGAAGAAGAAAAGAAAACAGTGATTTTTTTTTTCTATATGTTTGTGTTGCTCTTTCAAAAGCTAAGCAATAAATCAGCTCAGAAATCTTTTCTATGTAGCATGAGAGATAAACAGTTCTGCTTTATCCTTTTGGACCCTGAAGTCTTATATTCTGTCCTCAGCTGCATAAATTCTTCCATCTAGTCTTACTCTCAACTTTCTTAATTTCTTGTCATCAAGACTTTAATCTACAGCTACTGAAGCCTCCAAAGGAGAATTCAGAATACATCTCTAGATATAATAGGAAACATAAACCAAGTGCATGCGATTTTTTCAAGAGAAAAGCTTAACAACACATCTGAATCAAAGGTGATTGACCTAGACATCTAAGAAGCTAATGTATTTTTTTGTTGTGTGACAGAAAAGTGCTGTCTTGATGTCAAAATATCAAAATATATGCCTGCTTCTTCCTGGAGCACTGTTTAGTGGTATTGACAAAAGTCAAATTTGAGAGATCACTGGGCAGGGATCTGATTTCACCAGATCTGCTGATCATAGAAGTAGAGAGTTGGGTTTTTATCTCTGCAGAAATATCCATGCAGTCCTGGGGAAGTGAGCATGTGGTAGTCCACTTCCAGGACATGCACTGTTAGGAAACAGGAAGTGAAGACAGTGAAGCAACACGAAGTCACAGCACATTCACAGCTGCTGTGAATATGACTCACACCTATGTTGATACAATTTAGTAAGTCAGATTGCACCTCTGACTGTTGTTAATTCTCAATTTTGGGAGAATTTTCACTAACCAAAGTGCTCCAGTGATTTTATTTTAATGTTTATTGAAAATGTCCCCATCACAAGCTGATAGAAATAGTTTCCTGGATAAGCAAAAGATAAATGGCTGTAATGCACTTAAACATTGACTGTTTTTTGACGACAGAGAACTGAATAAATGCTTGTTGCATCTGCAGACTTCTCAGTCTCCTTGGGATTTAGTTAGAAATTTCAAGGACATGAGTACTTTACAACACTGAACATTTACAGGAAGAAGAGTTGCTGCAAAGAGGAATGGAACCTATAGCAGTTTCTGGGTGGAATGGGAGTACAATGTTTTAAGTTCAACTGATTTCTGAAATGGCAAAGCCATTGCTGCTGTGACAAGCTCTGGATCTACAGATCTCGGTTACCCTACATTTGACCCTTGGTTCGAAGCAGAACTGGTTCTTTTGCTTGCACTTGCCTCTGCCACCTAGAAAGGAGGTAGTCTTCTAAGGAAAGTAAGGATTGTCAAGCCCTGTTTCACTGGGCTACTTTGAAAAGCACTAAAACCAGTAATGTTTATCCTTGTATTGTGGAAACACCATCCTTGGGACTGCACTCATTGTGAGTTTCTACCCCAGCACTTGCAAAAGACAAGATTCTTGCTTATTCTGTTCCTAAATAAGTAAATAAGGACATTTGAGCCTGGGGAAAAAAAAAAAAATAAATAAAAAGGGTGTTTCCTTGTGAAACCTACCCAGGACAGCTCCATGTTGTAGCAAGAGAGCAGGCTTCAAAAGAAAGTTGACTCTCATTTCTGTTCCTGAGATATCTTACTAATAATATGGGTTTGATGGATTGCTCTGGCTGGTAAAAGTAAATTCAAACCATTCAGTTGCACCAGTGAGGACTTTCTAGAATTCCCATAAACAGAGAAGTGACACACTTCTAGCCTATGGGGAATAAAACAGGAAGGAGAAAATAATGAAGGAAAAAAAGAAACAATGTACCTGCTGCAACTTACTGTCCACTGCAAACTAAAATCCTTGCCAAGAGAGGCAAATTGCTTAATACTCATACAGTGCTTTGAAGATCTGAAGTACCGTAAGTGTTATTATTATTACTTTTGCTACAGCTAAGAACTGAGATTGCTCTTGTAAATGGATATACTGAGTTTGATCTTTAAAACATTGTCTTAAAAAAGGCCTGCATTAATTTTTTCTGAAAAAGAATGAATGATGTGGTACACTCATGAACACAGTAATAAAGCATTTGCAATTAGACCCTCAGCTTTATATGGGCTTGGAGGGAAGGAATTTCTGAGTCAGCATGTGGTGCCATTAAGCATATTTAAGGGTAGTTTAATAATAGTCTTTTCACATCCTTTTAGTGCATATGCTATACAAATAAAAAAAGGAGAATTGTTCCTGGGGGTAGGAACACATTGTGCTCATGTTATTCCAAATCTCTGTCTAAGTACTGCCATCAGGGGGGTGAACAAAGCATGACCATGAAAATGGACATCATAATTGTGGAGTGATACTGCTAGTGCCCATTTTTTGGGAATGCTAAGTGGTTACATGTCAGGGGTAAGCACACAGAACCTCCACATATGGCTATGCTCTCCCCCCTCAGAGATCTACAATTTGACTAATGAAATCTTTGGTGTCTTTCCTAACCTATAATTTTCAGGTGCTGCTGTGTCTGCAGTACAGTTTCTCTCTGCTGTTATTCCTTTGAAGTGAACAGGAATATCTGGACAATGGATCTTGGCACATTTTGGATCTAGTCAGATGGATTTAGTCAATTTTAAGAGTTTGTACAGCTTCAAGAAAACTCTTTACTCCTAATTAGCAGCTAGGTTAAAGCACAAACATTTTGAAGCTGTCACATGTCTATGAAAATAAATATAAAATCATTGCACTCTTGGTTACAAAACACTGCAACGCTGGAATCAGGAGAAGACCTGCTGGTCATTTACTATAAAATCAGTAACATTATCTTTACCTTTTCTGGGACAGGGAGGACCATTATGGCTGGGTTATGAGGATAAATGTGATATTAAGACTGCTGTGACTTTGTGTGACCTGGCCTGGATTACTGTGGAAGGGCAGAAGTTCTTAGAAAATCAAAAGTTAAGACCTGGAACCTGAACTTTATGGGTTCTTTGAAAATTCTTGTTCCAAAACTCTCTTTACATAGAATTATGTTTCCAATTTCATTTTAAGTGCAGTAATGGATTTGGAGTAAGTTCTTGTGGGAGCTCTATAAATATACAACATAAATTATGTTGTATATCTACTTAATATTCATTTGATTTGCTGAGCAGCATTTAGAATTGCCTTCTTACAGCAGATAAACATAATATGAATATATCTACAGCAGATTAGACAGATTTGGGACTGAAACAAGGTTCAACCTGGAAGTAATGTTGATTACTTAATCCAAATGTTACATTGGAAGAAGGTAAAATTTTCAAATAATAGACCACACTAAGGAACTTTACATAGTTTCATTTGACAATTATAACTGTTTTCTTTGCTGACCCTGATGCATATTGCAATCTATCACATTTTCTATCTCCTACTGGTAATCTTCCCCAAGATGGATAGAAAGAAAATTATATTTTCTTTGAAGCAACTGTTTTTTCTTGATTAGTCTTACTTTAGTAGTGACATTCATGACATGGCTGGAAAATTTCCAGAGTCTCCCATACTCCTACCTATAACAAATACACGAAATCGTATAACTTTTCTTGGCCACATTATCTATTGGGACACTGAGATTAAGATGAGGTATACACTGTGCATATGTCCAGTGAATGTCTGCAAAACTGAAATTAAGCTATCCACTTAGTATTCTGTTCTGTTTTCAGTGCCTATATTTGAAGATCATTTTACCAGAGCTGGATTTATCAAAAGGAGTAAACTGCTTTTCATAAATTATTTCTTCACATATAGGGTGAAACTGTGCAGATTTCAATTGATTTGTAAATAGAACTTGTCCACCTGTGCTCCTCTCACGATTTCAGTTTGCTGTGACTTTATTTTTCGCAACTAATTAGAAATTGTTTCATAGCATTACTGAATGCTATTATGTATTTCCAAGCTTTACCCCAGAGGTATCTGTGTTTCAGTTCTGAGTGAAATTCTTCCTGTACAGTAGGTGATTTGCAAGGTCCTTTGTAATATTTGTTGATAAAAGGTGCTATGTAAATTATCTTTACTACCATATGGCCTCTTCATGTTCCCAATTCAAATCCACTGGGAAAAATCTCTCAGCAACATCAACAGAAGCACATCTGGTCCACACACAGTCTATGACAGAGTATTCTTTTGGTTTGATTAGTCTTTCTATGCAAGTTAAAATATATTAGACATAAGAAGAAGAAACAAAGCTTCTCAAAAATGAAACCCATTCTACAATGTGTTTGAGGTATGCCAAACACTGTTCTCAGTAGAGACTAGCATTACAGATTTTAAAGGGACTTGGTGAGAGGGAAAATTTCTTGTAAGGGCATGGCTTACAAACCATCTGGACTTTCAGGTCAGTAGTTTGCTGCAGAAATGCTCCAGACATTGCATATTAGAAGACAACATGATATATTTTACTAAGTTCTCTTTTTCCCCTGCTGCTGACCACTGACACACTGATACAAAAGTAAGTGATGACTGTTGGTACAGTGCTGTTCTGTGATGCTTTCAGATGAAGGAAAAGTACTTACTCATGGGATATACTAATTATCATGCCTGCAATGCAGGCATGCAGAGTTTTCTTCTACTGCTTACAGAAGAGCATGCCAAACTTGTGTCAGTGATTCTTTCCATTGCAGCCTCTTGCATTCTGAAAACATCTTCAAGATAAAAATGACAATGCCAGTGAGAATGAACCTTGACAGCAGTATAATGAAATGTGTGGGAGGGAACACTCAATCTGCAGACTGTGAAAGAAAATTTTATTCCACCTCCAGTCCTGCAAGATGTGGTATTGGATCAAGGACTTTCCGTACAAGTAGCAACAGTATACAGTGTAATTCACACACAGTGAGAATAATCCCTTCTGGTGCCTGCAATATTAATACTTCAGGGTTTTCTCCATCTGTTGTCATGTATGCTTAAAGTGTACCTCTTTGAGGCAGGAAGTGACTTTATTGTTTCATGCATTTACTTGTGGCTAGCACTGTCAGACACTCTCAGGGGGATATAATCACTACTGTAGTACAAATATTTTTTTTCTCTTGAAGAACTCACAGGAACAAAGAAATGATACTATCCCAAGACAGAAGAGTTGGACTTGATGCATCTTTCCAATTTAGCTTATTCTTTGATTCTGTATAAACTAAAAAATAGGTATATTATAGGTATAAAATAGGTATGTTTTTTGTAACTGAATGGAAGTATAAAAGTTACGTCATTACTACGCTTTAATGAAGGTCCAGATTTTCGTGCAATATAACTTGTATAAATCTACTGAAAATGTACATGAGCAGCTGAAGAGACTTTCAGTACTGGTGGGAATACAAAACCAACAATGATGGTATATGCAATGAAGATAGGAAAAAGAAACTGGGCTTCCTGACAGCTCTCGGCTCTGAGGGGATATGCCACACGATTTATAAAGAATTATTTCTCCTATAAAACCCAGGCAAAAACTCCTTAACCTGTTCTCTAACCCTGAGTACTAAGAAGCTGGACTGCAATTCTACAGCCATGTTAGGAGGAGCATTCCTATTTATAATCCTGCTGCATTAAAGAAGGCAACTCTCATGATTATATTGCTGTGGGTTTATAGTGTTTCAGGTGAATTTTTTGTAAGTTAGAGGTAATAATGACTAAACAGAACTAGGAGAAGGGTGATGAAGTTTAAATGGCTTCTAGAAAGAAATGGATGCTTGTTGGTTTTGAAGAAATTCTGTGGGTTTCTAAATATAAAACTAGAGGATTTAATGGCCCTTTATAGACCATATGTGTTAACCACATTAAAAATCTAGCAAAGATTAAAAAGTAGTTGCACAAAAGGAGGGTTTTGTCTCTATATAGCAACTTCTAGAAGAAAATTTGATCCAAGGCTGCCTCTCTTTTTCTTTCTTAGTATACTGACTAAGCTCAACAATTAATTCCAAGCTGTTACGTTTTAGTTTATGTATAGGTCACAAATGAGAAATAGATTAGACTCCTGTTTGCATATTCACTTATCCTTTGTCATCCTGCTAGCCTGCACTTTCTCAAGTGAGCGGTGAGCATTTTTCCAGCAGCGAGTGCTGGAAAAGCAGAGGCAAGGAATGTCCAGCTGGTTTGCTGCTCTATTGATGTTTGTGTTTGCTTGATCTGAGAGAAGAATTACATTGCTCACCAGGGAAGCTAAGACACGTGTTTGTGTCTTTTGGGTGATGAACACGCGTTTCAAACATATTCCATTAAAATATTCCCTCCTGGGATAAAAGTGCTTTTGCAGAGAGAGACTGCTCAAAGGAGATAGGAAATTGGAAAATGGACATTTCTTCCAGGAAAACATTCAAGTGATTTTTTTCATCCTGAATTAAGATAAAAAGCAAGAGTTCGCAGTCTCTCTTGGGGTAAAAACTCTGTTTTAGGAGAACCAGTTTGGAAGTTTTGGTGCTTCTTTAGCTGCTAAGAAGCAATACAGCTGTCATCTGGGAATGGTTTTATTTCTCAAATTCCATTCATTTCTTACATTCAAGTGCTCTTTAGCTGACGGTATAGTTCTTTCGTGGTAATTTTGACCAGCTCAAATCGTTAGCCAGGGTGGGGTGTGATCAGGAATGTGAGTGAAAGCTTTCAATGACTCATTTCACTACAGAGATTTCAATTTCAACTTGCTTGAACTGCAAGGGATCGTGAAAATAAAAGCCCTTCTGAGAGTGGGGAAAACCGGCGCTTACCATCGAGGAAGACCAGAAGAGATTTGTCTTTCCTAAGCGGTGCGCGCTTCGCGCCGCTGGATGCCCAGAAGTGCCCCGGCTGTTCCGTGCGCCGCGCCCGGGCGGGCTGAGGGCGCCTGGCGCTGAGGGCGCGCCGGGGCCCAAGAGGGAGAAGGCCGCAAAGGTGCCGAGCAGCCAGGGGAAAAGTGTGGGAAACAGCCCTGCAACCCCCAAGGTCACGGCAGGAGGGGAGGAGGAGGCAATCCAAGCGCCAGAGCAGAGATCCATGAACTGGACGGGAACTCCATAGTGCAGCCAGCAGGTTCCCTAGAGTCTCTCCAATGAGGTGATGCAAATGTCTTTCTAGCGCTTGCTTGATACAAGCCGTGGTAAAAAAATATCTCAGGCACATGTCCTTCTGAAGGAAATAATGTGTGTTCTTGCCTGAATCTTTTCATATGTGTGTTTGTATTTTAAATCTTCTGAAACAAACAAAAAAGCGTGGTTGTCTAGGAGACAGAAAATATACAAGTATTAATATTTCGTTATCTATCTGGGTCTTAATTTTGGTCACAATTCTTAATGCACTGGGAGTCTGACAAAACAGTCATCATCCACACTAGGCATTGCCACAAAATCTCTGCAGGGAGTTTTTCCATAAGGTGAATCCACTGCCAGTCAGGCTACAGGGAGTCAGAGTGCAGCCACAGACCACAGCCTGCAGTGAAATCACAAAGCAGGGCCCAGTGCTAGAAGTGTTTTCCTTAGTTACAGTTTCTTGTCACTGGCCTGAGTACAGATACCCCTCAGCCTCCTCTTATCCTGTTTGCATTTCCAAAGGCAGTGTAATATTTAATTAGGTACAGTTTGTCCATTTTCATAGTGAAAACAAATATTTGCAATTTACACCCTGGAGTACAACATGTTAGATCTGATGCAGCCTAAAAGAATGTCAATGCAAATGGTTTTTATGAATTTCCACATGCAGCTCCTGCAGAATTTAACAGAATTTAACATGGGCCCTGAGGGGTCCTTTCTGCAGCCGAGAGGTGGGACAGACCTGCCATCTCTAGTTCACTTTAGGAAGGCTGCTCCAGCTTCCAAAGCTGTTTGTTAGTAGGCAGTGTTTGACTATCTGCCTCTCCCCTGATCCTGTCAAGTAAACTACTTATGGAGTGCATGGCCCATCCAAACAACTTTTAAGCATGGTAGTGTGTTCAAAGTATCACCAAAAAATAAGCTACTTTCTCACCTTGCAAAGCTTCCTACTTATTTCCTGTGTGCAGTTACAAATGAATGTTAAAATTAAAATGAATGTTATTCATCTGAGTGTATGCTGTTTGACATAAACAGGGATTGCAGAATCTGGTCCTCATCTGAATTATTGAGAATATGAATTGTATAAAACAGGGACTAAATCAATTACAGTCACTGGAGATGAACCAAAATCCTTTCTGTTTTTCAACGCATAAAGTTGTTGTTGGGTCTTTTGGGGTTTTTTTGTGTTTGTTTTTTGTTTTGCTTTTTTTTAAAAATTAGACTTTACAGCTCTTACTTGTGCCCTTGACAATTTAACTGAACTTATCCAAACTGAGATCTCACTAGGTTTTAATTTTGTGTTTAGAACATATTTAAGATAAACCATCAAACAGCCCTAAAAACCACAATCATTTGTACCCCAGTACTTCGAGTTCATAAAGACATATAGTCTCTAAATGTTTTGCCATGAATTAGTCTGGGTTGGATGGTTAAGTAGAGAAAATGTTGTGCTGTGGTAATATGCAGTCATAAGAAATTGTTCTTTAAACATTTTGATTTTAGACTGCAGCTGGAAGTTCACCTTCCTCTGCAACCTACCGTTTCTTACTGGGTTTGTGATCAGTCAGGGACAATATGTAGTTCTCTGTCACATAACCTAAGGCATTTTCACACACCTCTGCAGGGTAGACCAGTTTGATTGCAACTTGTAAATTCACCTCTTAGGCAAACTGTTAAGTAATAACAAGAAGATGTCTAATTTCCCTTTGCCCTAAGCTGTCACACATGGCTGGACCCTTGGTGACTGCAAAGCAGTTATTGAAGGCAGTGGAAATTGTGCTGCTCTACCAGCTGAGAACACAGGCCAAAATATATGTGGAAAATGTAAAACTCCTGCTATGGTGTTTGATATTTTCTGCTACTTTGATACTTTGTCCTTTTATATGCCTTTACTGTCACTTCTGATTTGTATTGTCTGGGTGCAAACAGGATTGAGCTTTTCTATCAGCTTGCATGTATAGATACGTGTTAAAAAGTAACTCTTGCTCTCTGCAATAGGAAACCAAGGAAAGGTGTAAGAACCCCTTTGGTTTTGGGCAGATTAACCTAAAAAAAGTGGGTTGGACAGGGCTCTGGCTGCTGCTGAGACTGATCTGGTTTATGAAGATGCCAGTGGTGGCTCCTGGAGCACTGGGGGGTGAGTGTACTCCAGTGACACACCCCAGCCAAACAAACATTGTTGCCTCAAAGGCTCATGTGTGCTCAGAGACTGCAGTGCTGCTGTTTTCACAGAGCGGAGCTGAATGATTTTTCCCACCTCCACTGCAGCTCTGATGTAGACAAGAGCTGATGTAGACAATGTGCTGCCTACAACCACTACTGTCTGTAGAACCTGGAGTCTGGAACAAGAGACACCTGCAAGACCAGTGGGTGACCTGGCTACCTAAAGGAATTTAAGAGTATACAGAAGTATTTTGTACTTAAATGAGATGAAGGAATTGAGGATGCAATACAGGGGTGTCAAAAATAACCTAAACATAACTGATGAGGTTAAAATTAGGTACTTGCACTGGTAGTATATTATTTTGCTACTCTTACAGGATATCATTCAGTGAGACTAGAATTGCAGCAGTTAAATGCATGGCAAGTGTTAACACTTTTGAGGCCTTTGATTTTGCTTTTTTCTTCCCACCTGTTAGATCTAAAGTATTTTTTGACTGCTGAACTGTAACCCAGTGCAGGTCTGTGCTTTCATTTTATTGATCCTTTTAGAAATAAAAGAAAGGAATTTATGTAATCTTTAAATAGAGAAACTACGCTATACATATTGCTGTATTTTGAACTCCTATTAAAACGCCACTGAATGATAAGCAATATATGTTTATATATATATATATGTACATAAAAAGTTATCCATTCTCATTTAATCATAAGTATTAAATATATATCTGGAATAGAGAGGATATTTATTGCAATGTGAATATTCTGCAGGTGATTTTTTGAGTTTTAGAGAAAGCAACTATTTCATTATTTGGATAAAGGAATTATTTTATTAAACAATAATACAGTTTTATTTACTTTTCAGTATTCAAGTAAATAATTCATATGTTAATGGACACATGTTCTTTATCGCAAAAAACAATGTAAGAAATGCAGTGTAGTGTGGGGTTGAATTGTAGAAATGCGTCTCTGTGAAACCAATAGACCCGTGGCCTGTGCTCCCACCAGGGGGCAGGACGAGACAAAAATTAAGGAGAGTCGGGGGCACAAACCCAACACCCCTGCTCTTAATCTCCCCCAGCCTCATTTTTTGCAAAGGCACAAGCTCTGCAGCTGTATGACTATCTAAGGGAAAACAAGTGTTCTGGGTTTTGGTTTGCTTTTTATTTGAAGGGGAGTTCGTAAACAATGCTTGGCTTCTGCTTCAGGGAATGTATACATATCACTGCCTCTGAGATACTGTATGTCCTCAGAAATTGAACTCTTATGGTCTGTTTACAGAAGCACTTTTTAACTATGTACACCTATGTAATAAACCTGTTCGTTTCACATCTTGTAAAAAAGTTGTTCTTTAAATCTCCTGGAAGATCTAAATACAATCATTTTTCTTAAACAAAATTGGAAGACAGACTGCAATTCAAGACTGCAGCATTATGTTGTTCTTTGTAAAAACAACATAGTAGGAGCCTGGGGCTTATCATATGCCCAGTGACAGGAGAACTCTGACGTCTTAAGTGTTTCTTTTGTCTAGGAATAATGCAGAAGGCAGCCTACTTTCTAAGATATTGCAGTGACCCACTTGTGCTCTGATGGGAGGAGGTCACTGACTGGAGGCTGTTTAGCCCAACCATAAGTCATGCTTAGCTATGAGGAGTAAAACCCAATGCAAAAACTAGGCTTGTTCATGAAAGTGGAAGGGCTTGTAATGAATGCTCTTCATAATTAATTATAGCCTTATCCCAGATGATTTGAGTACTCAGAGCAGGAAGATTGTGAGAGACTTTTTAGTAATTACACCACAAAATTTAATATCCGTAAAAGGTGAGAATCATCTGAGACTAGAAATGTGTCATCTAGTTACCAGGCCATTCCAAACCCACAGCTGAGGTGTGAAGCCTGTAGCAAGTACCTGTGGGTTACTAACAGTCATGATTTTGCATGTATATTACCAGAGGTACAAATTGTGATTCAACAGCAACTGTGCTGAGAGGAAGTGGGTTTTCATCCCTCATAGCTTTGGCAGTGAAAAAGCAACTTAAATTTAACAATACACTTAGCTTTGCTGAAGGAAAGGTTCACGGAATATGTTTCAGCAGCTACCAGCAAAGCAGTATCCCTCCTTGTTTAAGAGAAAGAGATTCTCTTCATGAGCTGTAATTAAAGACTCCAATAACTTGAGTGTTTCTGTAGATTTTGTTTTTCATTTAAACTTTATGCTTCAAGGTTGCCATTGTCTTGAGAGATAAGTTATTCAGATAGGTCAGCTGTGTCAAACAGGTAGTTAGACTAAATGGAAGCCTGAAGGTCTGAATGCTCTGGGGAGTAAATAACTGCACAGAGGCAGATATGTGCTATTTCTTACCTATCACTTCTGAATTGAAACTTCTGAAGTGAATCTCAGCACTGTGCTCTGCCCAGTCAAAACCTAAACAACGGTTTTGGGGGGTGGTGGATTGTATTGATGAAAGTATTTACAGGAAGTGATCACAGTGCAGGAGTCAAGTAGCACATCTGTCACAATGACATGTTTGTGATCATCTGCCAGTTCTCTTCCAAAGCTGCCAGAGACTTTGAGTGTATTTCTTCTATATATCCTTGGCATGTTTTTCTCATGTTGTTACTCAGAACTATAGGAAAAAATTAGAAGTCCAGAGTCCGGAATGCTTCATAATCTGTACTTTTAAGTATACACAGACTCACAGAGTCATGCAGGCTGAGTAAGACCCAGCATCCAGCTCAACCCACCTCTCAGAGCATAATCTATACTGAGTTCAATGTAGGTTCCTCAGGTTTTTGAGGCCTCCAAGCATGGAGACTTCTTGAGCTTCCTGGACAGCCCATTCTGCTGGTTGCTGTCCTGTCACTGTCAAAAACTAATCAAGTCAGAACCTTCCATTTAGTTTATGATAAGAAAAGGCACAGAGAAAGAGTGTACATAATGTTAAATACTTAGATAGCATCTTAAGTAGTTAAAGTAAGAATTCTGACAGTTAGAGCTGGGATATTAAAAAAATCTGAAAAAATAACCCCCCTCAGAATATTTTAGATTGAGAACAAGAAATAACTTTTCTAATCGATACTCTTTTTCTTCTAACTACTGGACCTAGAAGCTGTCAAGCATGAGTTAAAAAGGAATCTGGATTTCAGTAGGAAGATCTAAATACAAATATTTCTTATGATGAATTAGCTTCTATCTGATATTTTTCTAAGCTTCATTGGATCAAAACATTTTGAGAGAGTCTTGGCTTCTCAAGTATTTTTCTATCATTTTTAATATAGAGATAACCTTAAAGGATAATTACAGTTAAGGGCTTATGTAATACTAGGCAACATTTCCCCAAAGAAATCTTTGCTTTAGAGCAGTGACTTGAGGATGTCTAAGCTGTTATTTTTAATCCTAGTGTTGATATTACTGTGAACTGTATGAATTCTTCCTATGAGAACAGATGTTCAGGAAAGAACATAAGAGATTATATGTAATCTGATGTGTTTTAATGAAGAAAAACTTCATAGTCAGCACTCAAAATTGTGTGAGGATAAACCAGATTCTACAGGAGGAATATGGAGGGGAAAAGCAGTGCCAAAAATACCTGTAACACAGCTAAGAATAACTATTTAAATTCATTTTAGGATTCAATGTACGTTATTTTTATACTGAAAAGAAAAAAATATAGCAGGGATTACTCTTTCTCCATAGGTCCTTGTGTTTGAGTTTTGATTTGATGCTTTGTCCCTTAAACTACAGGCAGGTTGCATAAGCTCAGTCAAAGGAGAGAAAGTCTCTGTTTCTTCCCATATCTGTAGACTGATCTTGGAGTTAGGAGGCACTTATGATTTGGGACTAGTCATCTGCAGTTTCAGGGGACAAAGAAAACAGTACAGGCTGTACAGTTTGCAGGGAGGGCCTAAAGCCTTGGTGTTCCTGTGGCAGGAAGAGAAAGAGAGAGTACTGCACACCTCCAGCATGCATGGACTCTCATGAACTGGCGGATCATGAGGGAACAGAATTTGGTACATTTCCAGATTATCCTTACTAGGTCCCTGTGTTGAGCATTACTGCTCATGGTTTGGAAGTTAGCTGATTTCCACTGTTTGGGAATTGGCATGGGGGCCTGAAGAGCAGATTTGCACTTGGCAAGAGTGCAGTGCATGTAAGCAACATGTCCTATAGCAGGGCCTAGAGTAATTTTGCTTTTAATCTCAGTGTGTTCAGTTCCTCCCTTTGTGGTCTGATGTGGCTGTGTCAGAGCCCACCAGCTGTCATTTCATACCTATAACCTCTTATTCCAGTCTCATCAAGGTTGATTACAGTGAATTACACCACTCTTCATTAAATCCTAATGATATTATGATATACCTCTTCATACCTGATGACTTAGGGAGAATGCTTCCCTTTGTGAAAAAAGTGCAATGTGGATGCAATATACTGTTTCCTCCGGACAAGGGGGAATACAGGATATAAAAAATAATCTATAGATGCATACATATTGCAAAGTAGGAATCTCCTTTATTTTCTTCCTCCTTTATCTTTCATTTCTTTTATAACTTTAGTGTAGTGTGTAAAATTTTTTATAGAATAAATGTATTTAATGTCGGTTTAACTGAGAAAATGTAGAGGATAAAATAAAAGACATAAATCCAACAGAAAGGCTATAGATATCTTCTTGGCTTGCAGATATCTTCTTCAGTGCTGTTTCCATGGAAATTATTTATAGTGCCTGGAGGGAGTGAAGTGCAGGTCACAGATCCGCAGAGCTACAGCAGGCTTTCAGCCCGGTTAGGCAGAAGCTGACAACAACAAATGGGCACATCTTTGAATGGAGCTCTTCTGCTTTCAGAGGAAAATGTAATCTCTTATAAAAATGTGGCTTTGAAAGAAAAAATATTAATCTCTATGGCAGTTTGGAGTAAAATTGGAACCAAGAGCTGTCGGTTTTCATAATGAAAACAGCTTCAAACTCTCTTCTTCAATTTCCCCTCCCCCTGCCGCTTGAAGTCATTAAGGGTTTCATCACATTTATTAGAGCAGGATTCTAAGTAGCATTTCAGATAATTACTGTGTATTCCAGTTTGGCTAATTGTTTTACTTCTTGAATATCTACCTGGGATATACTCAAACAGAGCACAATAGATGAATCTGGCAAATGCTGAGGATATTGCCAGTCATCAAGGAGCATATTCTGCACTTTATTTACATAAAAATACATTTGATATAAGATAGTAAACATATGTGGAACATTTTATATATTGTATTTATATTTATTGCACATATGTGTATTTTTTCTCCTCAGAGACTTACAAAAATATGTTATATAACAATTTATGTGATGGCTTTTCATAGAAATGAATGCTTTGTACAAAGGTTTTGTGAAGAAGGGTGTACAGCTATATGGACTGCAGTTTGAATTAAGACTATCACTCTTTTTTTGTCACAGATTATTTGGCAGTATTCTCCTTAAGAATTTTGAAACCAAAAGACATTTTTTATCCTCTTAATTAGCTATTTTTTTTTCTTTTATTAAGTTAGTAATTTGTTTCTTCATATTTTTCTTCCTAATTTGTTAGAGAAGAAGGAACACTCCCTATACTCTTAAAGGTTAGGGTATGCCTAGACAGACTCTGTGAAGCAGATAATGTGTAAATAGCTACAGTATAAGAGTGTGTGACCAGGCACTGTTTTTTCCATTTTGCTGGAGAAATGAAGGATGTTCAATATAGGAGTAAGTCACTTCAGAATTACTTCATCTATATTCCAGGAAAAGAATAAATTCAGGAGGAAGGAGGTGAAATGGAATGTCCTGATAATTATTTTTTTTTTTTTTAGAATGATAGTTATCTGCACTGTGAATGTTACTCTTTCTCGTTTGACTTTGCTCTCATTCACCTTTGAACTCAGGTAGATACTGTTGTACTCCGCATTTCCAGTACTTCCTTCAAAATACAAATGACTGGATATTAGTGATCACAGTGAAATGTTAAAGTAACAACTCTTCAGATATGAATCAAATTCAAATTGGTTTAGCCACAAACCCTGACTTTAGGTCTTGCTTCAAACTGTTTTTCAGTTTTATTTTAGTGTCTGAAAGGTTCTATCTACTCTACTGTGATACATTTTACTGTAACTTAGCCAAATGAAGTGGGAAAGTCAGCAGATAATGGAGGTGTTGAAGCAGGCCATGTCTGCTGGTTATATCAAGCATGTAACTTCTGCGATATCCTAAATGCAGCGAGAAGACTCATTATTGCAGATAAATCACAGAATGGGTGTGGATGGAAGGGACCACAGTGGGTCTCTGCTCCAACCTCCATGCTCAAAATGATCCTAGAGCACATGGCACAGAATTGGGTCAGACGATTCTGGAGTATCTCCTGTCAGGGGGACTCCACACCCTCTCTGGTCAATCGGCTCCAGTGCATGGTCAGCTGCACAGTAAAGAAGTTCTTCCTCATCCTCAGGGGGAACTCCCTGTGCATCAGTTCCTGCCACTGCCTCTTGTCTGCTGCTCAGCACCCCTGGTCAGAGCCTGGTCCATCCTCTGACACCTCCCTGCAGATACTGACAGACATTGATGAGGTCCCCTCTCAGCCACCTCTTCCTGGCCGAACAGCCCCAGATCCCTCAGCCTTTTCCTGGTGAAATGCCCCAGTCCCTTTTTTGTCTTTGTCAACCTCAGCCAGACCCAGCCCAGGAACTCCCTGTCTGTCTTGTGCTGAGAAGGCCAGAACTGGTCACAGCTGTCCAGATGTGCCTCACCAGGGCTGAGTAGAGGGGCAGGATTGCCTTCCTCAAACTGGGGCAATGCTCCTCCTGAATGACACAGCATAATATGAGCTCATGGAGTTAGTATGTCTCTCTCCAGCTTCTCAGAAGGAAAAGAAAGAATTGAGTTTCTGTTTCTATGCCAGTGTTGTGGCAAGGTCTCTCTAATCTCCTCCTCACTTTGCAATACTTGTTAACTTTCCTTTTCACTTGGTAGATACTCTTAAAATTAGAACAGTGTTTCTAAGAGGTCAATTAGGTAGGCCACCTGACCACTCAGGTGTAGAAATCTTAGAGGTATCTGCTGACTGGAGGTAAAATATTAACCACAACCTAGAAATTCAGCACTCACCTCATTAATCCATTTGAAACCATCTGTCATAAAAAGTTGCAATATGTGACACCACTATTTTTCCCCCTTGGCATCTGCCAATTGCTTTTAATCTCAGGAAAATGTGTTGTTACATTCAGTGATTTTGTAGCCATGCTTTTGACAGTTTAGATATCTTGGCTGATATTTATTAAAATTGCTTTCATTAAAGTAGCTCATCTTGAAATCTCTTCTATACGGCAGTAAACAATTCCTTGGTGTCATTTTTCTTGTTGGGATGGACTGTTCTAAACAGCAGTAGGCACAAAGCTGTTGTCCCTAGGAGATGCTCTGGGGGGAAAAAAAGAGCAAAACAAACCCAGCCCATATGGTCCCTTCCTGTGCAAAATGTGTTCAGACTCCCACAGAGGCATGGAGTGGAAGGAAATACCTTAAATATGCCAGAATGTGCCCATGCATGGTGTGGTCCATTCCTATAGGTGTGGACAGGATGCAGAGAGCAGTAGGAGTTGTGAACCTTTCCTAACACACACGGTGAAAGGAAAATTGAGTACTGAAGCACATTCTGTAGTAGAGAGGAGAGTAAATCTGTACGTGTTTCTAGGATATCGTGTTGTTACAGACTGAATGCCAGCCTCTATCTCTCTAACTGCGGTAAGAAATTCAGCAGCTGACAATTTCATCTGTTGTTACCTATGGTGGTGTTATGAAAATGTAGAATACTTAGCTCTCAAAGGCTTACTTTTGCATCGATGGGATTAACTGCTGTGAGCACTGATGCACCATCATGGCTGCCTGAACAGGGCACACTTAGGCATCACAATACTCCTTGACATGCAGTAGCCTGCTTAGATCCATGCTGATCCTTCTGCACAGCTATTAAAGTAATCTTTATTCTTCATCACAATGAGCAAGATGGACTCCTTCACACTTTGAGACATGTCCATTTTTTACTTTTTCTTATTGTGCTTTGAAGCTCTGTTTTGGTAAGATAAGGCTTAAGACTTAATGACAGCCTTCTGAAAAATAAATTTTTAAAAGAGCATTAGTCAGCAGTATTGGTTTTGCTGCAGGTCTTTTATATAGCCTTTTCCAGCACTGTAAAAAAACCTTTATTTTCTTTTGTGAATGGAAATAGAGATATTCTTTCTGTCTATATTTTGCCCTCAAATTCCCATGCATATAATTGTAGAGGTAGTTTCCTTATTACTTGAGTAATTTTTTGATCTTCAAAAATCCTGAATATACACAGTAAAAACACAGAGTAGGTCTCACAAGAGGAGCTCTAAAATATCATTTCATAGGAATGAAGCAGTATTTTAAACCTATGAGATACTTCTATTTTGATGGGATCCCTATTCTTTCAATTGTGTAGGAACTGTATTTGTGTTAAAGTCTAATAATACAATAGAAAAGCTGAGTGGTTTCAACTCCGTTGTCAGGTTAATGTTTTGCCATAGTACATCTTCTTATTTATCTTACACCCTGCTAAGGAGTAGTTTTTAATTGATAGTTGGTTAACAAACAGGTGTCTTAGTTCAGTAGCCATTGTCTGCTCTTTGTTGAGGCTGACAGAAATTGCCTGCTAGAGATCAGTACACTGCTTAGCTGCACAGTCAGTGAGAAGGGCAAGTCTCTAATGAAAAATTTGCCTTGGATTGGTTTTGGCTTGTTTTTTCTCTCTGAGGTAATAATTGAAGCTTAGCAGCAAAAAAGACCAGATTGACAGTGATTAGTGCAAACTCTCACAGAGACCTATACCCACTTCAGAAAATTTTACTAGTCTAAACAACTTTCTCAGCTTTTGTTTTCCATTGCATCAGATTAATATCTTTATTCTATTTCACCAAACTGAAATATGTACCAAAAATATAGGGTAAAAAGTTTCTTTTCAGCCAATGACTAGCCATGTTCTTATCAGCCAAGGAAAATACTACCCATTAATATGAATAATTCTTCTGGACTTAGTTTTGCATACTACTGTCCTTTTTTTTTTTTTTNGTTTTTTTTTTTTTTTTTTTTTTTTTTTTTTCAGGCAAGCAGGCAGAGTGAGTCTTCTGAAATACATCTAAGAGAGATTATTTTATAAATTAATTTAACACAGTTGCCCCAAATTTGTTAAGAACTCTTAAGATGGATGCTCCTGGCGAAATATTCAGGAGAGATTTGTTGCTCTGTGAGGTTCTCTACTAGTCATTACTGTGTGGTAGCTCTACTGAGATGTAAAATATACGATAAATGAGATTTTCTTGTAGCACTTCAGCTTCACTACTCTTTCTCTAGAGCTTATTTCACAGCAGCTTGTGCAGAACCATTATGAATAAATATCTACTCCTGTGTTTGCATAGCCAATTCATATGAGCATGAATGAGAAGAAATTATATTTTTTCTGCTGGTTACTGCTCTTGTTAGGAGTACATGTTTCTATGGTAATTATTTTTTTTTTGTCTCTATAGGATTTTAAAGTGTAAGTTCAGCAGCTTGTACACATGAGCAAGATGATACATAGTGTGCAATCTGAATAATTCTAGACAAATAAATATTCAGATGTCTTTGCAGAAAGGTGTGTTTGAGAGGAAGAGCACATAGTGTAATCCAAAGTGACCACAGGTAGTGCAGTAACAAGGGTGTGTCAGTTGCCTGTTGTCCAATTGGCACACAAAGCTTAAATTTTCTATTACAGTTCCAGGATAATTATGCAGCTCCCTGACATGAATGGACTTGGTCAGTCCCAAAACAGAGAAAGTTTCCTGTTGAAATTGAATGCAATCAGTTGCTCTTGGATTCTTTTACTTAAGGCTGTCATTGAAGGCATGGGAGAGAAATTGTAGATAAATTGTATAACTGCCTTCAGCTCAGGTCTGTAATAGTAATTACACATGGAAGTACATGAAGCAGAATATTTTATTTTTCTTGTTATGACTCAAGCCTCACTCTGAACTTGTGCTAAGGACTGTTTTCCGTGAGCTGTCTGCAAATGGGTGTCTGGTCTATGATAGTTAGTTATTTGGGCTGGGATGGAAAAAGTGACCAGCTGTGATGCTAAATGGAGCCATTCCTTTGGGTGAAGTTGGCTCTACCAGCTGGTGTGTCTAAGCTGTACTGTTCCAGTGACCTAGCAAAGATCAGGAGGTTTTTTTGCCTTTTGAATTACAATAGAATATTTCAATTGGAGGGGACCTATAACTATGATCTTATGTAAATGCCTGGCCAACTGAGGGCTGACTAAGGGTCAAAGCTTGCTGTTAAGGGTATTGTCCAAATTCTTAGATGTTGACAGGCTTGGGGCAGCAACCACCTCTCTAGGAAACCTGAGTCAGTGCAAAACCACCCTCTCAGTAAACAAATGCTCCTTAATGTCCAGTCTAATCTTTCCCTGGCACAACTTTCAACCATTCCCACGTGTTCTATCACTGAATACCAGGGAGAAGGGATCAGCAGCTCCCTCTCCACTTCCCCTCCTTAGGAAGATGTAGAGGGCAATGAGATCACCCCTCAGCCTCCTTTTCTCCAAACTAGACAAGCCCAAAGTCCTTTCCTGCCCTTTCCCCAGCTTTGTTGCCCTGCTCTGGATGCATTTGAGTACCTTCAGGTCCTTCTGAAATGGTGGAGCCCAGAGCACTCCAGGTGAGGTTGTACCAAAGCCAAATACAGTAGGAGAATTTCCTTTCTTAACAGACTGAGTTGTGTATGGAGAAGAAAACTTTGATCACATCTTTACAACTGCAAAGGAAGGACCTTGCCATTTTAGCACCCTATTGCAATGATTAAGTTACAGACATATCTAGTCAAACCTTAAAGCATGGTTAGATATCAGCTCAGATCAGGTTACTCAGGGCTTTATTCAGTCTTGGAAACTTCCATGCAGGGAGATGGCACAGAATCCTTGGAGTACCTGCTTTATTACCTGATGGTTTCACAGAGGGAAAGTCCCTCCTCACAACCAGCCTGAATCTCTCTTGTTTTTGTTTATCCCCACCACCTCACACTCTCCTGCTATGCAGTGTAAAGGCCCTGGCTCTGCCTCCACTAGAATCTGCTTGCAGGCCCTGGCAGTTTGCTAGTGAGTTGGAAGATGTTTGAAGCACCTTTTTTTATGTCACCTGTGTCCCTCCTGAATGTTACATAATAGTATGTGAAACAGCATTTATATCGAACAAGATGTGTTGAAGCATCCTTGAGTGTTTTTTATTTTTAAATCTCAAGCTTTCATAAATTCAGATTTTATGGGAGGAATAAGCATGCAGTATTTTTTCTTTCTTCCAATCTCCTGAGTGTATGTGAAAGAAATAAAAAAGAAACAGGGAAAAAACCCAAACCACAACAAACAAACAAAACTCAACAAAATCAAAAGTTAAAATGTAAATTTTTTTAAATTTATAATTCAATTCACACTAACATTCAGTCTGGATATGAAGTGTGCATGAGAGGATGTTGGTGAAATGCCTCTCATAACAGAGGTATTAATGTGTTCACAACCAATGAAGTCTTAATGCTTCTGTTTTACATTGGGTGTACCTGAATATAAGGGTGACTTTAAAATTAGGATCTCAAGTGTAGCAAAGTAATGATTGTTTTGTGGTTATTTACATTTTAACTCTCTAGATCTGTTTGTTCCTCAGTAAAACATATACAGTCAAATAAGGAATAACACTAACTCCAGGGTTGAAGTTTTGATATCTTTTCTTTATAAAGAGCAGTAGTGAAAGCAGAGTGAGACAAATTATTTTATGTCACACACCAGTGGCTGACTTCCTACATCTGTTATTAATGAATTGCAACTGTTTATATCAGCACCAGGTTTGATATAATGAATTTTTGAATTTATTTAGTAAATTCAATATCTGTTGGATGAGTTTGATATATAGCAATACATTAACTAAATGAAGTTATGAAACTGTGCAAAAGTAAAATAGTGACATATATAAACCCTACTCTGATATATTTTAATGTGGATTTGAGTCTTAGATCTTCAGCTTACCTTGCAGCAGTATCTGGTTGATTTTCTGACAGCCTTCCCCCCACAAAAGAGAAGAAAGTGACACATGCACTGTGACCAAGAATGCTGAAGTGTGTGCAATAAGTACAGTAGTCTATGAACATTTGTGAGTTCAATGGGAAAACCCCAAAGATTCATCAAATAAAGAAGATGAAGAAATTGTTTTCACACAAAGGCACAGCAGGAGCCTCACTGTCCCCACCTACTAATTCAACTGTTCATGCATGTTACTGAACACATGGAATGTGCTGGCCCATCTCTGATTATGTGATTTGTACACAGTAGTTCACTCATTGTATACACACACCAAAAGACTGGAGCAGTGCAAAGAGAGAAGATGTGTATCAAACAGCCCCCACCCTCTCAATCAGATCAGTGCAAGTAAAATTGGGAGGCTGGAAGATGCTCTCACTTCTTGGCATCTGGGCTTAGACCTGGATGCTGAGTGTTTAGATGTCCTTGAATGGAGGTTTTCCTTCCAGTCTTCAGCTGGCTGCAATTATATTTCCATCATCTTTATTTTTAATATATGCTGATTTTTAATTTTTTTTTTAAGTCTTACTAAATATGAAAGAAGAGGCAAGGAAAAACATCTGCTGTAGAAAATATTCTGAATCGCAGTTTAGCAAGCTTATGAATACTGTAGGTTTAACATTTGCACAAAACTGTGTGGGTGGCACACTGTCAAGTGCAGACAGTGGTGGGAGATTCCAGTATGGAAATCTTTTTTTAATGGTTGTGAAAAGATCAAAGAAAAATTATTTGGAGGAAAAGGCCTTGAACTGGAGGGAGAAAATATCATGTTGGACACAAATTAAATTACTGTATGGATTTGGACAGACATGACATGATTAAAAATCCATGTAGTTAATCCACCAAGTCTTTAATAGACCTCATTACCATCATGTGGGCGAATTGCTGCTCAGAGCTTTGGGCTGATTAAGTATTAACCTATGGATAGCAGGGAGTTGGCCTTTTATTTCTAAAATCTAAATTTCAATTAATGAACCAGGAAGGATTTGAAAATTCAGCCATGCTTTTTCTTTACTAGAGAACCCATGTGTTTTCTGATGCTGTTGTCATTTTCAGCTCTTTCATTAGTGCATCTACCTGTCTTTAATGTTGCTACGTCTACCAGCTGGATCTCTAGCTAGGGCTCAGGATATAATAACAGAAAGTGAGAAATGGATGATTGGGCTGAACAAAATAAAGATAAGAGTCTGACAGAATGTAAAAGATTGTACTTGTTACCAGAACATTCTTCTGATTTCCAATATAAATGCCAGCTAATATGTGTGTTCCATAGACCTGCCTGCCAAATATGGTGGATTTGGAAAAGAAATTTTCCTGCCAGTTGCTGTATACTTAGCCTGCCTGTCATTATCTCTCTCAGCTTTTCTTTTTCCCCAGTGATTGTGCATTTTACAGAAGCACAAAAGACAAGCAATTTAAAAGGCTTTTTGTGTATAAGATACTCTACAGGCAACTTACCTGCTAGAAATGAAGTGATTTTGTGCGACAATTTTCTCCCCTGCATATAACATTTATGCCACAAAAGTCATGATTATGGAGTTAGAGTCCTTATTTACTGATGCATTAATTAGAGTGAATAAAAGCATGATCTTTTATATGGTTTAAAGCAAGCCAAACAATTTCTAATAAAACAGCAGGGAAGGAAATTGTTTTCTCTATCCCCATAAATATTAATTCTTTAAATATCTTCTTTCTCATGATGAAATTTGGACCCTTTAAAACATTAATAAACTTACATTGTGGAAAAATACAGTTAGGGAACTTGAAGCATCTAATTGAAATGACTTCGAAATATTGAATTTATTTCTTATCCTCATTTTATATGCTAAGTTTTTATGTAAAGATATAAAAAGAAATTGCAACCAAAAACATTATTTTCTGTGTTTTGAAAAGTAGCATGAACTATTTGGGTACCCATAGATACTTTTCCACTTCTCTTAACCAAGAAATCAGTTAGTATTTCTTTTTTAAAAAATGTTTAACTCTGAAAGCGCCATGTTTTTAATTGAAAATATTTAGTCAAACACTTCTCATCTAGCTGCGCTATGGACTTCGCTGTTATACCCATTTCTGAGCCAACCCATACTAGATTTGTTTACTGCCGTTTAATTTTTTAAAAAGAGACAATATAGGACGTTTACCATATCTTGAATTATTTCAGTAAACTGAGCAGACCCACTATTTTATTGATCTTTGCAGTAGTCTGGTTCCCAAAATATGATAATAACAACTGCTGTCAGAGCTTTCACCTTGGCACTGTGCTGAATTATCTCGGACAGATTATGCCTTATGCTGAATATAAAAAATACTTGACATATTCAAAGTAATATAGGGGTGAGAAGGTAATATTCTCTGTATCAGAGAGCAAGGATCCCCCTACATGCCGTGATTTTGCTCATATGAGTAAATGTCCTCTTAAATAACTAACAAACTTCAGTTTTAATGGCAGATATGTCTCAAGGTCAACAACATCCATGATTGGTGCATCTTGTCAGACACACGTGCAAACAGGGGCTGAGCAACAAGGGGATGTCACCTAATGTAATTGCTGGCTGGGCTGTTGGATCTCCACAGACTCCTGGCATTGTTCTTGGGGAGAGGGGTGATCTCCCAGCTGTCATGTTTGAGGCAGGCGCTCAGGGGCTGAGAGTTCTCCACTGTAAAAACCTGGATTTTTCTGCCAGCCATAGAAAGTGTAGGGTGACCTGGTAGCGATAGGACCTCAAAGGTGAGGGAATAAATATATCTGTATGGATTAGCAAGCATCCTGCTGTGGGAGACCCTGAGAGACTGAGAGCCTTGGGGGCCTTGTCAGTAGGTCACAGGAGAGCAGAGCCATGTGGCAGTCCCGTGCACACGAGACACAACCTAACTGCACTAAGCAGGCAACTTAGGCAGCACAGGAGCAGTTCATCTGGGCTTTCACTGAAGCTATTTTCCAGATGAACTTCTGCTGTATCTCTTATCTAAGACACAGGCTGGGTCCTGGAGACCTTTGACATGTACCATGAGGCAACCTTTTTTCTCATGATACTGCCTGCAGTGTTTTCTTCTGGGTAACTACTGAAATTGCTAGTGTGGTTTTCAGATCCTTCCTAGTGGAAACAAAAGAGCCAGAATTACAGATGTATTCTTTGTGTGTATTGCATACTAGATGCTGTGGCCTGCAACACACCTACTTATGGAAGGCCACCCACAAATCAGCTCTAAAGTCTCTGCTAGTTTAATTCATAAAGTTCATCAACTGTCATAATTTTTCATCACTTGTTTTCAAATTATGGTACTTCTAAGAAAAGTGAAGCTTCAGACTCTTGCTTAAGCATTCAGTTGAGCACTTAAACGTTTTATAGGGCATTGGTTGTGTGAAGTAAGACAAGAAAGTGTCAAACATACTAAATGTGGTCTGCTTCACAAATTTTTTATGTTTCTGAGGTACAGCGCTCAGTTTATGTGGCAATGCTGAGTTCTGGCAGTCTCCTCCAGATTAATTTCTTACAGCTCCTTGGGCACTATGCCATGCTAATGCCATGCTGGTTGTGAAAAGGAGATGATTTCTTCAAGAAGCATTTTATTGTCTTTGTGGAATAACAGAAGTTACTGTAGATCAGCAACTCATTAGACTCCATGGGCTGTATTTTCAATAAGTTCTCTTCAAAATAGACTAAACTAGTATAAGACCTTTAAGGTTCCCTGACAGACTGATGTCAAATTTTCTGCCAAAGAATGCTATTTAATGAAAGTTTTGCTGTTTCACCCCATAACATGGTTAATGTTTTGTAGGCGAGATGAATCCTGATCTCCAAATGGATTAAATTTGTGTAATGGATCAGAATTTGTTCCTCCTGCCTTAGAATTAAAACATTAAGGAGAGGATTTCATGTAAATCCTCACTTAAGAGTGTTAAAGATTAAAGTGAGTTTTTATTAGCATAAATCTCTCAGTCCATGTTTCCTGGACCCTCATAGCTGCCCATAGGTACCTTCTTCTAAGAAACAGCACAGAGAGATTTTATTAATTCATCGGAACTTGTTGGAGCAGCCGACTGAAGAGCAAATCTGCCACAACTTTAGGCTATATGGTTCCTTGAGCAGGGAGTCAGAATCATTGCACACTTGCTAAGAGCTAGAAAGGTGCTGTAATGACTAAATCTTGTAAAGTAATTCTAATCTTTCTTTTTTTGATATTTCCCAACTCAGATAATCCGTTCTTGTTCTTTAGTTGAAGTTCTTTATTTATAAAGTTAATGCAAATTCAGGTATCTAAAAAATAACTAAATATTATTCAAAGCTTTCATAAAACTCAATAGAAATTGTAAGCAACCAGTGCTCTTGAAAATGAAATTATTCTCCATGAGAATAGGTAGCTAAAATGAAATACCTTTAGTTGCCCCATGATTCCAAGCTGGATATCTAAATAGAGCCTGGACACCAGCCATCTACATGGCATTTGTGCTTTACAATTTTGGCCTTACAACCAAGAACCCAGGTTTGAGAATGTGGAGAGTGTTCTCAGCTGGGAAACTAGACTCAGCTTAGTTAAATATCTGGAAGTGGGCTTCTGTGTTAAGATATCAGAGTTTTGGTACAAAGTCGTAGCAGTATTAAACCAACATTAATGATACTGAAATCTTAAATATATTGTTTTCCTGCCATGTGGTGAGGTGTAGTATAGTCATGGCCATCTTATGGCGAGGCAGTACACTGAAATAGGAATGTCATTGTTACAATCCCATTTATTGTTTGTTTAAATGAGCATTTGTTCCTGAGTTAAGACATCAGGGGTAGTACAGACACGCACACACACACAGCCTTTGCTACTATTTGCAGAAGCCTCAAATTTTGTTTTTAATTGTAGACTAAAATATAGTAATGGTTTTCTTTTATTCTGATCAAAATCAGCATCTCTATATCAGCTTATGTATGCTAGTATGTATTAGATGTGTCTGTTAATGAAAAAATAAGACTTCAGGAATTTTAGTTGGCCTAAATCATATTCCTAATGTTGTGGGATTTCATCTTTCTGATGTATCTAAATTGCTCTCTCCACTTTTCACTTATGTTTCTTATAACAATCTCTACATCTATTGCTGGTGAAGCTGGGTTGAAAGACAGCAGTGGTAAGTGATATCATTGATAGATTTGTGGCTTTTTAGGGCAGTATTTTCTTCTGAGGGAGCTGAGATTAAACCCTTGGCTTTTAAGAGCCCAAGTTCTCTCCTCTTCAACCTTGCTCCCAAAATTGGGCTTATATTATTCTCAGTGTTAGTGCTCCTGCTCCTTCTAAAAAGAATTCTTATTAAAATCATGATGAGAATTTTTGTTCCCTTCACAGAGATAATTTTGAAGTTGCTCCATCCATTGTCTTAGAGTGTTACACGTCCCAAACACAATTATATTTTAAGATCAGATACTTTTTCTGTGAAAACTTAGACTGGAGATAATGTCTCCTTAGTTTAAAACATTTTCTTATTTTATTAGAGTGATCCTGTGCCCTTTGACCTGTGCTGGAGGCCTACTGTTAGTTCTTTTCTAGGAAAAGAATCAGATCAAAACCACTGTAGCTTAATACTAATCTGGAGCAGTTTGGCTGTTAATTACATGTACTTTTTCACAGTGACTTTGATGGGGATAATCAAGGTTCTCTAGACAGGCCAACCTAATATAATATTACTGACCACTCCTGTGGTTATGAAGAAGAGAAGGAAAAACAAATTTCAGGCTCACAAAGTCATAAGAGAAAATGTTTATTTTCTTGGAGTTTTGCTTTTTCAAATGAATTTGGGAAAAGTTGTGTACTGTAAAGAATTCTTTTTTTAATTGGCTCTTAACATGAGGGGTTTCTTAAAATTATGTTTCCTTCTCTGTAAGACATCTTAACAACACGAAGTGATTTTTTGAAATAATAATTTTAAGCTCTGTCATTATAGATAGGTGGATGGATGACTATCTGTCATTGCATATGACAGGCACCTACTCTTACCGAGCTGTCAGCCTCGTGCTTTTAGTGTTATTGTTTGCAGGAAAGACTGCAGTTGTTGAGTGAGCTCTTACTGTAGAAGGCTAAAGAGAAGATATTAAAGATCTTTTTTAGAAAAGCTGAGGTTTTATGTGACTGGGTAATAAATAACTGCATGCACAAAGTACTGGACACAATTTTGAATTTGGAGAGGAATGTTGAAGTATTGAAAGTCTTGATGTTCCCACAGACATTTCATCTGGTTTTCTAACATCATGTAATTTTTTCTGTCATTTGTGAAAATTTTATACAAAATCTGTGTTACTTACTGTTGATGGCTTTTGTGTGACAGTGAAAGGACCTGTACAAAGTGTAGGAAAAAGGAGAATTACTTATCTTGCTGTTTAGAGGCTCTATATTATAATTATCATTACTTCCTCCTTTTGGCAATACAGGGAACATTGGTGGTATAGAAGGTTACAATGAGATTTTTAAAAATGTGAATCACCTTACAACTGAATGTTGGCTATCAGCACAACATCCTGGGCACTATAGTTTCTTGTCAACTGTATAAATTCTAAATTTTAGCTGAGATACTGTAGCTTAAAGACCACATATAACTCTCACACTCTGACAAAAGAGAGTGTACAACAGATTACAGCAGTTCAAAATACTCAAATCACACCTGCACTTTCATTTTTCAAGGCAAAAATCAGTAGGGACAAGTATCTAAATTATATATAATACTGTTTTGGTCCTGACTTTCCAGATATGCTGTTTTAACTGAAGCTACACAGAGTTTTACTACTGATGGAAGAAAATTGTATCTATGAATAATTTTCTGGTTTAAGCCTGACTACTTCCGTATATAATTTCAGAGTATCCTTTTTATACCTGTATGTAGACCCTAGCTTGTCCTTCATGGCTGAGATCCATGGAAATACATTATGGAATCTCTGTGAGCATCTGGAAATGATTAAAAAGCTTTATAAATTAATTTCATATATAAATTAGCCACCTGGTCTGCCGAATAAATAACTCACCTTACTGCATGTTTTATTTAGAACTACACAGAATATTTGTTATTCTGACTGCAACAGAAGAACACAAGAAATTGCCCCAAGAAAACCATAAAAAAGTTTTCAGTGAACCTCCCCATCTCCTTCCCACCCCCAATATATATTAAACTTGTTATCTTGGGGATTTTTTGGTAATATATAATGTAGGTGACCAGCATAAGTTAAAATTTATTATTTTATTTATTTATTTTTGCAAAAGAATGAAGTGTTTAGAATAGTTTTGTTCAAAATTTTGAGTGACTTGAGTGTGACATTAAATGTTGGAAAGCAAGAAGAAATGTAGTAAGCTGAAGAGAAAGAGACAGAATTCTTCATTCTCACGTTATGGTGTGGGACTATTCTGCTAGGTAGTGGGAACCTTAAATTATGGCTGGTTCTTTGTATTGAATGGCAACCCATCTGAAAACTGTGCTCTGGAAATTATGGTTCTGACTCTTGTAATCAACATTACCAGCATAAGCAAGGGGTTAGGATGGACCTGGTGGCCATGAAGATGGAATAGATGGACAGAGAAGTAAAAAAGCCCAGGAGAGAAACCTATTCAGTAGTTATATGAGACTCATGTCTTGCTTTGGATTTTCTGCTATGTAGAGGACAAAGCAAGTGTGATTTCAGCCAAACCATTCTGAAAACACATGATGTATTTTTATCTTTATCTAATTACAGTTATAAACCATTTTAATCATAACTAAGATCAGTTAAAAGATGACAACTGTTGAGTTTTGTAGTTATAACAGCAGAAATTTGTCCCATGACATATGTGATTTTAAGGTACAAACCTATGATGAAGATACTAAGTGTACATTAAATTCTTGCCATGTGTCATCAATCCTGAAACATCTTCAAAAAATTAAAAGGAAGAAAGAGGGCATAAATAACATTGGTGCAGGATGTGTTGCCCCACATTAAATCAGTATTCTTCACTGACAGTAGTTAATAGTAATAATGTCAGCTAGGGCAAGGTAAAAGGTTACTAGAAGGTTACTAGAAGGTTACTTCTGTAAGAACATTAAATCTGCTTATCTTTGTACATTCTCTTTGTAGCCCTTTTTTTGTTTGTTTGTTTCATTTTTGTTAATCCAAAGGTGCCTACAAGGTTGCTGTAAATACATTTGGAAATTACTACTTTTAACAGTCTTAGAAATGGATCTGAGCAGGAGACTGGAGGATTTTGTGTCCATTGCCTTCCCCACCTTCCCTAAAAGATCTGTGTGTAATCCCCAACAGCCTGACCCCCATTTTCCTTTCCTGTCCTCTCCCCTAATTTGTACGTTTGTTTCATTAGGGATGTCAGAAAGGTTAAAGCTGAATCTGCAGGTTATCCTACACTGTGGGTGGGATAAGGCCTGTGGTGGGCATCAGCCACATCCTTCTTATGGTGAATTCGAATTCAGATGCATTCCCCTACAGTTGCAGTCTGTGCTATTCTTGTTACTAGGTGTAACTTTGTTGACACATTGTCATGAACAACGAAGTTATTAGTTGGTGTATTTTAGAAGGGTGTTTGGAACTAGTGACATGTGCTATAAATTTGTGATTAGGATAGTTTCTCTCTGATATTTTCTGGCACATAATGTTTTCCTAATAGAACTGATTGGATTCCTGTCAAATCTGTCTAATTTTGCAGGGAAATACTAGACAAGATTTAGAAAGATTTGCTTTGTTCTTATAGAAAAGCTTGCTCTGTTTCTTCAATTTGTGTAAGTTTTATATGTTTGCAGACATAGAAGTCGAGAGATTATATTTGCTTTTAATCTAGTTTATGTTTTGATCACTCTTTGTCTTTTAAACAGTGACTGATTGAAGTAATTTTTGTGTAAATCCTTTATTTTTCAGGCATTCAGCTACTTTTAATATTGTGTTGCTGCTTCAAATGAGACATAAAACTCAGCCTTTTAGTGTTTTATGTTTCCCAGCTTGCCTTTTAGAGGCTTTCTGCATGAGAATCTGTAAATAAGGTCTAATCTGGAAATCAAACAAGGAAGTTAACATGGATAGTTTGATGCAATCCTAAAGAAGTCTGCATTTTTAACTGTTAGGAACCATGCAGAAATACAATGTCTGCTTTGCTAATTTTTATTTCTAGTTTCTCTGTTTTGGGTGCTTTGCAATTGCACTTTGAAGGGAAAGTTATTGCAAGAGTAACAAGATTGATCAGATTTATCACAAAATGTCTATATGAATTTGCGAATCTGTAACTGACATGGATGAAAAGAACAAAAACAGAAATATGGCTTTATGCCATACTTGTCTATGGAGAGGTGTGATGAGATATTCAAGGACAGCTGTTTTATGAAGCCTTAATATATTCATAGTGGTAGCTGCAGCTTTCTTTGAAAAGAATAGAAAGAATGGAAGAGCAGCAGAGCTGTATTCTTCGAAGAAGAAAGGTATTATCCATGACCAAACTGCAGATGATAATAAATTGCATGAAAAATGTCAGAAAATTTCAGAGTAGATGCTTTTGCAAGGGTTCAAATCAAATATTTGTTAAAGATGGTTCTGGTTTAGGAAATCACAGTCCTTTAACATGGCTGCATTAAACCCAGTTTGCAACAGGCCCTGAGTATTACCACAAACATGTTGTTTGAAAACCCTCTGAACCATGAACTGCTGAGCAGTTGAGATTTTTCTTACATCATTGTATTGATATTTCTGCTTGGTCTTTCATATCCTGCGGTATTTTTCTCCTTTAAGCCATTCTAGCACTGATTCTTGTAGCACTTTTTATTTTTGCTTTGAAGCTCCAGTCAGTCCTGATTACAAGATACACAAGCAAACAGGAATATTTAGTCTCAAAGAACTTGATGGAAGTCAGGAAATCTGAATATGGCACATTAGATGTGTATGGAGTGTATCAGCCACAGCTGATGGCAAAGAGAGAGTTTCACAGGCTTTGTTTTACTGAGTTACAAGATTGAGAATGCTGAGGAGTAGTGGTGAGTCCTAGATTTGCAGAAATGTTTAGCCATGTATGTCTCTGGTAATAGCCAGCTGGTAATTACAGACACTGGGGGTGCTTTATTGCCAGGCTTACCTTTCATTTAAAGCATCTGTAAAAATATGTTGGTACAACTGTAGAAGGGTACATTTTATTTGCTGTTTTCATATTGTGCTGTTAGTAACTCAGAAATCCTCGAGGATATAACTGTTTCAGTCCGCAGGTGGATGTGCAGCCATCTGTCTGTCCTGCCACCAGCGCTGCCTAGAAAGAGATACTTTTCAATGAGCAACTAGGGCCTTTCTCAAACTGTCCAGTCTGTTTCAGAAATCAGCTCTTTTTCCTCAGATTTTGTGAAAGTACAGGAGATACTTCCATCATCAAGTGAGCTCGTTGACAGAGGCAAAGCTACTCCAACTCTGACTGTACTTTTGCTTTGATCTCAACCAGAAATCTGCTTTTATCAGGTTCAGTAAGCCTACTTTTTCCACTATACTGCAGTGTAGGATTTTAAAAAATAATTTGAAGAATAAAATCTGGGTATCATGGGATTTGATCTTTCTTTCTGATACGCCACCTTTCCAGTAGCCTTTTCCAGGAGTGGGATCTACACAGCTGCTGCCATTTGGCTTCATTGACATATTCAGCAGCTGCACTTGCATTCAGGCTAGTAAAAGTCTACAAGATGTTTGAACATCATCTAGACTGAGTTCAGGTTTGAAATAATGGAGATTATAAATATAAAATAATATCTAAAAGTAATAATAAATGAGTTGCAATAAAAGTAGCAAACATATAAGCTCTAAACTACAACTGGGAATGTGTATATTTTGAATCAATTCTTCTTCTCTGACCATTTGTTTTTCTAAAAAAGAACTTTTTTCAAGAGAAATGAACTCAGTTCATACTGAAGTGAAATGAGCTGTTAATGGATTATTCGAGCCAGAGGTTTGCTATTTTAAATCCTGATGCCATTCCAAATGAACTTTTAAGGTAAATGTTACTATTCTGTGCTTTATGACATGATAGTAGACCACCTACTTCAACAAAATGCTTCAGAACAACTCTCAAAATTAATTCTGTTTATGTCTTATAAATAAAACATAGAAGTGTCACTGCTATACTCATTTGCATGTCAAAAACCATTGAAAATAAAGGTATGCATTTTCTTTTTAAATATGCCTTGACATGAAGATGACATATTAACTTTCCTTGTGACAATGCCAGACCTTGGTGTCTGCCATCAAGGCCACTCTTTCCTTGGGTTCAGCAAATAACTAAAAGGACAGAAGTAACTTAAAAGAAAGGTAGTGTGATGGACCTCTGTTGTTCAGCTGCCCAGTCTGGGCACCAGATCTGGGAGCATCATGGGGCAAGAAGTCTCTGTAACAACAGCTGGCAGTGTGCCCAGGTGGGCAATAATGCCAGACATGTCCTGGCTTGTATCAAGCACAGTGGGGCCAGCAGGACCAGGGCAGGGATCGTCCCCCTGTAAGTGGCAATGGTGAGGCCACACCTCAACTGTCGTGTCCAATTTTGGGCCCATCACTTCAAGAAGGGCATCGGGGTGCTGGAGAGCATCCACACACAGAAGGATAACAGAGCTGGGAAAGGGTTTGGAGCACAAGTCTGATGAGAAGCAGCTGAGGGAATTGCAGTTCAGACTGGAGAAAAAGGAAACCTTATAGCTCTCTACAAATACCTGAATGGAGCTGGGTAGGTGTCAGTCACTTGTCCCAAGTAATAAGCAATAGGATGACAGGAAAGGGACTCAAATTGCACCAGAGGAGGTTTAGAGTTGATATTTGGAAACATTTCTTCACCAAAAGGGTTGTCAAGCTTTGGAACTAACTGCCTAGGGAAGTGGTTGTGTCTCCACACCTGGAAATATTTAAAAGAAGAATGTGGCACTTATGGATGTGGTTTGGTTAGTGGCTTTGCCATGAGGGTTTGATGGTTGGACCCAATCTTAGAGGTCCTTTCCAGTCTAAAAGAGTCAATGAAGGACTTTGTTTCTGTTGCTGTAATCCCACTTACAATAAGTTTGGGAAATTCAGGTATGTCTCTGTCAGAAAAAGCTAAACATTGGATATCACTGAGTTATATCTTCTGAGGTTTTTTATTCAGCACAGCCACTTGCAGTGGTTTCAGGAAGCCAAATATCAGATGACTACTTTCAAATGCAGATCCTTCTCTGCTCTTGAAAATTAAAGGCTGAGTTTGAGGCAGGTGATCTGCTACTCTGCCTGATTCTACAGAAATTAACCCAAGCCAGGTGGAACTGCTTGTATTTCCCAAAAAAGTCATTATATATTTCCCTTGCCCCACTGGAAGCCCAGTCTGATGTTGCCTCCTTCTATGACCTGTTCTTAGAGAGGCTGAATCTAGTCCAGGTCCTCAAACTTAGAAATCGTTCAATAGCATTGTTTACTGAACAGCCAGTGTTATGTAACAGCAAGTAAAAATAGAAGTCTGCATTGCAATTAGCACCAATAAGCTAACGAGAAGATAGGCATGCACTATTCTTAAAAGATTTTAAAGGGCTATAGGTTTACAGTCTTAAATATGCATTGTGGTGGGGAAGATCTTGAAATGAATAAAAGTAATCTAGGACCCTCTATTTTTATGAGGCTTGTATATGTTGGACTAGAGTATACAGATGGGAGTTACCACTCAAAGGAAATGCCTTGCAGTCATCTGCAATAAGCTAGAAGTATAGAAGGAAAAACAAGCTGATGACATTTAATAACTTCATTTAATTTGATATAGATAGACTACAAATACATTTAAAATCACCATTTATACATATAAAAATTCGTTTCCCTGTGTAAATGTGAACTATGGGTCATTATAATTTTCTGCAGTCAAGTATCCACTGTTGAGTTTGCAAATTTCTTTATGAACCTTGGGGCATCAACTTGAAAAGCTTTAGCTGCCAATGACAACTCTGAACAAATGAATAATATTACCAATAATATTGAGTTATCTTTGGGTTTGAAGTATAAATCTGGACCAAGAACCAAAAATGAGTCAAATGAATAGCCATTGAAAATCACTAATTATCACCCATACTGTGAGACTGTCCCATTTCAGAAAAAACCAATCAATAATATCTTAGAGAAAATAATGCTCTGCTGCCAGGTGGTTGGTTTGGTGAGAATTAATCTTTTGCTCTTTTGAAGAAGGATGTAAACATTAAGATTTCTTTAGTTGAGGAACAATAATACAAACAGGGGAGCCTTCCTGCCATCACTGGGTTAGAATGGATATTGAGGCAGAGATATATGATACCAATACCACAGTGAAGTTGTGGGTGAAGTGAGGAAATAAGCTCGAGCTTGGTGATAAAATTAACAAATGTAGGATGGAGATGTCAAGTCTGGAGTCACTGAACTTCTCTGTAAATAATTTAGTCCTGAAGTAATGTCTTCTATCTGAAAATAGCTATTTGGCCATTTTATAGCGGTAGACTAACATTTTCAGAAATAGAGAGGTTTGGAGGTTTTTACTTTGTGGTAGGTGACTCTATGCTCCTTATGAAAATGTGTGTCTGTATGCTGAAATTAGAGTATCTAGACTCTTAATGAAATGTATCTTGAATAATTTTCCACCTTTTAGCTTTCTCTCAAAGGAGTTTAAAAACATTAGATGGAAGAATTGCCAACACAAGTGATGGAACAGATGCCATTTTTGTTATGTAAAGCTGACTCAAGAGCTTTTCTACTAGGAGAGAAATCATTGCTGGAGACCCCTTGTAGTCTACTGGTGCTCAGTAGATGTTGAGGCTTGTGCACACACACACACACACACACACACACNGACCATTGAAAAATTGGTTTTGGTTTATTACCAGAGATACTATCAGAATAAAGCGTTTGCTGTTGAAGGAGAGCTTTACTTTTGATTTGTTTTCTTCAGTGTAATTTGATCCTGTTCTCATTTTATTTCAGTGGCTTTAGATCAGGCCCTATCACTAATTTCGTTTCATTTGGTTTCCCTGGTAACGTTTTATTTTTAGCGTCATTATGCTTCAGAGATCTGTCATGGAGGGTTCAGTTTAATTTTATTTTATGTGTTTCATTTTATGGCAAAATGGTAAAGACCCCAAACCCTAGTCTGTTACACAAAACCTCTATAAATATCTTTAAAAAATGTGACCATCTTACATGGTTAAAATTTTTATTACTTTGCTGCTACCTTCCCCCATGGATTCAGTGGAAGATTTTCAGGATACAGGTTGTTAGACATTTAGGCATTTTTAAATCTTTTGAAAATCATTACCCTTTTGTGCAGTAGAGATGTGTTATTCTGATTTTTCAGATCTACTACCACAGCAGGCCCCAAACTCTCAGCAGTACAGTGATTATAAAATAATTGGTCTGGAAGAAAAAGAGGAATACTACTCTCATTCCTCTTCAGCACTAGTCACCTCCTCTCTCTGCAGATTGTCTGGACAGAACTAAAGACGCCATTGAGATTGTATCTGTTTCCACTTCTAGGTTCTGGTTAACGACATGTACTTGTGTAGTCACCTGAGTGCCTTGCCTAGAAATTTCTTCGGTCTCTGGGATGTGACTGGCTGGCATTCTTGGTCTGGAGTCTCCAGGAGTGATTGCATAATGGGATTATAGTTGGAGGTTGCAGGGATTTTTTTCCTTTTTCCTTCAGTATTACTTGCTTGTCCTTTTACACAAAATGACTCTGACTTAAAGAACAAATGTAGCAGTTAGTAAGAAATTTTGTATATTAATTTAAGTAATGAATGGTTATTCATTTTAACCCTATCTGAAATATTGGTCAAACACCCTGACAAAAGGCACTGCTTGAGAACTTAGGCTGAATGTAGTAGGAATGAAAATAACTCTGCTAAATATTAATTGAGTGAAAAATTATAAAAATCACACAAACAAACTGAAACACTCTCAGTACAATGTCTCAATACAATATGATGCATAGAGTTCAGTGATACTACTTTACTGAGAAAGGAAAAAATGTAAAATAGTATTTTAATGCTGTCGGTGTTTTTCAAGGTAGTTTGGATTTAGAGTGCTATTAGCCCATTAACAGATCAAGGACTTTCTGATTATGTCTTTTACTCAAGCTGCATAGGAAAGATGATCAGTCAGAATTTATCAGCAGATGAATAATTATTTATCTTCTTATAGAGGCTCCCATTTATAGTGTTTTTCAAGCAAGTTCTCTTCTAGGGATGGATTATAATATGAGCACTCCATGGTGTGATGAAAGCCTTCCCATACCTCAGGCTTTGCAATTTCCTTTTATCTGAAGTAATTGCCATAATAAGACATAAAGTCTAAAAGGTTTTAACTGAAGGTCCCGTGGTATTCAGAAGATGCCTCGGTTACAACCAAGAAGTTATTGCTTCTATCTTCTGGCAATCCTGAAATCAGGACTCTTCTATAAATGAAAGAGAACCCAAAATTTTTATGGTTGCTAGGGAAAAGTGGAAAGAGAAATAATCCTTCCTCTTTCTTGAAGAAATGACCAATTCATGTCATAAAGTGTGTCATTCTCAGTATTTTTTATCTCTGTATCTTCATCCATCCAAACAATCTTTACTTAATCTGTCCTAAAATAGTCTGATGTGACTTAGATGTTAATTGGGCCAATAAGATCTCATCACTATCTCTTGAGAGATGAAGTAAAACAATGAGAAAGTTGTCAGTTATGGCCTTTGGCCCATCCCAGCTGCCATACCTAAGGGTAGTGCAAATGGGAGTTGATGGGTTTCTTTCTGCCAAATTTGCTCGTTTTCTTCACACAGACACATTTTTTCACCTCTAGCAGTGAGCAGGAGTGAAAGGCTTTTTAAAGATGGAATTACTGGAGCTTACATAGTACAAAAGCTCATAAAAATTGCCTGTCAGTCAATTGGATTTGATAGGCAGGAAAGATAGATTGGTGAGAAATGGGGTTAGGACATTTGTGAAGTTCCAGCTAGAACATTTCTCATTTCACAGTTTTGAATTTTTACACTAAGGAGAGAGCTGAAATGCTGCTGCTTTTGTTTGTTGGTGTGTGTTAATAATTACCCACTGCTTGATTTAATGTTTTTGTTAGTGCTGATTATTTGATCTGCTTTGGAAGACACTCCTGTTTTCAAAGCTAAATGTGATGGTACTGCACTTTGTTTGCACTTCACTCCTGTAGAATCTTTTTGCTCTTTCTTTGAAGGGAGAGGAGGAATGAAGAGCAATAAAAATAGGTACCTTGAAGAAGTATCAGCCTTCTAGAAGTGTGTGTCAGTCAGCTTTTGTTTCTGTAGACAAAGGGGCACAATGCTTCCAGTGATTGGTGCTGCCAATACAATAGGACCCAGGAGTGTCTCCATGGGCTGTGGTGTAACAGGTTATGTTGGGTGAAGCAGTACCCTCCCTGGAGTCCTGGCTGCCGGGATTAGCCTCTGGGGTCACCTTTGGACACATATATTTTGGCCACCTATACAGCTTACTGTCATGGTCTTTCTCAATGTGTAATGGCAAACACAGGAAAAGAGTGTACTTCCCAAAACATGTGCAATTTAAGGAGGAAGAATAGTAATGGTACGGTAAAAAGGAAGAAGTGGGTAAACACAATCTGTTGTATAGAGTTGTAGTTTTTGTGAGAAAACAAGGGAGGGTTCTAGGACATGGCATTAATACTAGAGTGAGGAGGAATAGATGTTATAAAAATCTAAAAATACCTGGATTTCCACTTTTCTAAGAGCGTTAAAGGAGAATGGAAGAAACTGGAGACAGCAAAGATTTCCACAACTCATTGTCTTCCCCTCTTGTTCATATTCTGTCTATATTGCTGTCCATGCTGGTGAATCACTGACCCTGCTGCTGCTACTACTACTCCAGGTTTATCATTTCTCAGGCTCATACTGCTAAGAATTTTCAAAGCTCAAAGCCTCACACAGGCTTCTTATGCTGAACCAAGGACAGACAGGGCTGCATTCAGCCCGTTTGAATCCACATTATACACTAAGGATAGTGCAATGGATTTCTTACTGGCAGTTATTGAGTAATTCTGGCAATTTCAGCGGAATGTTTCTTTCTATTTTAAAAATTGTTTAGAAATTATTTTAATCCACCCATCAATCCTATGTGTGTCCATGTGTGGGCCATACTTTGACATCATGATTGCTTACCTGGGCAGAGCTGTAAGTTGTAGCAACAGCTAGAAGATTTCCTGCTAGTTTTCAAACATATGAGGTTATTTAATCTTGACAGTATACATTTCCTCAAGATTGATTTGGTTCCAGTGGACTTCAGATGCTGAAAAGAAAGACTGAGTGATTATGTTAGCTAACACAGAGTTCCAGAAATTTTTAAAATTTTCTATGATAGCTAAAGGATCTTGTTTATTGTAACTGACTCTTCACACCAAGAACCACTAGGTTTTAAATTTTTTTTAAGGTGATGAAGATCACAGTTTGAAAAGAAACAGCATACGATTATACGAATTTTCTATCCTTTGGTTTCATCTTCTTAAAAAGCACTCATTACTCTGATATATATCAAGCACTCTCAAAGAGTAAAAACAAGGCCAACCTGAATGAAAGTGGGGTTTTTTTTAAGACTCCTTTCCGGCACTTGGTAGTAGAAGACATAGATTTGAACATTATGTTCAGTGCAGAGACAATATAATCAACTATATGCTCAGCAAAACATCTAAAAATGTATATTTGTAAAGTACATGTTAAAAAGACATAAAGTGCTTTCAACACTTTTATGTTTAAGTGATAGATCTGTGCTGTTCATATCCAGACGCTTCTGCTTGCATAGGTTGTTCTATGGTATTGGTACCAGAGACATGTAAATATTGCAAATATCTGAACTTCTGGATTCATAGCACCTCTATTCAATTGAATTTCCTCTTCTGGGAAAAGGAAGGATCTTTTCATTAATGCAGGAAATAATTACTGCAGTTTACATAAGGTCAATTCATACTTTTTAGTAGAAAGCAGCATTACTGTGCAAGCTGCTGTCACAGAGTACCATTATGCAGTGAAAACCATGTAGGAGTGCATTTAAATGGAGCACTTTATTTTTGTCTCACAGAAGAGAGAAAAACCGAATAATTTTCCAACATACATTTTTTTTTTTTCCTATTTAAATGGTAATATCAGAATTCTACCAGGAACTGGCAGCACTCAGAAAAGATTAATACAGTTGCAGGAGATTATGGCCTCTACCAAATGTCATCCTTGTGCCCTAAATATAATACACATAACAGATATTGCATCTCCAGCTGTAATTTATGATATGATTACTTTGTTTTGTGTAGCCCAATCTTTTAAGAGGTGAGAATCCAGTGGACACAGAATTCAATTTATCAGCAATATATCAGTGTTAAACTCTCTCTGGATAATCCAGAGATCCATGTTGCCACAATTTAAAAGCAGAAATACATTTGCATTTTTCTAGAGAACTATGAATAATGAAATACTGACTACCAAGAAACAACATTTCAGCCTTGAACTATTGTTGTTATAGCTTTCTCTAAAAGTCAACTCTAAAATCCTGTTTCTGCAGTGATTTAGATGGTGACTTATTTTTATTTGTTAAAGATGTTCATTGATTCCACATAAAGCAGTTGCACTGCAGGTTAAACAGACTGGTTAAGTCTCTACAAGACTGAGTGTAATAGAAGATGGAATGGGCACTCTTGTAGTGTGCTCTTCTGGCAGTTGGATTGCTTCTGTGAAAGAAAGTACCATCAACTGGAATATGAGAAATGGATATGAAATGTGGAATTTCAACTTCATATTCTAGCAAATAGGAACAAGCACTGCAAAAGTAAAGCACTCTAACTGCCACAGGATCAATGACTGGATAAGAAATGAAGGATCAGGCACTATAGCTTTTTTCATTTTTCTGAGAATGCAGAGCACTATAACATCAGATTAAATCTTCTGAATTATATTTATTTCTTAATTTTATGGTTTTTCATCTCCAGTTTTCCACTAGTTATTAAGTCCTGATTGAAAGTATGCTAAGCCTGTGCAGCTACATCATATTATAAATAATAACTGATCATCATTTATCTGTTTCAGATTTTAAATTCTGATTGAACAAAGCAAGTTAGATGCAGTCTGTGATATACTGCTGATCCAATGTTTTTCCTCAGTGTAGCAGTGATGCAGCACATCTAGCAGCTACATCTGTTTCTATGGCAGCAGATCTCTTGCTGTGTCTCTCTACATGTTTTCCTGTATAACAACAGACTGTTTATACAGTCTAACATGGCTTAGTGGCATACAGCTGATACTGTCCAACTCACCAGCCTTGCTACAAATCCACTCAGTGACCTTCACTGGTAAGATGTTCCTTCAGAGTTTCTGAAGTATTTTGGTTGTGCTAGCTGCATGTCCAGTGCTAGATTAGCTCCTCTTGTTGTAATTTTCAAAAAATTTGATCTTGAATATCGTAAAGCATCCATGTAGCTTCTGTATCACTTCACAGATTAAGATATCACGAGTTCCTTCGGCTCCTCCCCTTACTCTTCTCAACAACAAGAGCTCAGGGCTTTGTAAACTAGGCAAATTTTGTGTCTTAAATATGGAGGAAATTAATCGTGTTGCAGTGACCCAGTCTTCATTTATTTGATGAATAACTGAATAGGAATTAAGAAAGCACTGATTATACTAATTACTTGCCTGCACTGCTTGATAAAAATCACATGAAAATTTAAAAATTATGGTTTTGTTCTTTCAGTGTGGCTTACTCTTCCATTTTGTAGAGCATGTTCATCTTTCTCCTGACTCACTTTTTTTTCTTGGGTAAGGTATAAGATTTGGGGCTTTTAAACTTATATCTGAATTCTTCCACTTGCATCATAAAAGAAGTTGATGCAACTGATGAATGGAGAACTCTTTCATAAATCTCATTAAAAATAAAATCATATTAAGAAACCTCTTTGCATGCTCTGCCTTGGTTTAGCAGGTTAGACGAGTCTGCAATCTGTTAGGCATACAGAGCTCACAGCACATTTGTTTTGTGTTACCAGCCAGAATGTGCTATATGAAGCTGTCCTGATCATTTAAACTGCATGCTTCTCTTCAGTTTTCCTGCTCATTCTTTGGTAGTAAACCAAGGCTTTATTTTGTCATCATACCCATAGTAGTTCTCAGGAAACTAAAGTCTATTCTCTGCCAGGCTGGTTCATAATCAGTTTTGGGATATACAGGATATTGGAATCACTTCTGTGAAAACTCTCCTCTCTTATAAGAGCAAAGATATTTGTCTCAAATGCTACAGGAAGACTAGAAGTATCAGAGGAGACTGCAACTGATACCATACACAAGTTTTCAGCCCCTGCTGATGCTCTATGAAAAAAGTGTACACCTGGACTCTGGTAAGTATCCACACCTCTCCTTGACTAAAGCAAACAAATTTCAGGGTGACTGGCCCACAGGATCAATTATGCAGCTCAGGCAAAGAATATCACATCAATATGTTCGTGAAAGAACACCAGAACAATGCATACTGAGAACTTTGATATACCTAGCCTGTACTAATTGAAAACATTATAGCTAATTTTAGAGAAAATTCAAATGTGGCTATTGTTTACAAAGCACAGTGATATAGTTTACAAGTGAAAATGAGCAAAGCTATTGCTCCCAGTTGTGTGATGTAGTTCACATAGCAGAGACAGTCTTCTGGCCCGGCACGGGGTAGGAAGAGACATCATAATCCCCAAACTCTGGCTGAGGCAGGAGCAGAAACAGGATCACATTGCCCTCGGATATGATCCAGTCTCTTCTGAATGATTTGGTGAGAGAGCAGAGCTTTTCCTTATGCATCATTTAGTAGCTGCAGAGATTTGACAGATCCACAAATCCCCATGACTCCCATTTCTTTCTGAGCAGCACTGGAAAAGTAATAGAATAAGAAAAAGCTGAATGACACCGGGCCTTTGAAGGTAGAGAGAGGTTTGGAGGAGGGATAATTTTTTTTTCTCCTTGTGCCTGAAAAGTGTTTTCTAGGACTGAGCAGACTTGCTTTAGTTATGGATAAGTTCAGAGCTTTGTTTTTCTTTCTCTTTTAAACAGGAATGTGCTGATAAAGACATTGAATGTGAAGATTTGTGTTATCCTTTATGGTGAAATCACAGATTTCATATATGAGAGGTAAAATTAAATTATGTCTATATGCATATTTGGAATGCCCGAAGAGATTACTGCAGGCAAAGCAGAAAAATTTTAGAGAGATTATTTGCATCCTTGCCACAATTTGTTCCTTGAAATAAATTGTAGATTTAGCTTTCTCCTTCTAAACCCTGGCTTGAAAATGTTAACTTTTTGTTGTATGTGTTTGTATGCACACGTATGCAGCTGGAGTTCCCTTATTTTCATTTTGAATGTGGAGTATGGAGGGACTTGGCAGTTTTATCTCATCTTTGATACGTTCTGTGTTTTAAGGTTTGTGAAAAGAGTTTATTCATGACTTTATGAACAAGGATTCTAATGCCTTTAAAATGTTCCTGCCAAATTAGGTGTGCACTGATCTGTAACACAAAAGGTCTTCATAAATCTGTACCAAACTGATTCTGGTACAGTCTTGTGATTTGTAACTTCTTATATCAAGGCCTCTGAAACTCCAGCACAAAACAGATTTAAGTTTCAGTTTGATCAATCATACCTTTGCAAACCCCTTTGCATGATCACATTTAGTCACCAATCTGGATCACAGTGAGCTCTCTTAAATTAGTGACACTCTTGCTGTAACCAGAATGGTCTAAGAGAATGTTACAAGATTTGTCTATAGAGGTACTTTCTCATCATTGATGAAGTTATATAATATAACCTCTGTATCAAAGATACCCTTCAGAGGGGGACTTTGTTTTTAGCCCAAATTCAGATGTTTAAAATGTGCCCTTTGAAACGTTTGAACTAACTGTCTAGGCCCCTTTGTGATCCATGGATGGGCCATTGCCAGGGAAGAACTCATCAGATTTGCATTACATGTCAGCTTTCAGCTGTCCTACCCTGGTCTGTTTTTCTCCCTTGCATCCTTCAAAGGGTGTCTCTCAGCCATACCAGCCATCACTGTCTATCTTTCCCAGGCTATCAACACATGTCCTAGAGGATGGGAGACCATAGTCTCGGGCCACAGCCCTTATGCTTCACACAGCCTCACTCAAGGCATATGATGCACTGCCACAGCAGCATGTGCTGCTGGCCAAAGGAGAGGCCTCTCCTGAAACTGTCTATTCATGCCGTGAGGGCAGGATGTTCTTCAGCCCCAGCCACAAGAAGACAGCATCTTCTGTCACCACAGAGGGAACAGTGTCACAGCTGTACAGACACTTCCCTTTCTTTGAGAGACAACATGCTGGTTTTTGATTTCTCTTTTGCCTGAGGGCTCCCATCTTAACTTGTCATGAAAGTCATGGGACAGGGATTGCCAAGTGACCCAGATTTGCACCACAGCTTGAGGCGATGGTGCCTTGGCATGTTGTGCCACTCAGCACTGCGCTGCCTGGCTGGAGTCAGCAGGGACAGCAGCTGCCCAGTGCCCCCAGCCACAGCAAGTTACCTGCTCCAAGGACGCACAAATACTAAAGGGCAGCCTGCACAAAGGCCCAGGCACGCTTGGGAAAGCTTCTCAGAGTCAGTTTGCTGTGCTGCCATGCATTGCAGGGGCTCTGCTACTCCCTGTGGTCCTTATTGGGCCATTGGCAATGTCAGTGCCTGCCCCAACCACAGCTGTGTCTTCCACCCCAGGCACCTGGGCCCTGCTGTTGCCCTTTCAGGGTGTTTCAAGACAGGCTTGGAGACAGTCTTTGCTGTTTGCTTCCCACACTACCTTGTCTGCCTTCCAGGTAAGACTGCTTTTCACAGTGCGCTGTTACACATGAGGTTTTTTCACTATTTCCAGAAAAGGGTGTATTACACCAGCTGACTCCTGCATCCTAACTTCTTCCCGTGGGGAAAGCCTGTCCTCTCAGGTTTGCCTCTGACATCTGCCCTGTTCTCATTCACAAATCCAAGGCTGCCCTCACCATGTCCAGCAGCTCTACCCCTCATTGGCAAGGTGGTTTAAGGGCATTAGGGGCTTAGCAATGCAGCTGGTGTTGCAGAATGATGGAGCAGGCACATCCTCATGTGGCTTGAAATTCCCAATTCACTTGGGTCTTTTTTGTAAAATGTGTTTTGGTTAGAGAACAGTTTGTTTGGACACTGTCCTATATAAATTCTTACCACTGTGCAAGGTCTCGAGGTTTCCCACTGATGACCACTTTTAAGCATCATGAGATACCTAATACTGAAAAACAATTTTGGGGGGAATGAGACTTTGCTTCACCACAGATAAACAAACATCAATGAGGAATTTTATCTTTATTTCATGATGTTAGCACAATAAACTCACACAGTAGCATTGATCTGTACTTATTAAACAAAATACATTTATAGCAATTTACAAATTATTTTCCATTTGAAAACATGGCATAACATTTTATTAAACACAATACTTTATATAGAGAATTCTCATTTAAAAACATATTTTATTTTTAAGTATTTTCTTTTCTCAGTAAAGCACAGCCTAACGAAGAAATTCGTGCCTGTTAGCAAGTAAGAAAATCAGAACACTAAGAAGATGTCACCTGTCAATTTATTTGATTAATTTTAAATTAAGGTACCAGTGGAATGTAAACAAAGAGTAATTTTACAAAAGGCTCCTTATCAAATATACATGCAGAGGTCTGAGTTCCAATGTATATATTATTACACTTCTGCTCTCTAACGTAATATAATTTGATAAGCCATTATTAAAAACAGTAGCCTTTGGCACTTTGAGTAAAAAAGAATATATCAATATTTATGTATAGAACATAATTTTAATGATTACACAAGAGCTTTAAAATCTTTTCTTAAGAAATAGGAAACTTTAGGAAAAATATCACACTGCACTTGAAATAGTGCAGCAAGTTTTAGAGTAATAAAAGCAACATATATGCCAATATATTTCTGACTAAAACCAAGGAATAAAGAACAAACACTCCCACCAGGAATCCTGCTGTTTCCAAAACAGCTAAATTGCCAGAGGGAACATTTTCTAATCTTTGCTTTATTGCCATTATTCTCCATTTCAATTTTCCATTATTTCCAGGTTCATCTACTTATGTTCTTTTACCCTGCACTTACAAACTAACAAATGATTGCATCTTATTTCCCTGCATTGATAGGCCAACAGTGTTTGTGTCTTACCCATTCCTTTAAAGCTAATCCTACCTGCTTTATCCTGTACCTAGACTAAACTAAATCCAAAGGGTTTTGTTCATGACAGTCCAAGTGTTTGAAATTCCTAGGAATCTTGTACAAAATTTCATATGAAATACCAAGGACTAAAGATACATCCTTTTGAAAAGAAAAAACAAATCCTGACTTGTAAATACTAGTGTCTGAGAACTTATTTCTAAAAAAAATTACTTTTTTTTTCTTTTCTCCTGGTATCTATGATTATTTTTCCCAGCTGATGTGCCTTAAAGTGTGTCTTCAACATACAGTGCCTTTAACATACACAATATGCTGCAACCCTACTGGGTAGCTTCTTACATGCAACCTGCAAAATACTTTCTCCCAATCATCCTAAGTATGATGGGGTCATCTTGTATCAGTAGCAGAAAGAGTGTGGTCATTTCCTTAAGGACTGACACTCTTCCACAGCACTGGGTGATGGGCAGGTGAGGGAAGCATTGCTTGGCACAGTTGGCTTGACAGCAAGCATTCAGCTAAGCCTGGAGCACCTGTAAAACTGGGAAGTACATATAAAGCTTTCCATTGACTCGCAAACACCACCCTTGTATTTGTGAAATTACTTAGGTTTGGGGTTGGGTTTGGGATTTTGTTTTGGTTTGGAGGTCTTTTTTTGGGATTTTGTTTTGTTGTTTGGTTTGTTTGGGTTTTTTGGTCTATGTTTGTGTTGTGCTGTTTATCTTCTTGAACAGGATGATTCTTCCTTCTACCTCCTACTTGGCTGGGGTAGGGTGGGCTTTTCCTTAGAGTTCTGTGGGGTCTGTAGACAGATTCTGACTATAGAGAATCTATCTGGTTCCCTGATACCCTAAATGAGAAGAGGACTTAGACCAAAACACTTCTCTCGAGAAGCCAGAGAACAGACCTGATCTGCTACTTCTTATTCAGTGAGAGGACTGCTAAGCCATTCCCTTCCCCTCCTAGCAGGGGAGCTGGCAGGTGTCTGTGAGGAGTTCTCTTTCCGCTAAAAATAAGAGAGAATGAAGAGCTGCAGCGGGTGAGCACTGCCCCTGCCCTCCTTCAGGGTTTAAGTCAGAGCCAAATGAAATGAGGCATTTCTTCTAGCAGGCCCATTCTAGGACATGCCATGTTTATTCCTTTCAGAGCTTGTCCTTCCAATAATTTTTGGCAATGGAAATTTTTAGCAGGCAAGTTTTTCATTATATCCAAAGCTCAGTTTACTAAAATAATTCATGTTTTCTCAGGTGCAGAGACCTTTTATATTTTTAAGTGGCAGTGGTGGGAAAAATATGAAGAAGGCTCTGGAGGGTGTCTCAAGGGAGGTGAACTGTAGTAGTGGCACAATGCAACACTTGTTCAGTGATTCTGCAATACCAAGGCATTCTATTCTTTAAAGAGAAGCACAAATCCCCTATGTGATGGTCAGTGGGGCGAAACTTGTGATTGTTCTTGTGGCATACCAAGCAAGTGAGGTGAATGACTACTTTTAAGTGTGAGCTATGATATTAATTCCTGTCTCTTTGGAAGCTGGTCAGGAAAGTTGCCATTTATTTTTATTTACTCATGGCTCACCTTTCACATTTGCACATCTTGCAGTTATTGGTGTCCTGTATTATTTGTTTAAAAACTAATAGAAAAATGGAAGGGTTGTTGAAGGACAGAATAAGTTTAAAAATGTAAAATCTGAATTACTTGTAGTACTTGAGAAGACCCCTTAAAAAATGTAATTTAAAACAATTCTACAAGTTAGCCCACTAAGAAGCAGCCTCTTCATTAGTAGCACCTGTTCTTAAACAAAAGTTGAGCAGTAGCAGCAAAACTATTCAAAATAGATAGTCATTCCATTCTAATGGAATGTCACCCACACATTTTTTGTTGCAGTAGACATCTTAAAGAACTACACAAAACCTTTGCAATCTTTGAATGTGACAGATCCACTATAACAAAGCTGTAAATATTTCCTACGCTAAATGAATGCAGCCAGCATCATCATAGTATTAGCAATATTACTTGTAAAGTAACTGCACATCAATATGTCATGTTTGCAGAGTTTAATAATTATGCGATTTTTCAAAACATGTAAAGTTATCATCAGCACCATCCTGTATTAAAGATTTGGTGCAAATTCTGCAAAGGTGAATATATACCACTGATACAGCATTTGCTGCGAAAAAGTCAGTCAATTTTGGACACAAATATAAAATAAAAAGTTGGCACATTCAGGAAATACAGTGTCTGTGTTCAAGACCATTCTTTTAATTGACATCATCACCCTCAGATAAATGTTTTGAATCTGAAGAAACAAGTTGCATGAAAATGTTTCACATTTCTGGCATTGTGCTTTTTCCCCCACCACATGCTTTTCACAGGCTCATGCACATTGCACATCAGCAATGCAGGGCTGCTGGTCAATAATTTGGCACATAAAGGTAAATATTAGCTCAAAACAAAGGGAGCAGAACCTGTGTCAAGATGTGTTTACTTTGTGGTGGTATGGACCAGCTGATATGTCTCCTCTCAGTCCTTGTAGGCTCGTGTGGGGGATGTGCCTTTATAGAAGATGTTTCTGGTGTTCTCTGGACTGCTCCCTCTCTCAGGGATTAAAATGATATTACCTTTTCTTCGAAGTGTTGAGTCCCGGCTAGAAGAAATGGACAGAGTCTCTGAGCCAATCTCACTTCCCTCCACTGGTGTGACTCTTATCGTAGTGATTCCATGATGGTGATGCTCAGTGTTATCTATGTTGCTTCTTTTCCTGTCACCTGACCCATAACTGTCTTTTAAGGAGTCACAGCTCTCAGAGTCTCTATTAAGATCATTTAGCTCATATGTTTGACGAAGAGTGACTTTTTCCGGACCTTTCCACTTCCATGACCCACTTCCTTCACCTTCTGATGGCATCTGAATTACAGGTCTGTTATTTTCTGGATGGGCCTCAACTCTAACAATGCTGCTTGGCTCATGATCTGTCAAGGTTTTATATCTGATGGCTCCTGTACAGGTCACTGTGCTTCCCTCTGAACTCTTTGGACTGCCCTGAAGCACTCCTTGCTGCTTAGACATGGCTATTACTTGCATGATTCTTGGCTGGCTATTACTCCTGCATGCAACACTCTTCTCAGCAGCTTTCAGCCATTTAGCTCTAGCTGAACTAGTTTTGGGTGATGTATTCACATTCTCCTGAGTCTCTTCAGGAATGTGTACCAGCTGGGATGAGCCAGGACGGGACTGAATAGAGACCCTTGGCCCACCAGTAAGACCTGAGTTGTTACAACCTGGTACACTGCCTGGTTGGATTTTCAGGTATTGGCTAGTTGGGCCATGATGATCACCATTTACACCCACTCTGGAGGGTTCTGAGCTTGACCTCATTTCGATAGCCCTCGGTGGTGACTGGCCAGATTCAGTCTCTATTACCTGCAGTGACAACTTTCGACTTTCATTCTTGTTCTTCCACTGGGACAGCAGCTGTTTGGAACGGGCAGAATCCATTGATGCATGGATTGTTGCATTTCGTCTTGCTGGATCTTCCAAAGATGGTGTGTTGACTCTTGGCAAAGTGTTGCTGAAAGTAACCATGTTTTCCTTTCCCATTGGGCTTCGTGGTGTTATTATCTCTACATCAGCATTTGCTCTCTTGAGGTTGGTCAGAGAGCCCGAATCTCTGTGGTTTCTATTCAGGATACTTTCTGTGCGGTGAGAGACAATGCCATCGCTGCTGCCGCCATTTTTACCTGGCAGGATTCTGTTGGCATCTTGACTGAGGTCTGTCAATGACCTTAGAGGTTCTCTGTGAAAATTTGGGTGAAACACATTCTCATCACTCGGTAAGAAGTTCCCCACAGCATACAGGCCCTGATATTTGGACAGAAGCATCAACATTTGGTTAAGAAAGTTTAAAAGGACACATTTTAAGGTACTTTAATTACATTCTTCTGCTTTTAAATAGAATTCAGTGACATAATTACTCCAGCTAAACTGATGGGTATCCTTACTTACCTTTCCTCACTAGTATAGCCTTAGTCCAAATTCTGTCCTCAATCTGGTACCTCTAGGTATGTATGAACTAGTCTCACCAGGATAACTAGGGCATATTATTCATGGCAATAAACAGCAGAGGTAAGGATTTAGCCTTCATGAGCTTTCTTCTTTTTATCAAGCAACAGATACAGCTACAGAAATAATATTTTGTTAGAAAAATAGTGAAATAAATGTTTGCAGTCTCTTAGGCAAAGCTATTTTACAATTATACTACCATCTACCCTGATTTACTGAATCTTGTTACAGCTTGAGTTGCTGTCTGCCATTAGGAGATTCTGACCTCTCTACTGCGCAATGACCATACAATAATAATACAATATCTACATCACAGAAAAATTTATAAACTTTAAATCAATTGCTTTCCAAGCTGTGCAGAACTTTAATAAGATTTAGTTATAAAACATTTTCCTAATCAGTAGACTTGCTGTAAAATGCTGTCATTTTAAAAGGACTACCCTGAGGGTATTCTGTGAGAGGGTCAAATATCTCAATCACTTGAGTTACTCATTCTTTACAGTCCTTTCAGAATTACTTGTAGTTTCACATTATTTGCCCTCCCCATCCTCCTATTGGTGTGTAGTTTAGAGGGCAGATTTACTGAGCACTGGGTATCCAGGACAACACACTCTCTGCTGTAGGATGTCACACAACAGTACATGAAGACCTAACAAAACATACTTGGTTGTGTGTTTCAAACATGGGGACAAGAGCTCCATTTAGGTAAATCTACAAAAGAGAATAATTTGAAATAATATTCTCCACAGAGTGCCTTTCTGCTCACAGTGCAATCATAGAAGCTGACTTTAGTAGCTCTTGGGGTTTCTGTTATTGCCCTGACTGCTGTTTCTTCTGCCACTGTGAAAGCCATTTCTCCCTGGTCACCTTTGCAGACCATTTGCAGGTACCTCAGGTTATGTTATCACAGAAAGAAGGGGGTCAGGAAATTAACTTATTTTGGTATTATACTAAAATTCATCATTGACTTCTTGGGGGTAAAACCATCCCACTGGCTGTTACAACTCTCTGTTCACCTGCCCACACTCGAGCAGTGAAGTCAGCAGAAGCTCTTATTGCTCCCAGGCACCTGTGTTGCTCTCTGAGCAGCCAGGGCAGTGAATTCCTGCTGGAGACATACTGAGAGCAGCAAGCAAAAGCAAGTGCTTGATGAGCTTCCTACTGACAGATACAATCAGGCCTGACCTACATGCTTCCTTACAGGACCCTTCCAAGGTGCTCCACCTCTTTTGAGAGAGTACAAAGGAAAAGCATAGGAATACCCTGATTTGACCATCCTTTTCCCCCTGTATGATTTCCCTAAGAACTCCAAAGAATCACAAGTGTATAATATTGCCTTTAATTTCTTGCAGATTCAGCAATTCACTCAGCTGAGTTGCTCATACTAATTCAATATTTTTTTTGAGATTGTAAAGCGAACACTGTCAGTATCAACTCAGGTCAGCAACAAATACCCATTAATCAAATATTTTTCTTCTGTTATGCTTTTTTTGACTGTGGAATAGAAAAGATGAATATTTTTAAGTATTTAATAAAGCACATAAAGTTAGAACTGCTTCTGTATACAATGCCAGATGATTATATTACACTTTATGCGCTGTTGTGGAGCTTCACATTGAAATACTTGTTTGCTTTTTCCTGTTTGCTTTTAAAGTCATTATCTCTAATTCCTCATCTTCAACACATATTGACTTTATTTATACTTATGGCATGTGAGCATGATGAAAAGTTTTCATACAAAAAACCAGTACTCTTATTCCAGCCTTATAAGTTTAATTTGATAAAACTTTACCATGACTATTATATTTACCAAATAGAGAGCAATTCCTCCTCCTATGAGAAAGCCACAGTAAACATCAACTGGATGATTCTTATACTGGGTGATACGAGTCAAACCACATATAATCCCGCAGATGATAAAGGCAAAGACCAAGAGTGGTTTAAGAAGCTTTGAGGAGTCTGTTAATGTAGAATTGAAGTACATCTTGAAAAAGAAAGAAATAAAGAAGAAGTTGAAGAAACTTAAATATATCTAAGAGGATTTTAGTTTCTCATGTTCAGTGTTTCTCACATATAGATCACTAGTACAGTAATATTACTAGTAATCATTTTATTTTATTTTACAGCCCTATTAAAATTTGCTCACTTACTGCAGAAAGATCTGAAATCACAAGGAATGGATTTCCAAAAACATAGGCAGTGTTGCATATTGACATCAATTAGATTAAGTATTTTATGCCTCAATACTGTTCCCAATCAGCACCTAAATGTTCTATAAATGTGACTAAGGAGCCGCCGCTTTTGAACTACAGAAGCCAGATGTCATGCCAGATGAACACAACAACCTGTTCCAACAAAAGCTACCACCAGATGCTTTAGAGAGTCATTTCGCAACTAAGGACCATAACATCAGAGAGGTCACAAAAATGAAGTGGAGGTAGTTCATCAGTGTTATTCCAAATTCTGGCCTTTCTCTGGGTGGAATAAATACTGGCAAGCTCCCAGTACATGCACAATACTATTATCTAATGTCATAGCCTGGTCATTACTGTTGTTTTCCTCTGATTTTTACAGCACGAGTGATGGAATTAATTTTTAAACTTCAAGTAAGTTGTCTATAGTACAAATATTGTGGGCCATACTGAAGAAATGTTGCTGCTCAGAAGTGCAAAAATCAGCTGTGATTGCTGCAGCTTGTCCCACAATTCTCTGCTGGGAACTGATGAGTTTTATTCGCTTGCTTTGCAGAAACACCTTGAAGGCCTCTGGGAGTAATTGTGCCATTTCATCCATGCTGCAAATCTCTGGAGGTGAAATCAAACTACATCACATGAATGTATGGCCCTTAATGCCTCATCTTTAAAAGCAGCAAATCAAGTGAAGACAGCAACAAAGAAAAGGCAGCATACGTAATAGTTAATTTGACGGGTAAGTTAAAATATCACTCTGAAAGATAGATAAACACTGCATTTTATATGAGGATAATATGAGGCATCAAATATACTTTAACATAACACTTTTGTTTGCTTCTTAACAAAGAATATGAAGCAGTTGAATATTTTCCTTATTCTTTAACAACTAAAATAAAACCAGCTTTATTATCAGTTTTATTTTGCTTTCAAATTGGTAGGATAAAAACATTCATCCATCCATCCAAGATATCCAGTCAACGCATAAGTTTACAATATACAGCAAATTACTTTCTGACTATTGTCTTACATAACTGAAACTGAACAGAGTTGGTTACTCACCGAAATATACACTGCTGCGAAGGCTGCCAGGGTGGCGTGTTGAGAAGGGAATGACTTTCTGCCAAGGAAGGACACTCAAATTATACTTCTCAGTTCAAATGCACAGTGCTAGTGCTCATTGAAAAAAATACTGGGTGATACAGCCATCTTATACTTCCTAAGCAATATGTGATATCTATCGGTGACATTTGTCATCGGGTGACATTTTTCTCAGTGAGAGGCAAGCTACATCTTTATTTGCTATGTCTATAGCTCTATACCTTTATTGTTAAATAAAAAAACAAAGTCAGCACTTTACATCATGACAGAAGCACAACAACATGGGGAGGGTATTTTAAGAATTACTAGGTCCTTCTTCTCTTTCTTGAGAGAAAGAGAATAAATGAGAACATGTCCAAACTCTGAGACAGTAGGCGATATCAGGTCTGCTCTTGAAATTGTTGAGGGCCTTCTGCTCCCACTGAAAACCTGGACACTTGAATGATGTGGACTGGGTCTTGAGTTACAAACTTCAGATATGAAATTTGAAAGTGACAGCTTAGCTTCTACTTCTCTGACAAGAAAAGGAGGTTTTGTGCAAGCAGGAGCTACATAGAACCATCACATGAGGCTCTCTAACATTTTAACATTTTTATTTTTCTAGTCCCATTTCAATTCTCTAAAAACAACTAAAGAAAAGTGATGTGAATGCAAAAGAGGTTTTTACATAGTAAAGAGGAAAAAAAGCTGGGTTTCAATTCAGTAATACATGTTCTACTGTGGATATCTAGATCACAGAAGCCCTAAAAAGGTCTATGACCTCTGAGCTCTAGGAATGAGTCAGATACAGTGAGGATTTCTCTCTTTACAATGGTATAGATATGTAATATAACATGCTGCATGTCTTGGTGAAGAAAAGTATGTCCACCTTGCAGTCACAACAGCAACTTTCACCTGAGAAAGCTCAGCCTGGGATAAATACTTAAGCTATAATTCGGCTTCACAAATGGGTCTTGCCACCCCAACCGGGCTCCACATACAGTGAAGTTCCTAGCAACACCTTAGTGAGCTAGTTTAAAATAGCAGAGACTGAAACACAGCCCTTTAACTTTAGACAGACATTTGTTCTGCAAAGCAGCAGTCTGCTTTCTAAATTTCTTTCCTACGCATTTTGCCTTGTCTGTTCTACATAATTAATTGGCAGTTAAAAATGTGCATGTAGTTCAGTGTGAATGCCACACTGCTGACCTGAATTTGAGCCTATGGCTCCAGTAGGTTCATGACTCTCGCCAAAATGAAATCTGCATGGTTCCTTCTGCATTTCTAAAGACAGACCTAAATTTGTCTTCATCTTCATTTATTTTTAATCTCCCTGAACAAATCTTTCACAAATAGTATTCCTGAAGAACAAGCTCAGGGTTGAGGACAGAGGAATAAAACAGGAAAAAAAAAAAAAAAAAGTAGATGATTATAATAGCTAATGAACTCCTTTACTCTGTGCAGATTTTAATGAAGCATAAATCTACTTAGAGTCTTTGTGGAGCTAATGTGTATATTTGAGTCTATGAACTTTTCTACAACTTAACCTTAATTTGATGGCATTTTTATAGTATATAAGGTGTGTCACAATGGCACGGTCAATTTTCTCTTTATTCTCTTTCCTATTCACATGCTTTCAGGGCAAACACAGACTTAATAGACTCTCTGTACTCTCTAATGGTGTCACTGCTTCTGTTCCTCTATTTGCTATCTTTTAATCTAAAATGAAAATAACTCCAGCTAAAAATACGTAGGCTTTTTGTATGGCTCTTTATTGAAAAGGTGAACAAAGGTCTCAAAGAAAACGTGTCCTGAACTCTCCGATGACAGTGTATCACTCTAAATGCTCATGCATGAGGATGTGTAGAGGGGGAACAACAATGAGAGTCCTACTGAGAGAGAGAGAGTCATACTGAGTCAGAACATCAGAGATGACAGAGGACAGAGACCTTGCTGGAGAGCTGAAGAAAAATGACTGGAAAGGCTCTTTGAAGATAATAGAGGAAAAAGATGGACAATAGGAACCACTGGATATTTGGGGATGTTGCAGAAAAATGATTTGATATAATCAGTTGGATAATTATGTGCTCCTCTCTACACTTTTCATACAAGAGTCCAGAGGCAAATTTGTGGAGCCAAAGTTTCTGGGAAGTACAAATCAAAAATTAAGGCCATTAGCAAACTCAGAACAAGTTCGTTCCAAACTGAAATTATTGAAGTCAAATTAACCTCCTGTACTGTAGAAGTTATACCAAACTTTCTATATAGGTGACTGAAGAATCAGTAGCAAGTGCTGCTTGCTGTGTCAAAGTTGAGACTGGCATAAGGAAATAACAACATAATAAAGGAAAAATGAAATAAAATGGAATAGAGGAGAAATTGTGTGTATTGCCAGAATATTATAGATTGCCAAATGTATCCTCTATGATGGGAATAACTTTGAGATATCAGTATATCAATATATGATATCAATATGTTTTTCTAGGGAAACAGAAACACCCAAAACCTGATTGCTTAGTCTTAATATGTTACAACTTATTTCACTGTTTTTTTAGAGGGGATGGTATTTAAACTTAGGAGTGATTGGTGGTTTTGGAATGGCTGCAGGCAGTCAATTCAAAGCAGTAGACATCATATTTGAGATAATGAAATGAATGAGTGCAATTGTGAAAATTTTTCTGCCTGCTCCTATGTAACCATGTCCTGATTTCCCTGGGATACCATGCAGTTGCAAGACACTGCTTGCAAGAATCAGGCTTCACTGGCAATATCCCAGTAACAGCAAATGGTTATGGGCAAAGAGATTAAAAACCAGTTAGAAATACCATGCAAGAGTAGACAGGTTTGGGAATACACAGCTTTGTACTATTTTGGTATTTCCTCTGAAAAAGATTTTTTTTTCCCAATGCTGTTGCTATAAAAAAATTAATTACATAAACAGAAAGCAAATTTGTCCAAAAACTCCCAAACATCTGAACCGTAATGTATATTATACAGAGGTCTCAGACTAAGCACTTGGGAGACCTCCTCCCCTGTCTGTTACAGGGAACTTACCCACGTACCACTTTGAAAAGCAGTAGAAGCTATTCATAGTGACAATGGTATAGGAAATTGCCTCCTTTAAGGGGGTAACGACTGCTAACGACTGTGCTTTAGAACCTGACAAAATCTTCCAAAGCCCTTTGCTAGACTAATGTCTTTATGGAGAAATTGAACATTACTAAAAAGATATTTATGCATTCACCTTTAACTCATTCAGACTTTAACTAGGAAAAAAAACCACTTGAAATTGGAACAGAAAATAAAAAATAAAATTAATATTTCAAAATGTACACAATGAAGAATAGAACCAACCTTCCTGCATTGATAATATTGAGATCAGCTCCTGAGCAAATATCTTCCACAACATATGAATTCTCTGAGCAAGATACGTTTAATGACGTATAGTTAGGCTTGCAAACAGTCAGGAAATATGGTGCCTGATATCCTGTTGATAGCTGTATAATATCAGTAACAAGAGCAGTTGCACAAAGACCAAACACATGAACACCTAGGAAAGAAATCAACAGAGCTTGTTAATTTTATTATATGCATTAATTAGGTTGATTAATTGTGCAAACTACATTCAACAGAGCTCTGATGGCTTTTGTTATTGGACTTGACAGAATTTAAATGTAGAATGAGAGAATTTAAATGCAGAACAAAAGCGTATTGTGAAGTTGAATACTTGAATATAAAAATTAGTATAGTTTATGCTTTTCTTTCTGTTGATATTTAAAATTTTGTTTTAATGGCTTGATGTCCTCCAATAACTTTTTATGCAAGAGAGCTACACTGGAGCTGCTTCAGTTTGGAAAGAAGTTTTCTAAATTGACTAAAGAGTAGCCAGCTCTTTGAGGAGGGTTTGTGTGCTTATCCAGTCCTTGGAGTTTCCCACTGGAAGACAGGCTTTTAGTAATATGGACAACTGCCCATTAGATCATTGCTCTGAAGACCTATTATCTTTTTGGTGCCACAGAATCACCAGCTGGTGATAACTTTGGCTACCTTCACATCTCTGTTTCTTGAGTATTGTATCCTTGTCACTAATCCAAATATTTAACTCTTATTTCATAAGGTATCAATGCTTCAGACTGATTAATAATGTCAGGTTCATAAGACAGTTAAAGTAATGCAATTGCTTTACGGAACATTTTCAACTGTTCTCCTAAAGGTTTACCTATAATTCCGTACTTTCCTTCATAGAGGTAAATTTATTTTTCATCCTAAAATTGAAAGAATGTTAAAGCCATTAAAATATGAAAAAACCTCCAAATTCAGAGTGGGAATTGGGGATGAAATTCATGTGTCTTTGAGCTTGTGCTTTTGGTGATGGAATACCAAACAGGAGAAGTGGACGTAGGGACAGTTCTCTTGCTCGTGGTGTAGTCTACAAACCCTCTGCTTTCTTTCTCACTGCTTTTTTGTGAAGCTTTACTGGTCACAGGTTGCATAAACTCACTTGTCACTACCTTCCTGTTTGCCAGACTACCAAAACCCAGGGAATAGTTATCCTACCAGGTCTTCAGTCTGCTTTCCTGCTGGTTGTCTTTGCCTAGGCTGCCTTCTCTAATGAAAGATTTCTGAAACAGAGGAAACCTTTTCTTTCACCACTCAATGGGAGAGGAAATTAACTGTAAGAAGGAGATCAAAGTCCAGTTGCCTTTCAAAGTAGAGTGTTTCATAAATGACAATTAGAACAAAGCAAAACGAAAGAATTCAATGTGTTCCTCTATCATTTAAGTTGCCAGATTCTAGCCCTTTTTGAGAGGCAGATAAACACATTCCAGAAAAAAAAATGTCAAACCTACTGAGAGTTTCTGACACGTTTTCACTGTCATGCTGAATACTGTGACAGGTGGGTTGAATACTTATGATGCACTGAAGACAGGCAGGGGAAGCTATACACTGAAATCATTAAAAGGCAGCCAGCTCGAGGTGGGCAGAGAAGGAAAAACAAATTACTCTTTTAGAAATACTGACAATAGTACAGGAGAGGAAAGGGAAAATGGAGAGTGTGGATGCTGCATTACTGAGTACTTTGCTGCTCTGTTGCACTCTGAGTTTCTTCTTACATTTTCTTGCAGAAGATCTATGCTAGTGATAGCTCTGCACTGTTCTAAAAGGCTGTTTCAGAGAAGCAAAACTGCATGGTGAAAACTAAATGTAAGTGGAAACTTCTTCTTTGTGAGTAACAATTGAAACCTACCAACAAATCTGACTGCTCTTCTAAGAAAAGAATTGAAGTTGCATCCTCCTGCATTAATATTGGCCTCTGTTCCAATCCCATTTCTTCTTTTGGACAGGCAACAGTAGAGAATTCCTTCTCCTATCATTATCTGCAATGACAAAGGAGCCATTAAATTGAATGTAGCACTTACTCAGAAGATCCTGATTGAATTTAAAGGGCTGTAATAAAACTATAACATAACCAATGTCATCCACTGACATGCACTCAACTTTAAAAGATTTATATCAATATGAAAACATAAAGTAATGCAACTTAGCCTGAATGAGGGTAGGCAAGAAATTGGGTGGCCCTGAAATTAAATGGGAATGGCATACAGTATACAGAGCTCAGTGGTATCCAGGCCTTGATCTACAGCTGAAACTTGATGCTTCTACAATAAAAAGGCTGTAATTACAAAATATCACCTCTAAAATAATCCAGAGCCACTGCAATATCTTAGTGCTCCTGAAGTGGTTTTAGCATTCAGTCTTGGCCACAAGCCTAGCAATCCCGAGCAGCTTCTAATTATGTGACAGCCTGTTCTTCTGTATTTGTTTAATTTGGCTTGGGTTTTAACCAGATCCACAGCAGCAGAAAAGTTCTGTCCTTATGGTCCCTCGCAACACACCAAGCAAAACAGATTATGACCAAAACCCCACACAAGAGTTTATAAAAGGAAGAATATAAATAAAAAATAGCATAGCTTGCTGGAAAATCCAGGCACATTTATAGATTTGCAGTCTCAGATTTTATTGTTTTCCTTGTTCAAGAGTGCAACTATTTGGAATTCTGTACAGGGTTTGTACAGAGTTCAGAGCAAGGGTTGGATTGAAATATTGCAATTAATGAGGCAGTTCTCACCAGCAAAAGAATATTCACTTTGCCTATCCACAGCAGCATTGAAAACTAATCCATGCAATGCACAAAGCTTATAATGCAATGAGATGCCAAAGCATCTGAATTATGCTGAATCAGCTGTAATTACCAGTGGTGTTTGTCTATACCAATACCTCCACCCTAGGAAAAGGGAGGTAAAGCGGAAAAGCTTAGTCTAACTCTTCATTAGCTAAAGTTTTAATAAAATGAAATTTCTTGACCAGGAAGGTCAAAGTAGTGAAGGTTCTCTTATGACATGGAAAAGCCAGTGGTTAGGGTTATTTAAGGAATTCTAATTAGCTGAGAACTATGGCCACTTCTGTCTGTCTACATTTGATCAATTTATTGCTGAAGCTTCCCAGAGAAACCAGTAGTATTCCAAACTTAAAACTCAGAAAAACTCTAACAGTTTTTAGACAAGTTCTAGGGAATGTCTGCTGCAGGGAAAACACCAGACAGATGGATTAGCTTGTGTGATAGAGCAAAAAACAAGGCCTATGTCAAGGAAAATTCAGAGGCTGGCATTTCCACAGGAAAAAACTCCCAGAGTAGAGAAGGCAGTAGGAGTGAAACTGTCAGCAGTGAATTTCTCTCCTTGAGAATTGATTTCCCAAATCAATGTGATCTAAACTCCTAGTGATCTCTGTTGGAAAGGACATTGTTACCTCTAAGCAGGTTTTTAGTCAGTGGCTGATAAGAGTTTGAACCTTCAATGATATGTTTAAATAACTGGTCCTAACATTTCTGAATGAGTAACTAGAGAGAAAATCTATCAGAGGATCAGATTTCTCTGAAGCAAATTGAAATCATGCTGCAATTCAGGTGTATCTATGTTCCAGACATAAAAAAATCTATGATAATTGATAATTTCTTCAAGTCCAGGTATTCCACACTGAAGTCTCCTGCAGTTTTTGAATACATACACAAAATTTCATCTATGCCACAAGCTATAAGACATATGTTAATAATACAGGTAGTTATTTTCTGCAACCCTTCAGGACTACAGAACAAACCTGTTTAAATGCATTTTCTACTTACTAATAACAAGAAAAAAAGCCAAAAGAGAAAAACCAAAATGCAAAGCCCCAAAGCCAAACAGATCTTTGTGTAATAATGGCTTGGGAAAATAAGACATAAAATGTTAGGTTTTTTTTAATAAAAAATTACTCTAAAGTGAATAGATTTATATATGTTCTCCAGTCTTGGGAAAATTACCAATAAAAATAACATAGAAAAAAAATCCTATTCTAATATTTATACAAGGTTTTAAAGAGGAATTAACACTGCAATTTGCCTGTCTTCTTCTCCATGCACACTTTTTCTTTTTTTTTTCTTTTTTTCTTTTTTTCTTTTTTTCTTTTTTTCTTTTTTCTCATATATACTCTTTGGTAATATTTAAAATATGGCTTAATCACACCTGTATTTTACTGAGTCTTGATGACCTTCTGCCTCATACTGCACTAAGTCCGTGAAGTGTGGACAAAGGCCAGGATATGCAACATTACTGGAGATCCTCAATTGCTCACAAAGCTCATGCTTTTTTTTCTGTATTTTACAGGTTTTATAAAATGTGTCATCAATTGAAATGTTTATGAAAACAAACTTAGAAAATGCTAAACTCTACAATATGACAATGGCACAATTGTAATCTTTCTACACTGAGCTTCACTGGCCCATTTTTCCAAAGAAAAAGGGAAGGACTGGACAAAAATGTTTCCTACTTCCTTACTTCCAAAGTGGTATCGAATAATAAGGAGTCAATGCCTTCAGTGCTTTCACTGAAGGAGGTTGAGTATTTTGCACTGTCACTGCCCAGCCTCTAACTAACACAGGCATCATATTCATGCTCACATCAATACAAATGAACTACACCTTCCTAAGGCTTGCAGCTTTTAGCATGTCATACTTTGAAGATTTGGGATTTACTTTCTTTATCAAACCTGCTTTTTTATAGGCATGCTCAAGTATGGGTTTTGTTTTCTCACATGGCATGCTTCTGATTAATTTTCTGAACTGTTGGTAGAATGATTCAAGCAAGAAAAATGTTTTCTATTGCAAAATTTCATGCAATGCTGAAAGAATTGAGTTATAATCAAAGCCCTTAACAAATACTATATAATGAAAGAGGCATCTTTTATCCTGATTTAAAGTGTTTGATATTACCTAGGCTTAACATAAACTCTCACAAGTAAAAGCCAGGTTTTCCCACCTACTGTGGCCCAAGTGAGCCTTGATAGATTCCTTCTATAGCTGTTTCAGAAAAGTCCAGTTTGTTGTCAGCAGAAACACTTAAGAAACCCAGCCAAACCCCAATACGTTTTGTTTTTATCACAGTATTAGGTGTTTGCAACAATCCTTTGCACCAGGATCACTGACAGTCTTAGCTCCCAGTTCCTAACTGTATCATTTTTAGCCTGCTGGTTGTGCAAAATCCTTCAAAAATGGTTTCTAAAGCAACGAAAATCAAATGCAGTATGAACTATTCAGTTAAAAAAAAATACAAAAAAACCCATTTTGGAAATCAAAGAGAGAACAGTACTTGATAATTTTTATACAAGTATCATTTTATATATTTTGTAAGTATAAATAGGATAATATTATAAAATGAATTAACTGATGAAAGTTAAGGAAATTAAGAGGAGCTGGAAGCAGTGTTATATTTGCAGCTGCCCTTCGAGATGTGCCTAAATGAGATGTGTAGTCATTGCTGTCAGAGGGGAGAAGACATCCTTTTAAAAGGTTGATCATGTTTTTAGGTGCATAGAACCACCCACTCAAGGTGAATTTCTCTCTCCATTTGCCAGACAGGAGTGGTGTGAGAATAAGGCTCCTATCTGGACTGCCAAAATCAGACAAAATGAATTCTCTCATATACATATATATATGTATGTATGTATGTATATATATAAAAAACAGATTCTACTTTTCTTTTCTGTAAAATACTGATCCATCTGCTCATTCTAACAGGATATTTCTGTTCTGTTGAAATCATCTCCTCCCTTTGGGTGAATGATTAAACCAGCCCACTTTTGCCTGCTCTTAATGACTAACTTATAATTTAGAGGTGTTTCAGTGCTATTTGGGAAAATGTAATTGAGTTCACTGACAAGATTGATATACCTTCTCTGTGAATAAAGCTAGTTCTAACAAAAGTGGCAACTTCAGGGCTATGAAAGGCTTGCATTTAAAAAAAAAAATCTTGCATTTTTGATGTATCTGAGGGTATGGAGATGCCTTGTCTGTAAAAGTTCAAATATTTGTACAGCATAACAGAATGATTCAAGCTATTCTCATCCAACTGTAGATGCTGTTTCTTAACATTAAAGCCCACCATCAAGACAGCGAGAGTAGATGAAGTGCTACAGGGAATGTTCTAAGGAGCATATGTCCTTTGTTACAGAAGAATGAAACAGGAATTTAAAATCCTAAGGAAATTAGCCTGGATGATGCTGTACAGCCTAACTGAAACCAAAGGAGCTATTTCCTTTCTGCCAACAGAAACTCTGTTCAAAGACTTTATTAAGTGACAGTAGCACTTCAAACTTACCGTAATTGATGGTGCAGCAAAAACCAGACTAAGCAACATCAAGAAGGGAACAGACTCTTGTGTAGGTTCAATGTATGGCATACTCAGACTCTTGTCATAGCAATTAAATCCAGAGTGAACTGGCTTGAAGACATCAGTAAGTTCAAGAAAATAGAGGCTAACAACAGAAGATGCCAATATGGGCAACTAGAAGAGAAGAAAGCAACAAATTACTGTTTGGAAATGGAATAGCAATGCTTTTGCAAAGACAACATAGTGTGTTAATAAATCTCTTTGATGTTTGTTGTTTATATCTCACTGCTCCTTGTCATGCCTCTTTTACTATCTCTAAATAATTAATTCTCTAGAGATACGATACTGTTCAGTTGATATCAATAACCCTGCTGTCTACCAAGCTAGTCAAAACACCCAGCCCAATCTTTAGCACATATAATTTAGCCTTTTCATCTATGAATCATTAACAGATAAACTTTGATTTAATTTTATTTTTAATAAGGGAAGTATCAGGACTGCAGTCTCTCATGTGGGGCCTCAGACTTCGCTGTTCATCAATCACCCTTTTTGGTCCTTTAGCAACTCTCTGTCATGTATGAAAGTCTTTATATCAAAGCCATTTTACATTAAGTTTCAAAGTAATAGTTAATGAAAACCAGTATCCAGTCCTTTCCTATAATCTAAATATGTGATAATGCACATCCATTTCACAATTCTACCAAAAAAGCAATTAACTTTGGCAAGTCTGTTTAGAACCTTGATGACTACGGTTCACTAGTCTTTTACCCTCTAGCTATTTAGTTATCTAACCCTTTGCAATTACTTCCATTAATTTATTAAGAGCAGAGTTGGCCCTTCTGGGAGCCTAAATTCACCTCTGCTCACCACAAGCTCCTTAAAGCACAGGGTCAACCACTAAATCTCTGTGGAAGGAAGTAATTTAAGAGAAAATATAGTAAAAAGGCATTTTAAGCTATTGGTTTATAAGTGAACAAAGAGAGCAGCCCTGGTGCCCTGGCAGATGGGCATTGGGGCATTCAGAGGTGACCAGCAGGATGTGATTGTTCTCTGCATCCTCCTTAGTAAACACTCAGAAACACTTTTTGCTTGTTGTTTTCCAGAGTCCTTCAGGAACAAGGCAGCATCAGAACAACTTCCTGCTCCCCCACTGAGAGGCAATGAGTCCTTCTGGTGTCTGCACTGCAATAGGAGTACCTATGGTTAACAGCATCTGAGGTCATGAGAAACAGCGACTGTCCTAGAAGAATTTTGAGCATCCTTAATTATTCTTGCAATTCTCAGTTCACATTTACAAAATAACCTGATTGTTTAAAGTTAATGTCATTCATCTGATTCTACCATGGAATCTAAATGCTGAGGTAAAATGGGATCCATATGTATTTTGGGAAAATGATGAATAAAATCTGCTCTACACAGCAGGGGGACAGTGGTTTCTTGCACTAATAGGCAATTTTCTGATTTTTAAGAACTGAGCTTATAAAATTCAGGCTCTTTGTGCTAAAAAGGTAATTCTGGGTGATTAAAGAAGGAGAGTTCTAGCTAAATTTAATCAAAACATCTTTTAATATGAGTTGTTTTTTTAAAAAAAGAACAACTTATCTTTGATGTGCTGATTTGAAAAGGGTGAGTTTTGTCTTCAAAATGCTACAAGCAAAATCTGAAGAGGGTGGTGAATGGAAGAATGTCGCTTGTCTGGTTATATCTGTGTTCAAATGGATTGCATTGTAATGTCACATAGTATAGAGGCTGTGATTGTGTACAAAGGGAGGAAATGTGGATTGGCATCCTTAAGTGCTGTGAGCATTACAGAAATAAGGCCAGGCATCTAGGAAGTTTGCTTCAGTAAATAGTGTGCATATGTATATATATATGAATATGTATAACCCAAACACATCCTTATTTGCACTCACATACTATACCATACATACATATTGTGTACAGCATATAACATACACAACATGTAATACATATTATGTGAATACATAATATATAACTATTATATAATCTGACAGAAATATGTATGGAATAATTACATACAATGTTACTTAATTAAGTCCGGCTTCTTGCCTGTCACAGGAAGAAGTCCAGTTCTTTAGCAGGGTGCATTATATATATATATATATATATATATAAAATCCTCACTTTGTGCTGGGTGCAGCCTGACTGACCATAATGCAAGCATGCATGTTTAGTCAACATGGGTAGACTGCTTCCAGTCATTACATAGATGTGCAGGATGAAATAGGACTTCCCTGGACTCTTCATGCTCTGGGAATAATTTAGATTGTTGTGGAACTAGGTGCCCTTCTTGCATAATCTGCCTGCACAGAGACCCTGCTGACTGGGATAAGGGGCCTCTGGAGCCAGAGGCTGCCGCAGTGTACCCTGCCCTGGTATGCAGGGAGCTTGCACTGACTCTGTGCTGCTCTTGCTAGGACATTGAAATTCTGCACAACTTTTGAGCTCTCAGCTTCCCTTCTGCACTACATTTAACTCTTCAAACATTTGCAACGTCTTTTATTAGTAACTATTTGAAAGTCATACTTAACGACTTAGTCAGGGTCCATGTCCCATTGGGCAAAGGACCTTACAGCAGGACACAGACATATTCCAGTGGGCTAAATGGACAAAACAAGCAGGTGCCTACTGTCCCTTCTTTTGAGAAATTTTGCTCTTTTATCAATATGTCCCCAGAGGTCCCAGAATTCCCACAATGGAAACACAGAGCAGGCTCACTCATGGGACACCTCATATTCAGAGTTTCATCTTCAGTATTTTCCCATTTCTCCAATATCAGGAAGGGACAGTCTCTCCTTGAACAATAGCTTCTGCATTAACCACAAGGCAAACTCTACTTGGATCGCAGTATTTTTAGGCAGACAACTGTTTTAGACGGCAGTATTCAACTATCAAAAACAGGCAATATTTGAAGTGGTATTTTATTGTGGAACACTAGAATAAAAGGTAGTGAATAACTTTTTCTTTAAACTACTGTATGCAAGCTGTAACTCTATTATTAATTAAAAAGTCAAGCAATTTTAGGAATTGCATTTTACTGTCTTGTGACTTCAGTACAGGACTCCCATGTTATTTCTGACTGTAATTATCTGTTCTGCTTAAGAAAAGATATAATGCTAAAGGATTATGAACCTCTGAAATAACAGCTTACATTACAATGAATAGGTCTACAGTCAATTTGCTATATACAGTTTGTCAGATCCCAAAGGACATTTTTTCTTCCCATCTTTTTAAAAATACAAATATAAAATGTGTCTTCTAAAAGTCTAACATTTCTGAAAAGGAAAAGTCAAATGTTTTCAAAGTCTTCTAAACAGTATAAATGGCTATTTAATATATGAATATTTATGGAGTGTTCTGCTTAAGGCTGCAGCATTTCTGTAATTATAGACTTCAGCACCCAACACCTTGAAAATGTCAAATATAATTAGGTGGTAGAATGTGTATTGTTTTAATTACAAAATGGAATAGGAATTTTCCTGTGCCTAATTAGAATAATAAAACCTCCAGTGTCAATTCTTGACTAATCCTGACTAACAAGTCTTTATACTCTTACTTTCTTGGATGGATAATGGAGAAAGATCCCTCTTTAACTTTTAATTTAAAGTTTGACCCAAATGGCCAAACTCTGTTCAGCTTAGAGTCCTAAAGTCAGAAGGATAATCAGCATAGTTCTGAAAAAATTTGATTTTTGGTCTATTTATTTCTTATAAAGAGATTTTTTGTCTTTTTGTTCCTTGTTATTTTCTTAAACTTTAAGTTAAAGGCCTTCATTAAACCACAGAAGTTGGCTATTAATAATAATTAACATTATTAATATTTTAAAAGCTTTTGCTGTATTGAGTGAGGAATAGTCCAAGCATCAGAAAAGATATTCTCTGTTCCCAAGAGTTCAACAAGGATGCAAATACCCAGAGATGTCATAAGGAGAAAACTTCCTGTGTGTTACATAGCACAGGACAAACCAAAGCAGTTTTCAGCAGCACAGCAACTTCTCTGAACTGATGGGGCATGTAATAAATCTTTCTTCTGGCCACAGGACAGCTATCACAGCGATAGATCACAGAGGACTGAAGGGAGAGATGGCTGGGAGAGGAGTTCAGGGATGACAGTTCTCCAGGCTATTCATCTCTTCCGTGGGACAAGCTGTGATTGCTCTGGGGGTCATTTTGAGGTGCTTCTAATTTACTTGTGAGGATTAAGGTTTTCCAAGATTCACAGTGCTAGCACAATTTGCTACAGGTCATATGATGCAGCCTATGCACAGAAGCCATGCTGGTCCTGCCCAAAACTCAGAAGTTAGTTACTGCTTATCCTCTGGGCCCAAAATTGCTGGAGCAGCCCCAGGTTCATGGAAATGCTTCTGTTAAAATTTTCCTAAGATTAGTTTTCCATGACTTTGAATGTATGAAACTAGGAACCTGTACAGCTGTAGCTGTCGCATCATTCTTACTAACAAGCTACAGTATTGAGTACTTTGTACTGGGTTTGCAAGGAATCAGGACTGAGACTCATCCAACAGGCTTTGTACTTAAACCTTAGAAATCAGACTATGGCTAATTTGTTTTACTTTCATATCTTTCTGTGGTAAATCTCTGCGTGAATTTTGTATTTATATCTAGCAGTAACAAGTAGTTATTTAGTATAAATGAAGTGTAGTGTAGCGCATCCCAAATCCTTTCTCAGGAGCAATACAATGTTGATGGTGATTCTTCCTCACTTTAGGAACTACTTTGGTTCATTTTTATGTTTGCTAATGCACTTGTACACCTTCCTCTCTCTTGGTCTGTCTTTTCACATTACCTCTCAAATATGTGGCGTGGTTCACATATGTTGGATTCTTGCTTTTGATCTCTTCGTTATCCTTCAGTTTTGCAGTTGCAGTTCTGCATTTCTTTATCTGACCATTGTGTCAGTTGTTTATAACCTTGAGGTCTCCAGTACCAGTACATGTCCCATCTCCCATCCTACACCTACAACTCCACCACATTGCACTCTCTGTCGTGCAGGAATACAGGTCTGGTGTGACAGCGGCGGTCTTGCAAATGGGTCAGTGGAAGGTCAAGGCTTAGTAGGAATTCTTATCCGAGTGGATAGAACCTGGGAATCCCTGGTTTCTATAAATTCTTTAAAATTGTACACTGTTAACTTTATATTTCAACAGCACTTAACTAAGCAAAAAGTCCCTATTTATCTTCAGGAAAATAACGTTTTAAAATTCATGGGCTTTGTGAGAATTCAGCCGTGGAATGTCACGTACTCAGATATCTGAACCTGTTTTGTACGTTGCAGTTACGTGACTTTTGCTTTGCTAAGTTGCACTGTTTGGGTGTCCTCTCTTGCCATGAACTCATACCCAGATCCTGTGGTGATGTTGCCTGTACAAAAGGTAGGCAGAAAAGAGAGAAGCAGCGTGGATGTAGCTTACAGACAAAGTCAAGACATGATACGCCAGCTGCAGACTAAAGATGGTACGACTAGCCCAGCTGTTGAAAGAAAGGGTTATGGGATACTTGATACACTATTTGGATATTTCATATTTTGGAAACTATTTTTAGACTTGGATGGCCAGGAACATTTCTGCAACGCTTCCACAGCAAGCAAGGAGTTCCTGAGTATGGGAGCTGCCTCCTGATATTTCTCTTGTTTTCTGGGAATTGGGGAATCTTTGTAAGTAATCAAGTAAATAAACAGGATTGCCTCAAAGAGATAGCCAATGAATGCCATTGGTTTCCCAGCATAAAAAAAATATCAGCCAAGTCTTTGATAGAAGGATGGTCTAATTGATAACTATGTTTAGTTCCCATGACAAGGGTGTGGTGTTGTGGAAGATACTATTAAATTTATCATAAATGTCGATCCTTGTGCCAAGGAATTCATGGTCTAAATGACAAGGCACAAGAGATGGATGAGAGAAGAAAGAGGGTTGTGATGGGTTGGAGGAGACAAGGTGCTCCTCAGCCAACTACTAACAGTGACTGCATCTTTCAACCACCCTGGTTGTTGTCCTGTTGGACTTTGCTGCGAGATTCACAATGGACAGGAGGAGAGAATGGAAGGAGGACAGGTTTCTCTTATCCAGACAGGGGTGAATACTGGGTTCATTACTGTGATTGAATACCTTCCAGAATAGGTCAGTATTAAGAAATGTCATTAGCCAAATTCTACCATTTTCTCATTTTTGACAACTCATGACTCTCTGAAAAGACCATGGGATGCCTATAGAGCAGGGAACTGGCTTGACAGAAAAGTGAGATTTTGAGATTTATTTTTATGTTCTGAACTTAATTCTTAAATGTCTCAGGCTTATAAAAGAAGGTGTTCAGTCTTTTCAGAAATTTAAGGCTTCCATCTGTATAAAGGCTTTTTACTTTTCCACCTGAACTTGAGTTTCTGCTGCTCCTTGTCCCTTTTCTGTATGCAGGTTTCATCTGGCCAGAAGCTATAAGGAGTTAGTCTTTTCTCTACAGTACTTGTGCCTCACCATTGTCTAACTTTATTTGGAAATTACAGATACATGATGTAACAGCATTTCTTCTCCTAGACTTAATGCTATTTGATTTAATTTCAACTTAAAGTTAAATTTCAAATCCCAGATGTCTTTGAAATCTATTATAATTACCAATTTTGAAAATTACATTATTTATATTTCCAGCATTGGTTTTAGAATTTAACTTAATTGTTTTGTGACTGCCAACTACAGTCTAGCTTTGGAAATACAGCAGCTATCTTCATGCAACTCTTCAAATGTCTTATCTTTTACCAGATCTTAAGAGAAAGGTCTCAGTATGTGTAGGAGTAAAACAAGAGCTGATATATCAGTGATACAATTCCTATTTATTTCAGAAATCTCAGTCATGCTGAATGCATGGTAACCCTAAAAGTGTTTTGTTTTTTTCTTTTTTTATAAATATATGTGAAGCAGCAATTACACAGCGAGAAACCAACAAAATAAAAATTGTCTAACGAAAATATTTTTGAGGAGTAATTTATAAATACTTTACAAACTTTCTATATTATATATTTTATCTATATATAATATTAAATATATATGTTTAAAGTAAATTCTTAGGCAGAAATTTAAAACACTAAGACACCAGTAATGCATTTCTTTTCAGTGTGACTTCAAACATAATTGATGACTCCTTATCTTAATTATTATTTTTTATTACATCAATTATAATTACAATCAATTAAAAATTGATGTTTATAATCAATTAATAACTGCATACAAAGAGATTTAGGATATTACTGTACTGTTGATTACAAAATTTATTTTATGCTCCTGCTGTAATGTTATGATAAATCAAGAACAGCAGCACTTCAACAAAAGACAGTTGTTTTCAGGTCAGTGTCACCAAATTTCAGCCAGAAGTTTCTTCAAAAACCCCATCTCCAAAGGTCAAAGCTGCCAGTCCCTGCATAATGCTGCAATTTATTTTACTCTCTAAAGCATGCTGATTTCCACACATACATAAAAAAAATTTAAAAATCCTGTAGGTGCCAGCCCTTCTCCAGTGGCTTCCTCCCATGCTGTTTGGCCACTTCTGAACCCTCTGCAAACAGAACTTTTAAATGATAGGATCATTTGACAAGATACTGTGTTTGTAATAGCTCAGCTCCTGTGCCTGTTAAGGTCCCACAATATGCTGCTTTTTATTAACTTTGGCTCCAGAGTAATAGATTTTTAACAACTATAAAAGAAGATCATGGATAGTAGGATTATAAATTTTTGGAAGAGGCAGTAATTTAGAAAAATGTATCTCCATTAATTTCTAACATATTCAGGCCTTCTTTTACTGCTGGAAGTATTAGGTCAAGAGGATGTTGCTGGACTGAAAAGGAAGCAGGGCCTTCCTTCACTGAGAACCACTCAAACTCTACACTTGCCAAACACATAGCCAAAACCAGGAGGGGCATCTAGCTTGTGGCATTTGCATTTGTTTTCCAAAGATAGCCTTGGCACAGGTGTGCCTCCCTTTCATTCCCCTTTTATGGTCATCTCCTACTAAAAGCTGGTATTGTTCAGGCTGTACAGCTCTTCATAAGCACAGAAGTGACAGGGAGGATGCAACATTGATGACTTGGCCAATGAATTATAGAGCTGCTCTGAATGCGTAGCAGCCTCCCCAGGTCTCAGATAGCCCCCTAATATTTTGGGGGTATTGATCTGTAATGCAGCTTTATAAACACATCTGACATCTATACTCTGAGAGTCAGCCACATGACTAGGCCAGCTCAATGAGCAGAGAGCTAAGTGTATTTCTCCTTCTCCTCCTCTCACACGTGGTTGACCCTTCCGAGAGAAAAATACCAGTTTGGAAAATATTATGCTACTTTGGCAGTAACAAAGGGATAATTTCATCTTCTACCATTGGGGATCTTTGTTGGGTGCAGCCCCCAGTTAATTTAAGTATAACAGAAAACCAGTCTAGAGACGAATATGACTACACTGTGCCTCTAAGGGACAGCATTACAGTTTAATTCTTACATTAGACCTAAACATCCTGTTCTTAGGAAAGAAGATTTATGCCTACAGGCTATTCTATCCCTTATTCTAATCACTGCACTCCTCTGATTTTTTATGTCTTTTTGTGTCTTTGCAGTGACACCTATACACGACTTGCAGGTCATTCTAATTTAAATATTGTGGGTCATGCATGGATAAACAGCAGAAAAGCATTCCAGATGTGACTAAGAAGTACTACTGAGTATCAAATGATGTTTCAAGCTCTCTCAGTGTATGTTAGAAATTAAAAAAAATAAAGCATCTGTTGCTGAGACACAGTGGCCATTCTCAACATGCATTAATTTCAGTGGGGTCTCATGACCTCTTGAGTTCTGCAGCCTGGAGTTCTACAATGATAACAGATCTTTGTGCTTTCTGCTGGTGAGAATTCCAACTCCTTTGGGGAACAAGGCAAATAAGTGGTCTTCTACTACTGGAAGAAGTGTTTCCAAACTATTTAAGTCCTGGCTGAGCTCCAGAAAATGTAAAAAAAGAAGCTGTATCCATACACATTCATAACAGAGTCTAGAAGACAACATAAGGAAGAAAATTTAACAGCAAAAAGGACAGTGTCTAAAATATCTCCAGTTTTAGTCCCTGGAACTTATACAACCAGCAGATGAAGGCTATGCTACAGCAATACAAATTAGCTGGAGAATAAATGCATTGGGTCACGCAGATTGACAACACTTTGACCTTTTGCATTCCCACATATTAGGCACTGGATGAAGCAGTAACGCCACTAAAGTCAAAGGCAAAATTTATGCAACTTCCATGACAACAGGATTTAAACCAGGAGTTTTTGGAATGGGGGAGCATGACTGAAGATAGTCTATTTCCTTCACCAAGTGAAATCTGTCTGTCCCGACTCCAAAATGTGAGACCACTCTGCCAGGAATGGAAACTACTTAACTGTGTAAGTTTTTGTAACTCTGGAAATTTTCCAGACTGATATTAAAATTCAAGACATCAATATTTCTTCTCTAAGTGAATATAGTAATGATATACTCTGAGTATGCTGGAAACAAAGTAATTTAGCAAAACCCAAAACTTATTCCAGGAGTACTAATTTTCAAGATCTCCCAGAGGTATGTAGACTTTTTACCATGAAAAGCAATTCCCACTAAGCCAGAGGGACTATAAATTTGCATGGAAAGCCTTGCCTTTCTCAGCTATGCAAATGAAATTCAGATAACCCATACACTCAGTCTACAGAACCCTAAAATGCCTTAAGCATAATTAGGAATAAAAGAGGCCTAACTGCCTGATGGTGATGATTATCATGTCCTTCAGGTAAGTGTGCACAAGGCAATCTAAAATTATTCAGCTCTCGGGAGTGTGTGCTAATCAGAGGTTCTGCTAAGTAGAACTATTACCAGTCCTTTAAAATAACCTCTAAAACATTCTTATGAGACATAGGGTAAGTCATCAAGTTATTTTGTTTTATGAATCATGAAACGTGAAAACATGTAACTGAAAATGTGTTGAGATTTACTTCATAATGTTTATTTGCCTCTAATGCTTTTAGAGAATGACCCACCCACATTTTTCAGAAGCTGTCTCTTCATTTTCTTTCCATTTCCCTGTCTTTCAAACCTCTAGCCTGGTTCTCCTTTTGCTTTTCCCATGTAAATGATGATGGTAAGGCTGGTGCCGTGACCACTTTCCTGGGGAGCCTGTTCCAGTGCTCAGCCACTCTCTGGGTAAAGAATCTTTGTGAAACATCCAACCTAAACCTCCCCTGACACAATTTCCTGTCATTCCCTTGGGTCCTGTCACTTGTCACCAGAGAGGAGAGATTGGTACCTGCCACTCATCTTTTCCCATCAAAGGAAGCTGTAGATAGCTACGAGGTCTCACCTCAGTCTCCTTTTCTCCAGGGCAGTTGGCCTGCCTACATTCTATGCAATCATGTTTTTATCTAAGCCTGAAAGTCACTGCCACTAAACACATTTGTTTAATGGAGTTAATCTCATTCATCACACATTCTTAAGGATCTTAACAGTTGAAACCCCTTAGTGTCAGAACTGTATTTGTTTGTTGCCATTTCTAAGGTTCTGCATGTCTGCATTATATTGGTTGTTGCATGTATTATTTCATTCACTTCATTCTTTAAAATATATTTCATTTGCATAACATGGATACATCTCTTTCCTACCATGTTGAAAAAAAATTTTATTTTCAACTCAACATCTTTTTTTCCAAGTCTCTGCTTTTGTCTAGCATTCAAGAGGAAAAAAACAAGCACATTTTTAGAAACGTATTTTCTAAACAATGTGCTTTTCCTTGGGCCTAGGCCTCCTAAATAGGTCTTGCTGGAAAGTGGATGTCAGCAAGCCTTACTTTTCTTGTTTGAAAGTGGAAAGTTAATGGGCTATGGCATTTTTTGTTGCAATTCAGAGTGGGAAGGTACTTGTCTGCTATGCACGGGAGAGGGAAAATAGAAGTGGATGAGTGCCAAAAGAAAAAAAATACATAAGAAGAATTGACAGCATTCAAAGGCAAGAGGTTGAAAGCCTATTTCTTACCATTCATTTGCTTTAAAATTCAGAAAGCCATATTTAAAGTAGATAAGATTTGGATTTAAGTAGTTGGCTGTTGTTGGGTTGCATTAGGACCTTACCTCCTGCTTACAAAGTACTTAAATCCCTATTACTTGGAAATGCCTGTCAACCACACTGGGTGACTCCCCTATCCCTTACACTTGCAAACTTCTCTTTGCAATTAAATGATCTCTGAATAAATCCCTCTTAATTGAGTACAACTTAATCTGGTTCTGTTTGAGCCAATCACAACAAAAGATTTTAAGTCATGTCCTTTCCCTGATGCTGCTGAAGTGCTGGCATTTGCTGTGCTCCAAAGCTTTAGAAAGGCATCCTCGTTACTCTGATTGGAATTGGTGCGCATGTGTGCAAACACCGAGTGGGTGTTCTCAGGGAACACAAGCTACATGCTCCTTTAAAGTATTACATGGATTGTTGTTACCCTTTCACCCAAGGGAATTGAGTACTCAACTGAAAAGCGGGAAATGGTTCCAAATCCTCATGCTATGTAATGGGACAGGGCTGATACCAAAAAGTTTTCTAATCAATGTTTAGGTTCAGGGGTATTGCAGTCAGTTTTTTCTCCTGATGTTGGTTTTACTTTTCAGTTCAAGAGGGGCTGTAAGTATGCAGTTCAATAATTAAAAATTATTCGTGGTGGGGAAAGCCTCACACAGGTTCTTGACTGCTCCTGTGACTGAATAACATAGAAGTCTTCAAAGTTCATTAGGAGACCTTTCTGTTAATTGAGGACTTTGACTCACTCAGAGCAACTAGGTGTTGAAAAGATCATCTATTTTTAAATGAAGCTTGAAAGTACTCACTGAGGGACCTAGCAGTCCAGATCTGAGTGGAGAACTCGCCTGCCTCATGTGGGAACTGTAAGCAGAGATCAGAGTAGGTTCTTCACTGCTCACAGAATCCTTTAACTTATTCCTTCTAGCAGTTGCAGGGAGCTTCTAGGAAAAGTATATGTATGTAATCAGTATTACATAAGACAACCCTTAAGAGCAGCAGGCATACACTTTGTGCCGTTGCTCTGCGTTTCATCCCATCTTGCTGCAGGCCAAAGCACAGCACAAGTTCTGTTGTGTCTTGCAGGACCTCTACATCATTTCCAGCATTAGATTCCTGCTCAGGCTGAGGTACAGCAACCTCCCTTCCTATCTGGGTTCCCAAAACAGCAAAGAGAGCACCAAGAGCGGAGAAGCCCCTTACCTTTTCTTAGGGGCTTCTCCAAGCTTGACTTCTCCCTCCTATGTGAAGCTAATATAAGATATATGGCAGAGCAAGTGCCTTCCATCAAAGGGCTTTTCTTGAGCCGGCCTAATCACATTGATAGGATGAGCCTGATGCTTCCATATAACCAGTCTCTGTTAAGCTTTCCAGTTGGTGCAGCTTAGTGTTAGCTGCTGACCATATCCAGGCGCTTTACAGAACAGAAACACCCCACTGTTACCTAAAATTCCTTCTGAAACCAAGCCCCTCCTACCTTCTAGAGAACCTCCAAAGCTCTTCAAGTGCATCTGAGAGAAAATATATCTTGTTTTATAGTTCACCCTATGTTTATATTTTCATATTTTTATATATTAAGTATTATATATATTTTATGCTTTAAAGTGCCAGGTATAGTTAACTTACACTGTATTTTATCATTGAGTTTTCACATTATTTTTCATAATCTGTTTCCTACCTAAGTTACATACCTCAAAGAGCCTCAGGCTCTCTTTCCCTGTGAGTAAGGTCACATGAAACACTTCACTCAACCCATAAAACACTTTTAACTTCCTCTTTCTGCTGTGCCATTAAACAAATCCACATGACAACGGTTTCTCTAAGCTCAAACTATGTCTACTCATGATCTTCCAGAAGTAGCTAAGTGACTGTACTGTCCAGGAAGGCTAAGTGCCTCCAAGTGACACACCAAGCAGCCAGTGTCTCTGCAACTCCACCTGCTACCAGCTGGCAGGTTTTGCCCTAGAAGATGTGAGAATCTCATTCTGTTTTCCAAATAGATATTTTTAGCTTTGATTGAGGAAACACATACTCCAGGGGTCAACAAAAATGTATCAGAGATTGCCTATTTGAGAACATTTCTATTTTTCTAAGCATTCCCTTATGAACGTGATTTTTATTCCATCAAAGCAATATGAGCGGCGTTTGCCGGGAAGCCAGTCTCTCTTGAAACATGTCTTCCTCTCGAGGGGTTCCTGTGCACATAGCCCGATTTAGTTGAGCAACCCTTTCATGTTCTGAATAATTCTTAGATATAATTCCTGCTTCAAAAGGCTCGAAAGATGAGATTAATTTATGTCTGCTCCTTATAGGGCGCTTCGATGCAGATTTCGGCGACATCAAGCATCACGTAAGGGTTTTGCATCAGATGGTGCGGACAGAGCAGCGAGGCGAGCTCGCTCTCCGCGGGCGCACCGCGTTCCCCGCGGACGAGCTCCGCGCCGCTCCCCGCGCCCTCCGCCAGCCCCCGGCCAGCCCGCTCGGCGCAGCGGCCACTCACCTCCACGAAGTAGAAGCAGGGCAGGAGGGTGACGCTGTCCTTGGTCACTTTGCCCTTTTGCCGCTCCTTCGCGGACATGCTGGCAGGGCTGCGGGCGGCGGCCCCGCGGCCAAGCCCTTCCCCGGNCGGCGGGCAGGGGAGCCCCGGGCGGTGCGCCCACACGCGGGGGTGCTTTGGCTGCGGCACGAGATCTGGGCGCGCACGGACGGGTTTGAGAGACCTGAACAGGATCCCTGCGGGCATCAGGGTGCTCGGGGTGCTCCTTGAGGAGTCTGCCGCGTTTATCTTGTTTCTGGGAAATATTTTTTCTGAAACAGAGTAGTAGAACGTTCCAGGGAATAGCATTCCTATACAACCAATGTTCTCTTCTTGCAGGTGTACTCTTTTTGAAATCAAGATGCTAATGACAGCTCACCTCAGTCAGTGCCAGTCAGGGGGAGTACTGTGACTGGGACTGAGCCAAACGGAGCTCTTCAACCCCATGTGCAATAGTGAGGCATGTGATTTCTCTGATCTGTGAAGTATCTGGTGCAGTTCCTGCTACAGTCTTGAAGAGAACAGAATTAACCTGAGCAATTGTTTCCATGGTGAAATGTGATAAGATCCTATTTATGGATCAAAGTTTGCAGCCTTTTCTCAGGCAAGTTCCTGTGGATGTCAGTGAGAGGTACCCTGGATAAGGCCTGCAGGAATTCTCTGTGAAAGATAGCATTTTCATTCTTTGTAGCACATTAATAAAGCCTGCAAAAGTTGTCTTGTGCCTTTAAGCTTATTCTTGCCTTGTAATGTTCAGCTTTAATGTACAAAGAGAGAAATGTGACTCAGGCAGTCATTGTTTATTTCGTATCTTTCTCCTTTTGGGGGAAAATGGGAAATTACCTGCTGTTCTTGTTCAGATGGTTGCTAGTACTTTGGCTGCTATGGCAATGGAGCTGAAGATTCTCATCAGCCCCTTTTCTTGCTGTTCTCTTTTCATTTATCCAGAGTGGATATGCCAATCCATGCTGTGCACTGAGTAGACAAGCTTCATGAGAGGGTAAAATCAAAAATGTACTTCATGCCTGGAGGCAGGTGTGGAAGGCAAATCTGTAGTCTGACTCCAAAGCATTGAAAAAGACTCTTCAGAGCTGCAACACACGTTGCTATACCAACATATGTTCTTGTCTTAACCCTTTTAGGAAAGATTTACAGGGTTTCTGCTGGCTCAGGAGTCAGGGCAATTGTTGGTAGCCTTGTAAAGGGCAGGTCAGGGGCTTCCAGGTAATGGAGGTAGCCAGGGATGTTACTGGGAACAGAGGAGCTGTGAGCAGGGGAGTTTTGTGCCTGTCTATCAGCACTAAATTCCAGGAAATTACTCTGAGTGGTGTTGGCATGTCCAGTAGTGGCTCATACCCATCAAGTACAAGTCTAGCCTTGAAATGAAATAAGTTCCTTTTTGTTAACTTTGCTGGTGGGTTATACCAAGTAAAATAGCAAGAGTTGAGGAGCTGTAAGATTTATTTCCTTGCCAAATATGTAATTATTATTGGGGAGAGTGGGTAATGAGTGATATCACCTTAATTCCATTTACTGTATCAGCTTTGATTGTTGTGAAATCATGAATCCGGCTTGAAAATAATCAGCACACTCTAATAAAAATTATTCAAGAGTGCTTTTCCCGCCTGTTTCACACACAATTGTTTCATTCTGGGAGAATCAGGGGGATCAGGTTCTCCTCTGGTAAAACGAACCAAAAAAACTCACATTGTGATGTAACTTTAGAAACTGGAAAAATTCCTCCTACAAATTATATTTTATCATTGGACTGACCAAAGGCCCCTTAAGAGTGTGCTTATGATAGATATAGTGAAACAAAAGGGAGTAGCCAGCCTCTATTCTACAAACTCACTATAAGGGTATCTGGTGGGAAGGATACCATGCAAGCTGTGTGACTGCTGTGAGGGCAGGAAGAGTTCTGCTAATTCTCTGTGTTTGTTTCTGATAGAGCTAGCAGAGGGGTTATATATGAATGAGCTGAAGTGGTTACTTTTTTGTCAGTGACAGACCTTGCCACAGAATCACAGCATGTGTTGAGTTGGAATGGACCCACGGGGATCATCAAGACCAACTCCTGGCCCTGCAGAGGACCATCTCCAAGAGTCACACCATGTGCCCTGGAGCATTGTCGAAATGCTCCTTGAACTCTGTCAGGCTTGGAGCTGTGACCACTGCCCTGGGTCAGAAAAATGATAAGAAGGAAGCTAAGCCTTCTTCCTGGTATGCAGTGACCCAGTTCCAGCCTTCATCTTTGACAGACAGACCCTTGACTAACAGTCCTTTGACTAATTACCCTGTGAGGTTCTGAGTCCACCTGCTTTTCCACTGCTCTGGAGGTTCAGGACTCCCAAAAGTCTTGAGACTGTAATGTCTCTGCAAATAATCAGTCTATCTCTTGTTCATTCACTCGAATGCTGCGTAGTCTGTCCACTTCTTCCTACAGCTCTTTCACCTGGTAACACAGCTCCTCAACCTCAGCGCACCTGCAAAAGAACAGTTTGTCATCCCCAGCCTCACAAAGAGGCAACAGGCACTCCTGGAAACCTGTGACCTGGACAGCTACATCTGCTGTCAGCATGCTCTGGCATGGCTGGCTCAGTGACTCTCGCAGCTACGTGGGATTCAAGTCAAACAGAGGAGGAGAAGGCTCATCAGTGCCTGTGTCCCAGTGTGGGGCAGGTCTGCCCTGCACTAGTCTAAAGATGACATTGATGGGCAAGTATGGACATGTCTAGGGTGCATTTCCCACCCTTTTTCTGGGCTTTTTTCACTTAGGTCCTCACTTGAGACTCAGCTAGAACAATCACTTTCTCGGGAAGAAGTAACCAAGGTACAGCTAAGGTGTCCCTTCACCCTTTCGGCCTTGGTGTGTTGCCAGCAATGGATTCCTAGCTACCAACAGGGTTGGCAATAAATTTACTAATAAATTGATACTAAATTAAATTCATTTCTCCAAGTCTACTTTGTTTTGCCTAAAACAGTAACTAATGAATGATCTCTCCCTGTTCTTGTCTTGACCCATGACCCTTTTGTTATATTTTCTTTCCCCTCTCAAGCTGAGGAGGAGAGTGATAGAGAGGCTTTGGTAGACACCTGGTGTTTGTCTAGGGGAAGTCCACTGCAATGAGTATCTCATCCATATGATCTCCTAAAGGAAAATGTGTTGGTGGTAACTAATTCAGAAACACCTCCTGTCCATTTCAATTGTGATAGCCTTACAGGAAAGTGTGGTGATGTGTGACTTACAAATGCATCTATGTGCTGGACAGCCATATGTACAGGATCTGCACTACTCCTCTCAGCTTTTCTACCCACCTTCAAGCAAACTCAGAGAAGTGTCACGTAACATTTAGCATAAAGCATGAAATTGTTTGTTTATGCTTTGCTTCAGCAAAACAAATCAAGTTCATAAAAACATTTAAAGGAAATGAGGAACTAAAAGATGAAATTCATAGATATGGGCTACAGGCCTCTTCTGACTCATCTAGAATGAGTTTTTAGGAGTGATTTATTATTACGTAGACAAAAAGAAAGTTTAGCAATCAGTGGGTGCCTCTGGTGACTGCAAGTTGATTTTTTAGAGCTCAGCTTGACCCAAGACCTTGGCCCCCTAAAGAAGCATTGCTGATGAAACTTCTCTGGGTGAAGAAAACATTTTCTTTGTGCTTGTCAGGCTGACAGTAGCTGCCACAGTTATTAGAAACATGATTTAAAATTTTTTTCCAGTGCAATCTAGTGTGTTGGCAAAGTTGCACTGCATTAAATGTGACTGCAGGTAATTGTTTTTTGTCCAGGTGCTCTCTTCCCTCTGCAGCAAAGTCTGCCTTCGCTCCCAGGCTTTGATAATTGCTGGACTCAGTCAATGGCTGTGGTTTCTCTGCTTCCATGGCAACAGAGAGTATACTGCAGAAGTGGAGAACAGTGTTATATCACTGAATAAACCCACTTGCAAAAGCAGTATGAAATAATATGACAAAGATTTAGAGGAGCTGGTGAGTCTATGGCTGTGCAGATTACCTGGTCAGAGAGTGGCTCTAGGGGTTTGTAGCAAGCAGAAGTTTGGCCAGAGGCTGCAGCAGCAGCTGCAGTTGCAGTTACAATGGCTTCGTAGCCTAAGGAAACCTGCTTTCTTCTGGTCACCACACAATTTCCCTGCAGAAAGGCCACTTCTGGGGCTGTGTGCATGGATCAGGGTTAAATCATATTATGTAGGGAGATTTTTTTTTGGTTGGTTTGCCCACTGAATGCAGAATAGATGATGTGAACTCAGTATATTAAAACAGTAATCCTCTCTTGAGAAAGAGTGGCATATGGGAGCTGGGCTTTGCTGTGTGGAACTGACAGATGTTTTTTGTTCTGCTTTGTTGCCATATCGGAATTCAAAGATGCAGCACTGTGTATTTGTACATACATTCTTCTTTCCCACCCCACACCCCCAGTCCCTCAAGAGAATCTGTTTGGGGGAATTTCCTGTGTGTATTGAATTCACATGTTATTCCATAGGTAAATCTGCCCTGAACAAATGAGGGGATGTTGCTTGTTTTAGTTATTAATTTAAAAGATTGTTCTGGTCATAAGACAGATAACTTATAATGAGTATTTTATGAGCAGGCTTTCTAATCTTTGTTGTGTCTACCTGAGTATAGTCTGCTATTTGGAGGAAAACCTGCCGGGTCCCAGGACATTGCTCATCTCAGACAACATGGCAGCATCTTTTCCAGTGTCTAAACAAGGTACCTTATCATATAAACCTGATAAATACTGTGAAAGGGAAAAATTACAGAATATAGAAAAATTGGATAGCTGAATGGTATCAAGGGCATCCCCTTAATTACCAACATTTGCATTACTTTCTTCAAGTGCAGGACTTTTTTTTCCTTGCTTTTTCATGCTAGGGCAAAATTTTCCTCCTTGACCTATCTGTAGATCCCATGTTGGCAGCACATAGCACTCTTGGATAGATGTCTTGTGACGGCACTGGGAGATTCATAGTGGAACAAGCTAAAAACCCACAAAAGAGATGCACAGTGCAGATGGGAGAGTTAAATTCTGCTTTGAAGTTGTAATTGCAACAAGCAATTGTTTCTCTGCTATGCCTAATAATCCCCTGTTGTTGTAAAGCTCTGTCTTCTAATGTCTTTTCCTTGGCTGCTAGATATAGGTCACAGCTTTAAAGTAGCAGATGACTCTGGATGATTCCTGGCTTTCCTGCTGCCTTTTACACTGTAGTGTTTGGTTTGAAAATTGAATTTTGCATATTTTACATGAGTCATGCTAGGATCATTTTTCTGAGTCTGTGGCTTTAAATACCATTTATGAACACATCTATATAGTATTTTGCAGACTTAGTTGCCTGTGCTCTCTGGCCTTAGGTAAGTTATGGGTTGCAAGCCATGTGGCTGCAGAAGCATAATGCTGGACTGTGGTTTGCATGAACTGCTTCCCCTAAAGTCAGATTTAGCAACAGGCTGAGTGGTTATGTAGCTTTTTAGTGAAGCTGCCTTGTGGCTGGCTGATGTCGAATCTGTGCTCGCTATGGGTTGTGCCCAGTGTGAGTTTATTTCTGTGCTGATAATGGTAGATTCTCAGTTACCTGCATACCTTTGTATTTAAGATCGTAGTTACAGGCATGAAGGCGTAAAAAATGTCAGAATGTGAAAATCCCAGCCCATTTCTGGAGTATCAATGCCTCTTTAAAGCAACTTTGTGTAAATATCAATAAAAAACAAATCTGGATTACTGTGCAATGACCTGTCACAAATATTTTGCTTGAATCTGAGCAAGTAATTGCCAGCTAATTAAATATCAGCCATTTGGTGCAAGAGCTCAGGCAGAGAGAGGTTGAGTAAGAAACTACAGTTATGTAATTAACAGTAGAAACCATTTGAAAAGCTGAAGTCCCAGCAGAAATTCTTTTTGCCCTGCTGTCGGTATGAAATACCAAGTCCGAAAAGGACTGGTATACTTGTCTGACATTTTCAGGACTACAACAGCCTGTTGAGATTTTTTTAGTCCGTCCCTTTCTAACCACTGCACTTACTTGCTTCTCAACATAGTTTTGCCATATCCAAGCTCTGGTGTTTTTTCATGTTCAATAAACACCTTCTCAAAATAGAGAATTTTTATGAAAAATGCATGTTTGAAATTCCTTGAGAAAAGCAAACTGAATGCATGGCTTTGAGAAGGAAATTTAGCAAGTGAATTGTAACAACATAAGATAGTCTTATTCATAGGAGGTAGCATAAAAAATATCTAAAGTACTAAAACTTGTATTTTTCAGAGTGTTCTTAGATGCTCTATATCCAAAAGAGACAAAAATCTTTTATTTTTACAATACTGAACTCCAGTATTAACTTCCATATGAGCAAATCAATTATTTTGGAAGTCTGTAATCATAGTGCTGTTCATTGTCAAGGACACAAATGAAGAAGCCTCACAACTGAAGAAAATTCCTGTCCCACACTATTAAATATTAATTTTCACTGTTGGTTAGTAAAACCAAGGCATTAAAACCTACCCTATGTGTAGATAAATATAAATATGTATTTTTGTATTTATGAGGTCTTAAAGCAATGTGACAATTGAGAAATTGAAAATCATGTCAGCTAAAAATGACTGCAATTCCACATAGCACTCAATATATATCAGGATTGGTATTTATATAGTATAGAACCAGAAAACTCTGTCTAAACTAACAGAAAAGAGAAAACTATGAAATACTTACTTCATTATTTGTAGAACATTTTCCTTGAAAAAAAAATCAACATCAGACAGCAGAAAAACTCATTGCAGTAAATGTTGAATAAATGCAGAAATAGCATGGTGCAAGAATCTTGTTAGAATAAAAATTAATGAAAAAAAATAATAAGTTGAGTAGAAATACCTGGATTATAAAGAATAGTTGAATATTCCTGGAGACAGTGTTCTGTATAAAATTAGCACTTGGGCAAGTATATAAGAGATTATACAATAATTTTGTACCTTGGTTCTGTAATGTGAGAATGAAGAGCTGTCAGGTGTCTTTCAGCCCCTTTGTGATCAAGCTTAGATGAGTATTAAAATCAACCATTGCTGAATTAAATATGGAAGAGACTGTTAAGAATGGAAATGTAGATGTGAACAGCCAATGGGTAGTATCTGGAAGTACCTTGCAAAAGCTCAGAGTGCAAAGCCTGAACAGAGTTGTAATGGCAATTGTGATAATAAAAATATATCTGTCATGTAAGGGAGTGATTCTCCTGGTGCAGTTCTTCATCTCTCCTGATTGGAATATCTTAAACACCTTCCAGCCATTCCGAGTTTTCACTGAGTTTTAAGGACTATAACTATTAGGTGCAACTTGCAGAAAAAGAATTAAGGTATGTGGGACATATTAGATGATTTTGCAACAGTGCAAGCAGAAGTGGAGACTGCGTATGCTTGAGCTGTCATGGCATAGTGTGGCAGTAAGTTCTTGTTTTGTATAGCTGCTCCAGTAAACACAAACAGTAGGATAAAAAAGAATAGGGAAAAACAGGGAATTAGACATATCTGATGGCTTAATGAGTGCTTCTAACTTCAAGTTCTTCCATTCAGCACTTTGCTTTCTCTGGGTTGTTGCTTCTGAATTTGACACATTCTAGGAAAATAATGGTGTAAAATCTTGGGAAATTAGGGCTCAACATGTTACCAAAGACAAACCAAAGTAGCTCAAGTGTACTTCGACTTTTTTGCCTGAACAACAGCCTTTGAAAGCAGTCAGGGACATCAAATATCATAACCAAATATAATAAACATAACTCTTGCAGGTGGAGAATTCTCCTGCTGGCCTTATATTTCTGCATTGTGCCTTTCAGCCTGGTGAAATGACTCCAAAGGGAGATCTGACATCTTTATGGCTTCTGTAATATTAGTGTAAGAAACTCTCAAATGAAGGGCTATAGCTTTGCTCATATATCTTAAGAAGAATTTGTTTTTATTGTTGATTTTGTAGATGTATATGGGTGAGAAGCTGTGTAGCCCAAATTCAGCAGAATTCGGCTGCCATTTTCAGGGAGTTCCACCCTGATGGGACACTTTATGAATCAGATGGTGAGATCTACAAAAGGGGAGAAGCTGCTTTTGAATGCTGTTGGAGTAAATAGCTTTTATGAACAGACAAACAGCTGTCAGTTAACTGAGGAGCAAAGAGCTGTGCATTGCCTGGGGCAACAGATCATTGTAGGTTAAGGGATTCCTTAGTGATACGCTTTGGTGAAAACTGTATCGAGCTAAAACAGTTACTTCATCCAAATACTTGAAAAGTAAAAATCCATGAAAAGTAAAGCATTCCTTCTTGGAGATATTACTTGAAAAGGCCCACAGCATTTCATATACTAGGATTTAAAATTGCAGCTTAATTAGAGACATGAAATTCATTGAAGTCTGTTTTCCTGTTGTGGGCAAAGGGATGTCACTCTGACCAGTTCTCAGCAGTACTGCTGAGTTACACTGAAATATAATTATTGATAGCTTTCATCTAACTCCAATTAAGAAGAAAACTGTTGAATTTTCAGAGAAGCAAAACTTAACAAAAATGTTATTAATTCCAAATTAACTCAAACACACAGTAGTGTAGTTTTATTCATCTTTCTCAGGAGTTCATTTATGTTGATTGAAGGATTTATTTGTTTGGAGTTTAAATGTCCTTGATAACAGAATATCAATACAAGTATTTATTTGGTAAGATGTAATTTTCATGTGTTTTTCATTACTATTATTTGCCTTCCTTCTCTGGTAGAATGCTTTCTTGGTATGAATTCTAGTGATAAATAGGGAACTATGACCAGTGACAAATTATGTGTCTAAACCCAAGGAAAATAAATGAAGGAGGTATTATTTTTGTAACTGCCTGATACTTTATTTTACTGTTCTTTGAGTGGGCTCGTCTGTCTCTCTAATGGCAATAACTGATTTCAACAATTTTTTCTACATTTTTACTGCTTTGGTAACAGAAAATTTTACCATTTTGTTGTAAAATTCTACATTTAATTGATAATGAGTGTGAGAATAGTTCCTTTCATTCGTGATGGAATTTGGTTCAGAGAGTCTGATCTGCTGTTAAAAGATCCTTATGTTATAAGTTTCACTATAGTGAAGAAGTAGGGAAAGTAATCAGCAAAACTTTCTTGTTTATGTGCATGCAACGATGAATATGCAGATGAACCCTGTCACCATCTTTGGTACGAAAGGAAAATTGTTTATGATTCCTGGATATCATCAGCTAGTTTATTTATAGCACAAAAGCAAAATAAAGAGCAATGAATGCCTCTATCATCTAAATTAAACAGGTTAAAATGCTACATTTTAAATTGCTCAGATATTAAGATTGTGGTCATTGTTAAGAGGATGGAAAGTATTAACATTTTCCCAGGACTTTAAGTGTTTCCGTTCATCTGTTAATGGATTGGTGGCTGGAATAATAAGTATTGATTTATCTTGGGATATAGATGTGAGGTTTGGAGATTTGATGTGATGTTCCAGAAGCAGGTATAACTACAATATTACTATACATATTAGTATGGATTACATACTTCAGTCATTCAGTTCTTGCCACACATTTTGTATGTTCTATTTTATTTTATGCTCTCTAGATGCTTGTACATCTCTTACTCATATCTTGTTCACAGATTTTCCCCACTTGCCTTGTCATTTCACCATCCTTGCTCTTTCACTCAATTCTCTATAAACCTTTTCTTCTACCTCAAAGTCTTGTTTGCCTGATCCTCTACAGTTTCTTACTTTTCTTGCCTCCTCACCATCCTCCCTTCCTTATCATTTTCTGTCATCCAGCTCATCCAGTCTTCCATTCTAGTGTTTTCACCCTCTTCTATTTGCCTTTGGCATATGATTCCAAACTCCCACCACCTTTCTCCATAGTGCTCCAATTCTTTGTTTTTCCCTATCGTGCTGTCTCCTCTGTGGTGCCAGCCAGCCAGCTCTGCTTAGGGCAGTAGTTATTTGAGACAGAAAGCAGAAACCAGGAGACTGAGCCTGGAAGTGAAGAGCAATATGACACCCTTTTCTTTACTTGGGTCCATGCCCTGTGCTTACCAGAACCCTTGAAATATTACCGGCACCCAGGTCACCGTCCCCTGTTCGCCAGCAGAAGGGATGCTGAGGAGCTGTCCAAGGTATGGTTGGCAGTCCCATCTGCCTTGTCCCATCCTGTTTTGCCCTGCCTTCTATCTCTTTGTCCTCCAGCATCTAAACACAGACCTTTGCAAGAAAGTGACTGAATGTAGCCAGGAAGCCTCTCTTTCTCTCCTCCTAGTAACTCCACTGCTGTCTGTGGGAGTGTCTGTGACCAGCTAATAGAATCCAGGATAGCAATCTCAAGGTCCTGGAGTCAGTAGGATGTTGCAGGGCAGGCAGCTCAAACACCACTTTAGCTGGGTAACATAAGGAACACAGTGGAAAGCTGTATCTCTTATTGCAAAGTTTGGCAGAAGAAACACACAGTTTATGCATGGAGATGGAATTCCAAACAGATCACCAGTGTCCTGCTTCCCTAATCCCTTGCCTTGTTAGATTTCTCAGATATGCAGACATGTTGTTCTACATCAAATTCATACCATCCAATTTGATTGTTTTTGAGTGCTGGGAAAATGCATTTAAAATATGCTTCTGTGCATTGCTATCAATATTGTGAACTGACACCTAAGGACACTTTTCCAGTCTGTTGATCCAACCTTCCATTTAGAATATATGTAATGGATATCTGGTGTATCAAAGATGTGGTGAGAGATATTGACAGGCACAGGGGATCAATCTTCACTGCTTCCTTCTTCAAAACAATTGTCTGTTTTCATGGGTATTCTCAATTAGGTAATCTCAATTCTTGCCTGGAGTATTTTCATCATCTGTTTGATGAAATAACATCGCTACACAGAGGATTAGGGAAAATTTGTCTGTATAACAGTTTGTTTAATTTTTGCATTTGAGAATTCCTTGTATGTATTTAGTTTGTTCCTCAAGAGGTTTAGTTTTCCACTCATTTATAAGACTCTTTCCAGGAGTGGTATTCCCAAAACCTAGAAAAATAAGGTTATAAACTCACCTTCTAAAAAGCAGAAGGGTGACGTTGGCCCAGAATATTAAAGAAGTTGTTGTTTCTGTAATTTAATTTTTCCCACACTTTTTTTTTTCTTTTGTCTCTCATAAGCTCTCTGTGCTGAAGTTTATGCCTTTGTAAAATGGAGATAATGTCCTTTGCAGTATTAGGAGGTGGTATGAGTGTTATGTAAAACAGAATTATTTCAGTACTGTGAGGCCATTAGAAGAAAGGCTGTTGTTATTGTGAGTTACTGTAACTCTGAAGATACTCAAGATACTCATTTGGGTACAATTTCTAACATCGACTGAGCCCTCTTCTCTGAGGAGCTATGGGACTCCTCTACTGTTTCTGGAATTTTAAGGTCAGGAATGCTAGCAAGATGTTCAGCCCCTCTGTCTGTTTCTTCTGGTCATACTGTCACTGAATGACAGCACAGCAATTCTTAGCTCCTTCTGTGTCTCCAGAAGAATTTCAAAATAATATACAAAATTCTTCTAAGAAACAGTGAACCTGAGGTTGTGACTTCCAATAGGTATTTTCCATGGCTAGTGTCTTTTTAAATGCAATGACACATTTTTAATGACACAATTTTTCATGTAGAAATTTCAAAAAACAAGAAATAGGGGTTATTATTATTAGCACTGTTCTGTGAATTATCTCTCAGATTTTCTCAGATTTTCCCTTTAAACGTGAAACATAAGATTATTATATGTATGCAATAATTTATCACCTCTTACTATATTTAAATTCTCAAGTACTTTTTTCCTCAATATACTCTGAATCTCTAAGGAGTCTTTTAAAATGTAAAATAAGAAAGACAAGAAATAAGGGTTGAAAAGTCAATGCTGAGTTGTTTTTTTTAATATGGATCAACTGTTTTTCCAAATTTTTCCTCTTATGAAAATATGGTGAACCAGTAATGTTAGCAGTGTAATGATTAAATGTCTAGGATATCAGTTCTGAGTAAGATCAGCTTTTTCATTTTGGAAAAATGTTGAATATGGGAGAAATGGAAGCTGATTCGTAAGTGGTGGTATAAAAAATAATTATAGTCACTTGTGATTTATAAAAACTGTTCCTGAAAACATACCTCTGGCATGTAGAAAGACAAGTTTGCCAGGTTAAGTGTAGTATTCCTCTGTGGGTTTTTATTTCAGGGGTTATGTGGACTCTAGGGATAGGAGAGGGGGCAATCCCCACATGGCTCTGTAGATGAAAGTTGCATTGATTTAAAGCTTACCCCTGCTACCACAAGATCTACAGAGAATAAGTTACTTCATAACAAAAAGGAGAAGAGCATTTTTCAGAGTTATTTGCTACTAGTTAATCCATCCCAAAAAAGAAGAATTTCAATAAGGTACAGAGCAGAGAGATGCAGAAGACACCTGATACAATGGGACATGCACTAATATTGCAAAATGAAAAAGAAGAATTCATACCTTTGACCTTTTCCATCTCCTCAACCTATTTAAAGTCTTGGTAGTGAATTGTTACTTTAGGTGCTATTTTTGTCTGGAATGGACTTTGCAATAATCAGTATGTCATCATTTCCCTCAAGAGTTTCTCTGTAAAAATTATTGAAAACCAATAGCAGTCGTTTGCCCTCACTTCCAGTCTCGAGCACTTAACCTCGGATGGAAGAACCCTGCTGAGTTCTTTGCTCCAATGAATCCTAACCTGCAATGAAATGCTGCAGATGGCATTAGTTACTCACTTATACTTGATAACATCAATGCCTTCAAAGGATACTGACCTGCCCCCTGTGCTGTGCTGTTTGCCTTCTGCTGCTTTGTGAGGGAGTGGTTCATGAGAATTGGGCCTAAGCAACCTGTTCTGTACGAGTGCAGCCAGGGGGTGTGTGGAAATGTTGGTTATTGCTCAACTCAGCTGCTGGAAGGTTCATTGGAATGCCTAAGGGAAACTTTTACATCTTCAGTTAGTAATTCTGCCCTCAAAATTTTCAGGCAATTATGCTCTATTTAGTTCCTGGACGCTAATGGTATTTAGTAAAACAGCTACAGTCCCTTCAAAATATGGTGTTTAGTAAAGGATGGTGCTGAGCAAGAGCAAATAAACAAAAATGTGTCTTTAATTCCTTCATGTTTTCTTAGGAGATGCAAAGAAATAAAGGAAATAATTTTGAGACTATGTTTAATGGGAAGTACCCAATATTTCAATACAGGTAATCCAGCATGTAAAACCTGGCTATTTTAACATGAACACTTTTTAGACTAGTACTGTATTACACTTAAAAGGAAAAAATCTGGGCCCAGTTGAAGGTGAAAACTTCAGTCAAACTGTATTTTAAAGTATTTCATAAGGGACTGCACTCCTTTGTCTTTCTAAAGAAACAGCTTACTGAAATGAATCCATGGTCCTTTCTAGGCTGAAAAAAGGGTAAATGGGAGGAAAAAAAGGTTAAACCATACATCCATAAAGCTTACATCTATTTGTTATACATACAGGGCAGTTTTATGAAGATTTGCCAGATATTTTTTAAAAGATATCTTTCGACTGTTCCTTTCTGAAATTTGGATTCAGCTTTCAAAGCATTAAACTTTGCTATACTGATATGGATATTTCTTGCCCCACTGGTATTGCTTACATCACTTCAGTACCATATAATGTTGGATCATTACTGCATATCTTTTTAAGCAGAAAGAAAGAAAGAAAGAAAGGCAATTCAAGAAAGCATAGCCAGGAGAAAATGATTCTGTCTCTTTTCTTGAATGAAAGGGAATATCATCACAGATCAGACTACACATGCATAATGTATGTATTCTTTCCTCCCATTTTCTCTCAATCAAGTCTGATTATGAAGGGAAACTAAAAAAAAATAATGGACAACTGGAAATTGCTAGACTATCTTGGTTTAGAATGCTTTGATTATTATTAAATGAATTAGCTATGCCATCAGGGGAAGAACAGCTGCATTCTGAACCAGAAAATAGCCTGATTCTGCCTTCATTTTTATTTTAAGCCAGTGAAAATAGCATATGGCTGAAGTCAATACATCTAATGAATCTTTCAAAATACCTTTCTGGCAGGAGCTACTCAAAACATAGCCACCTTGTGAGCAAACACCACTAGAACCAAATATTGCTTCCTGGTGTTTCAGAGCAGCTCTTTTCATTTCCAGTAGGATTTGGGATCATAGTCTAGTGCTTTGTTTTTTATGTTTCTTCAGACTATACATTACAGAAAGAAAAGGTTACCAGTTCAACAAATTTGTAGAGCTCCACTGAGTAAAGGAGCTGACTACTGTTATAAGACACAAGAGCATTTGGTACACTTTAGAAGAACAAAATACTCATTCGCTTACAATGTGTGTTTTAGATATTTATTTACTGTATATTTTAGGTCATATTAATTTTAAAATTTGAAAAAGACAAAGGACCCTATAAGGTCATATTTCTCTGAATGTCCCGTGTGCTTGCGCCAAACATGAGATCTGGGAAAACTGGGACAGTTGCCCAGAAGATGCAGCATCAAAGGGAATATTTACTTTGAAATATATAAAATTGCCTTCATCTTCCTCTGTCAGGGTTTCCCCCCTCTTACTTGAAAAGGCAAGACTGTCTTGGCACCTATAATGCAAAATTCTGAGGGATATGTGCTGTGATGAAAACACATAAGGTTGCCTAGAGAATAACAGCATTTTATCATTTATATAAAGCCTAATTATGCCGGAAAGAAAACCAGTTATTAGGGAATGCTTGATGGTCAATTGATATTTTTTTAATGCTATCAGCCCAGCAGTGCAGTGATCTACATTTAATGAAAGTAACTGTGTAAGGAAAAAGAGTACTCATGGTAAAGCTGTATTAAACATCTTTCACAGAAAAAAAGAGGGGTAATTTTACTACCTCTCCAGTAAGATGGCTACTGCAAAGTTCTTGGATGTCTCACGAGCACTGTTCTGCTCTCCCATTCTTTGTCCAACACTACTCTCCCTTAGTGCTGTATTCTTCCATGTCACATGGAGACCACAGCCATCTGGCCAGATATTTGGGCACAGATTAATTCTGCCCAAGTTTAGGTACTCAGTGGCCAAGTTTTCCATTTAATCAATGGAAAGAGTGGCTGTATTCTGTGAGACAGAGGCATCTCTAGAAATCAATTCATGTTTTAGGGGGACCTAATGTACTCCTTGAGTTCTGTTGAGTTTTGACTTTTGTAGTCAACAAGTTATAGTTGGAAGCCCTTAGCTGAGGCACTTCAGTTAAATAACTAAATTTGGACAAACCCAGGCCTTGGTATGTATGTAACCTTGGCAGGTTATGCCAGGGAAAATCTGAGTGTCAGGCTTAATTTGAAAAGAATGCACCCCACATATATAGCACTGAACTAAGATCCACTAAGAGTTGCAGTCTTTAGAATGCATCTTCAATAAATGTCCTATCAAATTATGTTTGCAGTGGAAACACACACATATGACATTTCACAGGAAATATGAAATCACAAGCTCGTATTTCACTGAGTAGAGTCCTCCTTGTCACAGCAGCTTGTGTTTGTGTAAAGGTTTATCTGCACTGCAATTGTGGAAACACACCAGGCAGCACTGATTTCATGGCTCTTTGCCCCACCATAACTGCTACATTCAGCTCAGTGCAGAGACCCTCTTCTTCCTTGTTCCTAAACAGACCCTTCCATTGCCCACAGATTTTGCAGGGATAAAAGATGTGATAAATCTGTGGGGGTTAAACTTCTTGTCCTTTCTCAGTAAGAGCTGGTCATTTAAACTGCACTCTAGCATTAAACTCCCAAGTACAAGCTGCATTGTATGATGCAGCTTCAGAGCAGAGCTACATTTGCTCTGAAATATTTAATGAACTGTTACATTTCTTTCTCTGTAATAGGATAATGAACACATTAAAATTACTGACTTGGTCCTGATAGTTTTCTGTTTAAAAAGGAGAAGAAAAATTTGACTCCCATTACCACAGAAACAAAGCTAACCAAAGAGGAAAATTTGCATGATGTGGCACTGTGTGTTTTTAGCACCTCTCATCCTTAGCTCTAAAATGAACTCTAAAATGCTAATTCTCAATTTCAAATTGCTGGTGGTATAGTTAAAATATACATTTTTTACTGGGATTACATACTACTTTTTACGGTGTTATGATATTTTAATATATTATAGTCTTAAGTCCTGAATGTACTAACATGACTACCTTGTGAAAAGCTGTTATGGCTGTATTCACTCAAAGTCTTATTTGTGCATGCAAACATAAATGTAAATTTAAATTTAAATGTAAATGTAAATGTAAATATAAATACTGTTTTCATGGCCTACTTCAGATATCTCTATTAACAAAAACCAGTTAGAGAAGAATAGGGAGACACATTTTAAGAATAGTATGTTTCAAATCTTCCTGCTTTAATTTAAATAGATTTCTTGAAATAAATTGAACTTTCAGGCCAAAGAGCGAAGAACTGCTGTTTATGTTAGGTTAGAAATATGCAAAAATTCCAACATTCCCTTAAATTCATTTCTGCTCCAATGCTGCATGTACTTCTTTCAAATCTTTCAAATTTAGCAGGAAAGTAAATATACAAATCTCTCCTGTGTGTCTAAACAAACAAAGAGAAGGGATGGTAACCATCCCAAGCATTGCATGGATACCTTCCTTGGATGTTGCCTTGGGAAAGCCTGCTGTTTGTAGCCTGCTCAGAATTGTGTGCCTGCAGTTACAATTGTGACATCGGGACATCTTCTGCCTACAAATTGGCTCTTCACAGCACCAACAGCACTCTGCACCAGTGGTCTGTCGTATTACAGGGGACATAAGAGCAATTCTATTTCCCTTTGGATGGTTTACCTTCTGAAAAAATGGTTTGCCGCACGTGTCACTGAACATCTTGCTGAGTAAAATCTCCCTATTTTGGACAACATCTCTGATAGAGAAAACCTTCATCTTGAGGGTACGAGTCATAAATTGAGAGTTTCTCAGTGTGATTTCAGCCTTGCTAGAATGTCTATTGAAGGCTGGAGGCTTGCTTTTGTAATAAATACTGAAGAAGAAAAATATTAAGAATATAAGCAATCCCATATGCAAAATTCTCTAAATTTAGGTAAAGCTGAAAATGTTTATTTTTCAAGTGGGCAATCTCAGAGAAATAGCATAAAGATCTTAAAGGAAAGTAAAAATATGTGAAATTCAGTAGGAATATCATTGCTGTTCTAGAGTAAATACTACAAAACTACAAAATATATTAGTATACTTAAATTCAATGACATTTTCTCATGGGGATCAATATATCATCAGAGTCCTTGGGGTCTTCTTTGCAGTTACAGCTACAGACAGCTTTCAGTTCAGATAAAGATGTCTGCCTCTGTAACTGCTGCATCTCAATAGTGCATACTGCATGTGAAGGTTGCTCACATAAGTGCTTCACGCTCCTTTGTAACTTTGCCCAGTTTCCTGTGTATCAATCCATATTCATATTCATATTCATATTTATGCACTTGCAATTAGCCTGCTTGTTGGAGCTCTGAGGCTAAAAATGTTAGTGTATAAGGGGAAGTGAGGGAAAGGATGTACATTTGTCCTCTATTGTACAATTGGCCTCTACTGCGCAATTAAGGACCAAAAACAATCAATGGATGTACCACTAACTGGATAAACAGACAGAACTAAGTGCAAAGAAACCTTGTTCTTTTTAAATATCTAACAAGTACTGTAATAAAAAGAAGATAATAATTGTTTGTATTACCCTCTAGAGAATATATATTGCAAGGCACAATATAAAGGGTGGGGTATAGGCTGAATATGCTTGTGAAGAGCGTTTAATTTAGAATTCAGCTGATCTACTTGCAGTGGCACACTTCAGAAGCAAATGTACTGCAATGAAGGGAGTAATCCCAGCACACACTCAAAATCAGGCCAGCCAGATTGCTTCTGTATTTCATGTTAGACTCTATTAAGTAGCTGTTTCAAATGTTTTTGAGGTGGAACTATCAACAACCACAAAGATAGTACCACTCTTCAGTACTAAAGCTCATTTTTGTCTGCATTTGGCTCCTTCATTGTTTTTCTGTAGCCTAGAAAGCACTCAGTAAAGGGGAAGATGGAAGCAGGGGCTGACATCCAGGCATGTTTTTAAAGAGCATCTTTAATAGGAGAGAGAACAAGTATTTCACTCTGTTCACTCAAGCAGAACCAGTTACGATATGTCGCTAATGCAGAGTGCACGGGCACATGAACCCGAGCACGCTTCCTGCTCTGCTGTCTGCTTTTATCTGTGTCGTGGATATCGCACAGAAACAAAAAGGACATGAGCCATTTTATTTCAGTCTCTGCAGCTCCTTCGTGCAGGAGCACCACAGAGCGTTTTTTCTCTGCTAGGAAAAAGATGATCTCCATACAATCGTATGAAGAGAAAGCATGCGAGTTATTTGCTCTTCGCAGCCGAGAAATAGCTTAGCCCTGATGTGCAGGCGGGTTGGTGCTGCTGCGCCCGGCCCGGGAGCGTGTGCCGGCTGCGGGCGCTGCCGCGGGGCTGGAGCCCTCTGCCGAGCGCCGCGCTCCCCGGCCGGGCGGGCCCTGCCGCTTTCCTCCTCACGCCTGCCCACGGACAAGAACATGGCAGCAGTGTTTTCATGCAGCTGTCCGTCAGGGGGATCGGTGCGCAGCGCGGACTGAGGGCAAGGGCGAGCAGGGGAAGCCCGGACAGGCCGGGCTGCCCGGAGCGCTGCGGGCCCAGGCTGGGGCTGCGGGGACGAGCACGGGCGGAGGTGGCATTGCCTGGGACACGACAAGAGTGACACCAAGGCCCACGTCCGCCTTGAGCCCTGGGGTCCTGGCAGCCAAACAACAATTCTCCTTTGGGAGGTAGAAGTCTGCGATCTTTTGAGCCTAATTGATTTATAAAAATCAATCGACAGTGGTTTGCATTGCTCCTTACTTAGCTGTGAGGGACTGTCAGTCATGTGTGCATAATCCTGTTTCAGTTGGCATCAACAAATCCTGTTGGGATTTTCCAGCACATCAACACAGTGCATTCAGAAGTGGCTATGCACGAAACTTGCTCAGTCAAAAAAAAAGACACAAATATTTGCCTTTTTAAAATACTTATTATTTATTTTCTCATTAAGTTCATGTAATGTAGAAGCAGTCACATGCTATTAGAGTTTTCATGTTTATCCCATTATTCCTCTTACTCCTGGCAGCAGCTGAGTGCGGACAGACAGTCCCTGAGAGCAGCCTCTCACCATTGCCGCCCATCGTCCTGACTCTCCCCATTCCAGTGCTCTGCTATGCCTTGCCTTTTCTTTTCATTGCCTTTTAAAAATACTTCGGGCACCTCATTTTCCTTCAACACAAGCATTTAATTTCATTAAAAGCATGTAAGGTAGTTTGTTTATATAAACGCCTAATGCATATGGATACTTCCCAAAGACTCTTGTTACTTAGTACCTGGTTCTATTAATGTCGATTAAACAGGCATAACAAGTAACTGATGTTGCTGAGGATGGCAATAATTTTTAATATTTTTAATTACCTAAAATTATCTATCCTCTGGAAGAAATGAACCAGACATTGAAATATGCAGTGAAATGTTTTTTAATGCATTGGGGAATTGAATATATTATAAGAACTCACATAGATGAAATGCTGATTAGTATTTAGGAAGACTAATTATAGCTAAAGACTGCTCTGCTGAGCAGAGGTTGATATGCAGCCTTGCTGTGTCTTCAGAAATCTTGGTGTGCCGGACATAAAACAGTCTTTACCTTTTTTGAAGTCTGGTACGTGTGTATTTCTACGGCTCACAGAATGCTTTTTGTATACATTGAGTGATGGATTGGTATGTAAATGAGGAGCCAAAGCATCACACAGCTGTAGCAAAAGTGGATACAACTTCCCTGGAAAAATGGAGTCTGATTTCTATGGGTGTTAATCTAACAGGATGAAACTGTGCAAAGCTTGCAGGATGTAAACAGGAATATTTTTGCTGATTTCAAGGGCTTTGTGAGTGGGGAATAAAGTGTACTGGAAGGCGATATATGGGGTGTTTTTTTAAAAAAACCGATATTTGTAAATTTTTTTTCAAGTAGGTTTTTCTGCTAATATACATTTGCAAACTCACAAATGATTCTTGGACAGAAGATACTTTCTGCAGCAGAGCTATTCAATTCTATATATGATGCTTTTTCATACTGAACTTTACATATATTTGCATGCACTGTAGCATCAAGAAAGCTTAAGCCTTGGGGCATAAAATGATCAGCTACTCTGAACAGGAAGAAGTTCATACTTCTACTAAACAATACGTTACTGGAGTTAAATGTTTTCTGGAGCAACAGTGGTTGTTCAGAAAAGATATAAAGCTAGATAGGTCTTTAGTCTTTTCTTACATTGTGCTTCCAATGTTTCTAAATTGCTATTGCCAGCTAAAATTGAAAGAAATGTCGCAAATGTTGATCCACAAAATAATTGCTTCCTCTAGACAAAATGTTCCACTGAAGGCAGTTGGATAAACCTCTGAAGTATTAGGATTTGGTTCAGAATATTAGTTTTATAAAAAGGTAGAATACTAAATAAGTGTTCAATAATATTTATCAGTAAAACATGGTAAAGCATATTTCATTTTCCAGCCACCAAAATTTTCCCTTTCATAAAGCCTTTTTCTCTGAAAATAGAAAAGGAAACAGCAAATCCAGTAAATGCCTCAGTGGCCAAAGCATTTCTGCTGAAGTACCTGCTTTATATTGATATAGTGCTAGATATATATAATGCCTTTCTGCCTAACACAGTCTCTCACTCCAAGCTAGACACCCAGAATGGCATCCAATAAGACAGTTTAAAAAGAAAGAGCTTAAATTTTTTACTGAAATATTTTTTTCCTAACTAAAATAACCATCAATAAAGTTACCAAAAATAGGCCAAATGGACATACTCCTTCTGGTCAGGATATTATTTTTGTATAGTGAGTAGGATGACCAAACCGGATGTATCATTTCCATAGTTCTAGAATATAATGCTTCCCAGATTGCAGCAGGTGAAGTGAGAGTTGTATTTGTGTCTCTGATGAATGTTTACACAACTGCTTTCCTAATTATTACTACAAATTTCATTGGAAACCAGACCAAGGCTTTGTGGGTGACTTCCTCTAAAAAGCTGTATCACATATCACTTTTCCTTTAATTTGCAGAGGCGCAAAGTACCATTCCTGTCCCACAAAGGACACAGGGTCTATCTTCTTTTTCAAATTTACTTATGTAGCTATAGCTAAAAGATCTTAATCTTCTGTGTGAAGTCTTTCTCGAGCTACATCCCTTAGTCTTTGTTTCCTGGGAAAAGACTTTCAATAATGAAGCTGAGGAGTGCTAAGTATGGGTGAAGTACAGGAGTATGGGGTTCTAAAACAAATGCCATTCCTTGTAATAAAGCCTATTGGGAAAGCGTGGCTGCAAAATTTTACAGAATTTGTTTTCAACTGCCTCTTGCCCAGCACCTCCCCCAGTCTACTTCTACAATACCATAGTCTAGCATGCTGGAAAGGAAACAACCTTGACAGCACATTTTATTATCTAGTAGTGACAATGCAATTTTTTTTTTTTTTTTTCTGCTAGGGATATTTCCTAATGCATGTCACTGGTCATGTACCATTCATAAAATCCAAATAAAAATGGGTCTTCTTATAGAAATTATAACCTTCAGCTTCCTACTAAATTTCTACTACCTATCTACACTGAGGTTTCTTTTATGTACCTTAGAAATACTTAGAAAAATTCATTATCCTTGGAAATCATCAATTACATGTTTGTGTATCTTTGGATAATTTGGAGAAATTAATTATTCCAGGTGAAATGGAGAGACATTTGGTAGAGATTGACTGGGCAGGAAGTAGTGAGAAACCAACCAGTGTAATCCCACCCAGAGACAGGCTCACCTGGTGGATGGACCTGTGGTGTCAGCAATATTTATTTCCCATCTTTTTTAATCCATCATGCCCATTCCTAACTGCTGTATAGGTTGCAAAATTTTTCTGATGCACCTATTTGAAGTGCCAGGAGATCAATCCATTGTCACTTAAAATCTCATTTTTAACAACTTGGAAATCTGTTTTAAAATTCATTATAAGTAACAAGCAGGTTTTCAAGACAGCTGAAGCTAGCACTTCACTAAGAAGTGTGGATGGACACCAATGTTAACAATTCCCAAGACCATTTTTAAAATGCATGAATTACATCTCAAGAAATCATATCACCAAGTATTTGAAATTATGTACAAAAGTATGCAAAGTGATATCCCCAAAGTAAAGCCACAAACTTGTTCTGAAAATAGTAATATTTTGAGATCTTTCTGCACATTAAAGCCAAAAGTGCAATTCATTTCAACAGTGAAAGCAAGGTCATTAGTCCTTTCTTTCTAAGAATGACAAAAAGAAATTTAAAAATGCTCCTATCAAGAACCATTAAGTTCTCTTCCAGAATCTTTCAAATATCACTGTTCAAGTTGTTCTTCAAATGTCAGTGTCAGATTTCAGTGTGAGGTAGTCACTGCCTGTTCTATTATTACTGCTGCTGCCTACCTTGAAAAAAATCTATTCATTATACACTCTTTTTAAAGATGTGCAGCAAGATGTTAATTTTTCTTTCCATCTATCTCTTGTACTGTTTTGATTGCAGTAGTATCTGGACCTTAGCAACAGTCACTATATTAATGCTAGTTAAAACAAAATCAGAAAAAATTTATGACTGTCTGTGACAGTGGGATCTATTTACACTCTCTTTTACTATATGGTGTTTAGCATTTATTCATTTTGTTTAGGGAAGTTAGCTAGGAGCCAAATAGAAATATAACTCATAGCTGTAGCTAAATTGCAGATGGATTCTGGCTATATCCATAGTCCAAAATTTTATAAAAGGCCAGTTCTCAACACAGTGTGTGTGAAATTATGAGCTGTAGGCTTAATTGTGTAGAAATCATTGTAGGCTGCATCCCTCTTTTCCCACAAAATTGTTCTCCAGTGTATGCTAAAACTTTCAGTTCATTCAAAGGAATAGGTGTCATTGCACATTTTCAAGTACTACCATTGTCCCAGCAGGCTTTGTTAGCTGCCTAAAAGCCTTGTATATTCCAGTAAGTGCCTTGAGGTAAGAACACTTACATGGACATTTTCTGATCTCACAAAGACCCAACAGGCAGTTGTGGTGATCACGTGATTTTGACATTATTTACTAGAACTGCTTTTACACACTGATTTGGCCCACCTAGATTCTGCTTCATCCTCAGTAGCACTTCTTATTTCTTTAGAATCTGTCACATCTTCAACTGTGAAATGACATTTCACTTTATTTACGTTTATATCCCTTCTCTGGCGACCAAGTTCTTTTTGATGCTGGTATCCTCATCACATCTGCTATTTCAACAAGCTTTCCCTCTAGAGGTTCTTTTCTTTTATGCAGATACTTTTCAAGTCTTGCCTATTGTTGGGGCTTTTTTAACTACTTTATCTTAAAAGTCAGATTTTAGCAGCTATGTCACTAACTCACTTCATGTTGTGTCTGCTTACAATCCCTTCCTTAAAATGTCACTCATCACAAAAAAAGTCCTCTATTGAGTGGCCAAACAACTTAAACCCTGCCTTCTAAGATAAGACATTGAGTCCCCTTGCAGTTTATTTAATGCTGTGTTTCATATATGTTCCCTCTCCTGGGTCTGGAGGAATTCCATTAAAGACCAGAGAAGGCAGTCTTTCCCAGCTGGCAGGTCTTTAATCCTGGTATTGCTGAAACTTTGCAGTGACATTTATCAGCATGAAGTAGGATTAATGACTTTTCTCCCATGGTAACATTTTGTACCTCAGGACAAGGATTGCTCCTGCCACACCATCATTGCTGTCCTTCAGATCAGGTTTGATGACTTGCTCATAGACTCTTCAATGAAAATCCTCAATCATTCATACATACTTGGTTTTTGTGTTGTAAATCTGCTTCTCCCCTTATCCTCTATCTGCTATTTCTTTATCCTTTATTTTTGTCCTTTTCTTGTCTCTGTTATGATTTTCTGTATAATGCAATTCATTGTCCTTATGGTCCTACTTATTTTCATTGCCCCTTCCTCATCTTATGAAGCTAGCTGCTCTTCTTTGCCTCTTGGTGTGCCTGCCAGTTTCTGCTTATTTCTCCACCTTAATAGCACAGTGGGCTGTCTTTTCTCTTATCTTGTGTTCATTGCATGAATGGCTACTTGTTTTTTCTGTGTCTCTGTTTCAGATCATCATTTTCTTCAGGCATCTACAGTTCTTGAATCTTCCATGATGTGTTGCCATATCTCCTCCTTCAAGTCCTTAAATCCCCTTTAAATACTTGATTCTATGTTCCCATGGCAACAGCCACTTCAGATTCTGTGACCAAAGCAAGCACTGAACTAATTCTGCAGTGCTTTTCTTGTTTACCACATCACATAAAAATGGGAGAGCTGATTTTTCTCATCTGATGACTCTTAACTCTTCAGCAGAACTGATGTTTAAGCCTTTTTCTTTGGAGCTGTGTGAACAACTCCCAAAGAACAAGTAATTCAGTGAAAGTAACCTTTTTTACTTTTTTTCTAGTTACCATGAAACAGAGTCTGTTGGATTTTTACAAAGAATAAATATTGAATGGTTGTTTAGGGTGTGTTGAGCTTTGGAATATTCTTCCACAAACCTTTAGAGAAGAAAGTCAGTGATGGGCACCACATACCTGGTATGGTGAGGGAGGAAATAGGATAGACCAACTTGGTTAGCAGCCATCTGTCACTCCCACAGACACTGTCTCTTGTGAATGAGTGACTGAACACATGTGAAACAAGGCAGTAGGTTCAGTCTGAGGGGATGGCCTTGCAAATCCTTGGCAAATGCTAGTAGGAAGCTGCAAGCATCCCTCAGTCAATAAGGACAGCTGCTGATAAGCTCATCCCAGCACACTGGATGGTAGAGAGCACCAACTAAGCTGTTAGGAGAACCATCCAGCTGTTACAGGTACAACATGTGTGCTATCGATGAGAAAATGAGCAGTGAAATGCAGGAGCGGCTGTGATACATAGAAGGATGCTTAAACAGGGGTGTGAGTGTATAAAGAGTTGATTGAACTTGTGAGATAAAGTTCTGGTATGGTTATGGCAATAACACTAGAAAGGACCTGCTTATCTGATTATACAGATTTTGAAGACTAGTTCTTTTCGCAGAAGACTCTCCTGCAAATAAGATCCATCTTCACCATCTGTTGCCAGATGGAAGTGTTCCACTTCTGAATCACTGGCTGCAATGACATATTTAGACAATGAATCTTTCATGGTTCGGTCCAAAACACAAACACATATTGAGGTTATGTTTTCTGTTTACTTGGCCTAAAGTTATAGTATGGCTATATATTCTGTGATATATATATCTGTTAGATAGCAGATAGAAAATTCTGCAGTTCACACCCACCCTTAGTGATGTATCCCAGCTGCTTGAATAAAAAGTACATAATTTATCACCAAAAAATGTAGAGACAACATAGAGGCCCTATTTCACTTTTATTTTGATATCTGTAAATTTGTTTGAGGAGTCTGAGTGATTCAGCATATGTGATGGCCAGTGTAGGCAATGTTTTGGTATTCAGGCAGGCCCAGGATACAGCTCATCAACTCATACACCTTCACTTACAGGTCTATACTTAAACCTCCCTGATGAAAACAAAATTGCATTTTTTTTTCCCCCTGTAACTTATTTTCTGTGATTTTGGGGGGTTTTTTGTTGGGGTTTTTTAAGTGAACAGAGAGTGGGAGGAAATTAAAAAATACATAAGCTAACTGGAAAGTTTACAATTATGCAGTAAAATTTTAAATTATTGCTCTTTTAATGAAGTATAAAGATGATTATCATGGTAAAGTTCTTTGAAGTTTAATTGTGACTTTTTGCACACATTATTATGCACAAATTAGGTTTTATGCAGAAGTTGGGAACTGTCAGTCAATTTTAATTTCAGCAGAAATAATGCCAGGTTTTAGTCTTAGATTAGCTGAGTCTATATGGCCTGAAGAAAATAGAACAAAAAAGTGGAATATGAAAAAATAGCACATAGAGATTTATACACGCCAGCCTCCATCAAGTTTTTCTAAATGGGAAATAATTGATAAATTATTATGCAGCAGTGTCATAGAGACTCTCATAGTGCTGACATTGTGCACCAATTTGATCTTGAAGAAGAATGATAGCTGCTCTCATCTGCAGTTGTATCACATCTTATTGGCAACAGAATTTGCTTAGTCAAATGAGGAAAGTACTTAATGTATTTTAGGACACAGTTGAAAGAAAAACAGCAGCTAAAGGCTGGGAAGAAAACCATTACAGTGCATTCAGCCCAGCTCCCCCAAAACCACCACCAGAAATTCAGCAGATCAGCAGTTCAAGACAACTGGACATGCACCTATTCTTAAATACAAATGAGTTTTGATATACGTGTGATTGTGGTGACTCTATGCTTCTTCTTTGCGCTTTTGGTGAACACTAGTGAAATTGACCTTTTCTGCAAAAAGGAGTATTTGGAAATAGTAAGTCTCACAGGCTGACATTTGAGCTAACTTTTAATTAATACAATGTGGAATTGATCCTTGCAGCAAAAACAACAGTGTGTGATATTTATGTCTACTCATAACTAATCAACATTACTCAAAATTTGAATATTTGGCAATTAAGAGAATTTTAAAAATCAGGACAGAAATGTCCATACTGAATAAATTTAGAGAAACCACAGTATGGCCTTACTCTGCTATGATCTTGTTCTAATAATACTGTTGATGAGACACAGAAAAAGGGCATTAATCAACTGGATAAGTTTTATCAGCAGCTGTCTGACATCTAATTCCAGATGTTGGCGGGCAGGTCAGTGTCCATTACTCACAGTGGGGCAGCTCAACATCCACTGTTGGATAGCGACTGTGACTGATCATTCCCGGAGTTGAGGTCAGGAATGCCCAAACTAGAAAGAACAGAGAGAGTGTGGCTGGCCAGAAACTGACTCACTTCAGTGACTCTAAACAGTCAGCTGAGCATTGAGTAAGGCAATGAACTGTGGGACAAAAGATTCTTATCATCCATAAGTACAGCCATGGATATGTCAATCAAGCTTGACTCACCCATCGCCTCCACAGCACTCCAGCTGTGCCTCTGAGGAACTCTTGGCAGCAGTAATTCTAGTATCATCAGTGTGTAATTAAAAAAAATCCCTTTAAATTTGCATGTTTTATTTTTGAATTATTTGATCAGAGCTTTTAGGATGGAAGACTTGGTTCCATTGGGTTTAAAACCCAATATAAATACCCCATTGCATGGCTGGTGTCATTCACACCTCCCTGGCCGTTGGTAATGCATAGAGAACTGCAGCTGATTTGGCCTTGCCTTGTAAATCCTCTCTTGACTGGAGAGCAAGCTGCAAACTAAGACATAACATTCCACATAATTGAATATTTTTATTCTAAATCGGAAAGCAGAATGGAGACAAAAAGCCATTCCAAGATCTATATTATTCCAGACAGTTACACTGCACTAACTATTCTAGTGAATTTCTGCAGAGATTCCCACAGTCAGCTGCCTGTGTGGGAAGGTGTCTGTGTAGATGCCTTCTGAGTGGCAAGGGCTTCCTGTTATTATCATAGAGAGTTGCTGTCACATCCATGGTGGATGGGATTTTATGTCAGCGCCAGAATTTTACTCTTTCCCTCCAGTGGGCTCTTCTTTACGTACAAAGCTATAGGATTAAGATTTGCCTTGATTTCACAACTGGAGTAATTTTATGGAATTTTTTTATTGGTTAATCCCACATTAATTTGCCTGCTTGCAAAACAAGTGCAAGTTCTCTCATCTTCTTAAGAGAAAAATGACCTTGTTATTTCTGATACTACAGCTTGTTGGGTAAAACTTAATCCTGTCGCTACAAACATAATCCCATGAATCCTCTTCTTGCTGATAACACTTTTTACTGTCTGAACTCCTGTGGGAGCTTTTTATTTGTGTTTGACAGGCTTCCAGGTCCTTCTAATGTTAATCTTCAGATAATGAGTAATCTAAGAAAGAGAGGGATATACTTTCTCTAGTTTCTAGCTTTCATCTTTCATGGTAATAAGATTGTCACTCTATGCTGTGCCAACTGTTTTACAATTTTTTTAAAACTAATTTTATTTAATTTCAAGACAGGAGAGCACAGTTTAGCTCTCAATATCATCACAAATGATACACCCATCAGAAGGTCAGCAAAGAATGAAGAAACAAAACATTTGTGCAACATATGTGGAAGTCACTGGGGAAAATACTGTGTTGGTATATATTGCACTGCCTCCAATCTGCTGGTGACATTTCCCCCCATATTTCATTTACTCTTGACATAGATGTTGCTGTGTGTTGGCAATCACTGACAGCCTGGCAGATGTTATAGGGACCTTGTTGCTTGTTGGTTAATACACTTGTGAGGTGGAAGGTTATTTCAAGGAAGTGGCAAAGAGAGTAAATACCCTGGGCTTTAGAGGGAAAGAGCACCTGAGTTCATTACTAAGGTTCACCAGTTAGAGGCACTCATGAATTTTCAGGTAGCAAAAGCAGCCAAGTGTGTCACTCCCCGCTCTAATCAGGGTGATTTACATCTCTTGTCTCTCATGTGTCTCTCATGTGTCTCTCAGCTGATAGCAACCTATTCTTGCGCATTTTATATGTCATTGGTTTCACATTTTACTTTTGAAAATACATTAAATGCTGACTTTACATCCAAGTTGTAATACTCATTCTCCCCCACCATCCTTACCATCAGTATGTGCTGTGTTTCTTCTGTTCCTTTTTCCTGTTACGTATGTAGAGATAAGCTCTCTCTCCTATTGGAGAGAAATACCTCTCATGTATTTCTCTAGAAGATCTCAAGCCTGAAAGGATCATAATTCTTGTTTTCATTTTACAGTATTTTTTGTAAGAGAAAAGCAATTTGGAAATGTCACATATTCGGCTGAGAAAAAACTCCCTAGCATTTTACATGAAAAGGTATAGACATTAGTGTACAAAATTCTTGGTTTTATCAGTCCTATCTGCAGATGAGTTCTTTGATATTCTGTAGTTTGGTTTGATATTCAGGTTACATTACATACCAGACTCATCTCTGTTCTGTCAGTTAATCAAAGAATGCCTTTGCTGTTCACAGAGTTAGCTTCCCACTGCTCTGTCTGTCCTGTCCTTACACCTGGGATTAAAACTAATATTCATGTCAGAGAAAAGAGATTTTTAGTTACTGCAGCACCAAGCTTAAAATGTAAGAGAAATCCTCTTGGAGAAAGAGGAATAAAGTGTGAATATGTGGAATAATTTGATGAACTCTGTTCCTCCTAAGATTGTTGTGAAAATTAATTTCAGTGTTTCCACCATGAATTTGGTTCAGGTTATTACAGTATTTTTTCTGATCTTTTTTTTTCAGCCTTAACAAAGCTAAAAAATCAGGTAAGGCTGATTTTTGTCAGCTTAAGATAATGTAAGACTTCTTTCTGATATAAGAATGGACTTTTTGTTATCTGTGAAAGCCTGAGTAGTGTTTTAAAAAGCACTTGTCTGTGCATATGCATGGAACAGAGAAGCAGCTGGAAAATAGATAAAAATCAAAAGGAAGGTCTTTGCTAACAGCTGTTTTTATAAATAGATTATGCTGTAAAAATTGCTTTAAAAATTAACTTTAAATTTTTTTCTCACACCCATGACATCCAGCAGGAACAAGAGCCATGAAATGTAAGTAGAAAGTCTGTAACTCCTTGAGTTTGCACAGCAACTCTAGCTCTTCTGTAGCTGAGTATCAGAGCTGTGCCTTCTTGCTCACCAATCTACCACCACTGGGTGCTGCAGCAGCTCTCAATCCAGCCAACTGCAGAGACAAAATCATGGACATTTTAAACAATGCACTAACATGAGATAAAGTGGTTGACTGAATTTTTAGCCACCTTCACAGCAAAGTGTTTGACTAATTAGTAAAGGAACTACCTTGGAATTTTTGACTGTCCTGAAGGCTTCCCCAGGCAGCTCCTGCCATGCCCAGAACAATTTATGTGTTTTAATATATTGATTATCAGCTGGGCAGGAAATGTGGACCTTCCAGGAATTCCTCAGCTTAGAAAATTGATAAAAGTGTATACAAATACTCTTTAGCCCACATACTCTAAGCTCTCCTGCATTATATTCATGCAGCACATTTGCCCTCCTGACAAATAGATATTGATGATAAATAGATATGATACAAATGGAAACTGAAATGTCAGTAACTCAGACGAAAGTATCAGCACTCTTTATTTTTCTTTCTCTTTCTCTTCATTAAAATGTCATAATCTTCTCTATTCTCCATTATCTCTATGAAGACTACATAGATTTGGCACATAAAAATGTTTTTTATCATGGAGATTTTCTTCATAGCACAGTGTCCTCATTTCCTTTTTCCTTGACTAATTCAATGTCAGACACACTCTCTGTTTACCTTGTCCCAAGCCACTACATTTTTACCACATTGGGGAGCATAAGCGCTACTGATAGTTCTAGTGAGCTTTATTTGAATTTTAGTAGATTTTTTTTTTTTTAATTTATAGCATATCTTACATCTCCTAATATATTGGTAAGCACTTTTTTATTGGTATTGTTGAACTTCAACCATAAATTGAAAGAGACAATTGAAATATGCCATTGGTATTTCTAGATAAATCCTAAGTTACGGGAAAACCTGTGATAAAACAGACAGCTAGTAATGATATGATAGTGCCTTATATCTGCTTGGAACTTCTATAACACACTGTCTTTCACCAAAAATGCCAGAGGATGGACATACAAATGGCAACTGTGGACAACAAAAGTAGCAAAATAGTGAGATTAAGGAACTCCATTTCAGAACTAAGGGTATTTGAGTTTATTTTTCTGGCTGTGAAATGCAGTATTAAATAAATCCCTTGAAGTCATATTCAAACTCTGAGCACAAGTACTTCCTCTTCTGTTTCTGAGTAAATTGGAAATGATTAAAATCTAGGCATCTTTTTGCATTGAAAGTTATTCAAATTTTCCCAGAGCTCGTTGCTGATGTTACATCCTAATAGGATGTCTCTTTGTACATCTGAAGTACCTGAGTCAGTAGATATGCCTAGAAATTGCCCATAGAATTGATTTCTAGGCCCTCCGCAGAGCAGTGACTACTTTTTTGTAAAAGCATTCTGCTGTTGTGGCCCTAGTCTTGCTGCCCAATTCCCACCCCCTTTACAGGAGCTAAGAGTTGGTGTTTTAGGGGTTACAGTCATAGTGCCAGGTTGATGGTTGGACCGGATGGTTTTAAAGGTCTCTTCCAAACTTTATGATTCTATGAAAACCCTGCCCTAGAAGCACGAGTGCAATTGTCTCATGTTGAGGAGAAGTATGAATTAAATTGAGTTTTCATCCAAATGGGATCAGAAACACTGAGAGCAGGTTTCCGTCAGCTGTACTAAGGGAGGATGTCCAGTGTACAGCTGCCAAGTGTGAAGGTCACCCTTGGCTTCCATGCTGCTGTCGCTCAGAGCTGCTGCTGCTCAGCCAAACGCTCTTGTCCAGAGCTCCTCCTGGAGGTGTGTGCTTGCTGTCTCTTCCCAAACCAGCACAGCTGTGGATATGATGCTTTAGTCTGGCAGCGAGGCAGATTGGTGATGATATGTGGCAGGGGTAGGCTTGTCTGGAGAGGGACCCTGTAGGCTGTTGTTAGGCATGCCCCCAGAACAGCAGCTCAAGGGAGACAGGCTGCCTAATGCATACAACTGGGTACTGCCAGAGAAACTCTTTCATAGGCTGCCTAGTAACTACTTACATAAAAAGACTTCATATCACTAAAACAGAACTAGTTCCTTATCGAGAGATATTTATAGGGATGCTTGTAACATTTCAGCCATGCTCTCACAGATGGCTTCTTGATGTCTCATTCAGGCTCACTCATCTTTCTCAAACTCATAGCAACAACCTCTGGAAAGGCAATTTCACGTATTGTCTGGGTTTATCCTGTGTAAAGAGCCTTCCAGGCTCTGACCAGTGCCTACCTCCATGCTATGGAAAAAAAAATCTGGGATACATCTCAGGCTCTAGAGTTCATCCCCATTTGAGTGCACTGAGAGCTTTTGACCTTGGCCAACACACATCTGCAGTACTTACACAACATTAACAAGAACATGTTGCTCCTTTGGTGCTACTCTGGAGAAGATGAATCTTAGTCCCTTTTTATTCTTGAGCTAATGGCTGAGGAGCAGACACATATTGGTCCTTAATCCTCAGAGCTTTTTCCCTTTTCTTCAATGTATTGTTAGCACTTAATAAATAATAAATAACTGCTATGTTGGTGTCTCTTTAATGAACTGAGCCTATAGTCCCAATGTGCAGTAGCTGTGCATGCACATCTCCATATGAAATATTAATGGTTATGTTATGTAACTGAAAAATGGAGTGTCAAGGAGTCTTTGGGACTCTTGCCTGAGAGAGGATTTGAAAGGAATATGAACAGCAGAGTTTGGCCCCGGATTCATAAAAGTGAATTGATCAACAGTAGAGCATCATTTTCTATTTACTTGATAAATAAGTTCAGCCTCCAACAATCTGAGAGAAAATTCAAGAAAACATAACATATTTGCTTGCTTATGAAGCAAGCAATTGCTTTAGATAAACACAAGCTGAATGCAGATAACTGCTGCTGTATTTTATAGCACCAAAGACAGAAAAAATGCCCAGAGTGACAGGGTCACAGCTAAAATTCTTCCAGCTCCCAGTGAGACCTGTTTGGTGCATTCCTAAGTCTCACAGAACTGAGCAATCGCTCTGCTTCACATTGCTACTGACTCCCTCACAAGGGGAGGGAGGCACAGTATCAGGCTCCTCCAGCCACCTTCACGAGGGGAGCAGAGCATCAGAGATGGTCTGTGCATTGCTGGGAGCCAGGCTGTACACACAGAGCAGTTTGGCTTTTTGATATTGCTTGGAAGCATGTGCTCTCTCTTCTCTTTAGCACGCCGACTCCTGGTCTGCTGAGCCCCAAGCCCTGTGTGAAATATGCGCATGCACAGGCAGGGCATGAGAGGGAGAAAGAGTCAGCTACCGTTTACTAAAGCAACAGAGGAATAAATGGAGTCAGGGATGGATTTGGGAGGCCATAGAAGAGAGAGAGACGGAGATGCAAGGTGCTGAAAAATGGGCTACATGCGAGAAATGGAGTGAGGGCAAGGGAATAAGTGGAAAGATTGAAGAGAAACTGGAGTGAGAACTCAGGGACACCAGAAGGAGGGAGCATAATAAATGGGTATATGATGAGATATAAATGAAGAATGGTGAGGGGAACAGCTGGGAAAACCAGAAGACAGCTAATGGACTATTTCAGCATCTTTTAGGAAGGGCCTAGAGGGAAGCTTTTAGAGTTTTAAAAATTAAATAATCAGAGAAATAGTGGTTATATTGGTTTTACAGGGTGTTTTTAGGAAGAAGAAAGCAACCTAGAGGGACTACCCAGCATTTGGAAATTTTCTAATTCTTGAAGATTCTAAATCCTCTAGGTATTTTAGTCAATTTACCATGTCAGTCATGGACTGTTTCCTAGTATCATTACATCCACAGTACTTTGCTTTCTGCTCTGTTTTTTCCTACAGCAGAGATTAATAATACATGTTTTTCTTTCTTGCAGTTATTCCTTTTTTTTTGTTTTACTTTTAACAATCCTATTTTTTTTTCAAGGAAATAGGAAAGTTTTTGTCGGTGCGGTATTAAGAATAAGAATTCTGTGGATCCTTAAGAATCAAAGATCCACTGTACTGAGATTGCAAGACACAACTTCACGGCTTGGCACTTCCTTTTAGTCCTGTGTTCCCATTCTTCTGTGGAAGCATGATAGATTAAAATTTAAATTTTGAAAACCTTTGAGCCTTTGATTAATGCCTTTTCAACAAAGTCCTCTTGTTTATACTTTAGGAACATGCTTAAGTTTCTTTGAAGTCAATAGAATTAGAAAAGCTCTGACAAAAAGAGATAAAGGATTTGTTTTGTTGATGTATGCAGGCATATAATTAGCACAATTTTAAGTACAAATCTTCATGTAGATTATTTGGAACAAGAATGTCTGTAATCTATGTAAGAAAATAGTAAAATCTAAACTAACTTGAAGATCTTTCATACTGGAATAAAGAAGTGCACACAGTCTTTTTTCCTGATGTAATGCTCACCACTCCTTATGTTGGTACAAATCTGTGTTTCAAGCATGCCTTTTCTAGTTTGCCATCAGCACATTATTATAAACAAGGCCAGCTTCTGAGAGGTGGACACAATATCCTGTGTTTCCTTCACAGGTGAACATGATTTCAAGCAGCAGATTTCAGTCTCAGAGAGGCCACATGATGTTGCCATGCTCCATGTTGGTTGAGGTAGGAAAATATAGTAGATACATTGCTTAGTTTTTGGGTGTATTTTTTAATAAAATACTCTCAGCAACTATAAATATGTTTATGTTTATGGAATGCTCTCTGCTAGCAATCACTTGTGGCAGCTGGGAACAAAATTCCTGTCCCTGTGATATTCTTTCATGAGAGGGAATGAAGTCCTTATGCCTGCAATTAAATTTTAAGTGATTGTAATGTTCCAAAGTGCCAGAATACAAGGAAGTGAAGTACCTCTGAGCTGGACCCATAATTTTGGTGATTAAATCTTAATAATACTCTATAAGTCTACAATTCTTTCCATTCTTAAACCATATTACTTTTGAGAGTTGCATCTTGTGGAATCCAATAAGATACTGCTATGAAGGAGAATGTAACTCTCCATAGGCAGGTTTTAACAGAGTAACTCAGTTTAGAGTTGTTGTGTTTATTTATATTGGCAGAGGTTTTGTTCTCATTTTTTGAAAGCCATTTATACGTCCAAAACATTCAGATCACGCAAATTTCAAGCAACATTTTTCTTATCTTTTAGTGCATGCTAATTATAGAGAAAAATCTTGATGGTTCTTCTCAATTTGCCAGCTGACTTGGTATGAGGGAGCCCGAGGGAAATAATTAAGCTGTATTTTCAGCACAGTCTTTCCTGACTTGCATGTGCACACTGGTATCATTGGATTCTGTGGACTGCAGATCAAAGTGGAACCTCTTCAGTTGCACGTTTCTTAGGCTGAGTGAGAGTGGGGTATCTGCATAAAATTTTCTGCTCAGCCACAGACTCATGCACTGTGCTGAACACTCGTTTGGGCCTTACTGCAGAGGCAATTAGCTATTGTTATCCCTGGGTTTCAGGCCATCAGGTGTTCTAGGGATTTCAGTGGTGCTTCAGAAGTAAAACTTGAGGAATTTTAAGATTTCCACGTGAATCTAGTTCCTAGACTCTGCATCTTGGTACTTATCTCCTTACCTCATACTGGCACTGAGAAAGCAGTGTTTTTATTCCTGTGGGATGCATAGATCCTTCTGTGATATATTTAGGGTTATCTAATAAATGGAGAGTGAGGGATGTCATAAATTGAGGGAGAATATAGCAGCGTGTCAAGCAGAAGTTTTTTATGGTGTAAACATTATGACTTATATGACCTTTCCTAAAGAAATTCTCATTCTCAATGGAGCCATGGAGCCTTCTTTGCCTTTTGAATTAAGGTGTTTAAGGTTTTTTTATCAGCACATCCTGGAAGTTATTTCATGTAGATAGAAAATTGCTTCATTGTCTGGCATTATTTCTGTCACATAATTTCAGCAAATTTTGTAACTTGGCAATTTACATTCACTGTTTTCAAGTGATGTTTGTGATCCATTCTGACACAAATCACTGCAGATCCACTGGCTTTTCTTGCTTGTGCTATGTCACACTGAGACAGCAGCAAGACTCATGGCCTCTGTATCATCATGTCTAATGGCATTAGGGGATCCAAAACTCTGATGATGTCATGATGCTGTTATATAAGTTTGTCATGAAATTAATTAGGGAGATCGTATGGAGCAACTAGACCTATAGATGGGGATTAGGAAACATGATTTCTTCCTGTATGCTGGGGGGAATTAGTTAGCCTTGTTCCAAATCTGGCATACTTTGGAAAATCTACATACCCATTTGATAAGACACCCAGGTAGAAAACAACAAATATGTTGAAGCAAACTGTGTTACAATCACTTGTTATAATCATTGTTGTCTAGGATAAAAAGGTGATCCAAACGTTGTGTCAGCTGTAGTTCTTTTTTTTAAAGCAGCTGCATAAGACAAGTATGCAGAATTTGCACATCTGGGTTTAGGTATTTTGGTGATTAAAAGGCCTGTGAGCTTCCTCAGCCTTCCTTTAAAAGCCTCATTATGTGTCCTCCTTATCATTAGAATGGAATAGCAGCCATGAGGTGCCAGTGGCAGCAGTGGTAGCTCATTTGGTGATGATTGCTTGGGATGACCCGATGTGTCTGCAGTTTATAGGACTGGGCTATGTCAGAGAAACTCTTTATTTGCAGAGGCACAGCAGTAATTAAGTGCCTACTAAATATGTGGCTTTGCCAGCCTGTATTTCAAGTATCTTTTCTCTATGGAACCCAGTATAAATCTGCTTTTCTGAAAGTCTGCCAGTTTTTATTGTCATGACTATCAGAGTATTTGAGAAGGTGTAAATGGGGTGTAGGATATTACACTGGACTGTACACAAGTCCTAGCTTGCTTCTCAGGGAAGAGTGTCTGAGGTGCTGTTGCTCTCCATGCCACTGATGTCCTGGCAGCACTTTCTCCAGAGCTCTCCAGAAGTGGGTAAAGAGGGGCTTAGCCCTCAGCCAGGGCTTGGGGCAGCACAGTGGAATCTGTGTGATGGTCACTAAGTTCTTCAGTCCAGCAAGGAGATGTGAATGTGCTTATTGGAAGTTACCGCAGGGAATAATCACATACAGGTTAATCAAATTATATTTCACTCTCCTCAGAAAAATATTACTTTTTCATGAACAGCCTGCAGGTTAGGAGTAAAAGAAAAGGTGGAGATCTGAGTGATTTACATTAGAGGAATACTAAGAGTAGTTTCTCTTTTGCAACAAGGCAGAACTAGGTTTTCTGCATTTCTTAGAACTTGCTCACAAGCATAGCTCATCTGCTAAGTAATTTTGTTATAACAGGTAGATCTACTTTCTGTGCTCTTGCCCTTTTTAAGAATATTTAGTGAAATTTTTTCCTAATTAATTTCTAACCTTGTGGGAGAAATTGTCTAAGCAGATGTACAGAAATTTCCAGGGATAAGAAAACCAGGGTGTCTGTTTGATTGTTCTTGTGATACTAAGCTTTATACCTTTCAGAATGTCAGCTTTTCTTCACTAAACAGTCTTATAAATTACTACTCTCAACATTTCCAAAAATTTCTGTCCTATTTAATTCAGAAATTATAGAAAAGGTACACCTGGCTATTCTGTCTTCTGTTTCAGATTCTTTCATTAGTCTGTTCAAAGAAATGAACCTCATTTAATCAGTTGATCCTAGTGGATAGGACTAGAAGTTTATATCTGCTTAGCCAAGCTGGAGGAAAGAATGTAAGTTCTGTAAGTCTTTGCAAGCTCAAAGCTGAATCTGCACATTTGGGCTGTACAAAACCTGAGCTGTACAAACATCTGTTATGTCCTAGCACTTTTAAGAGCTCCTGCTGATTCAAGGCATCATTTATACACTCTCTTCTATAACTTGTGTTCTGCATCATTGAATTCTAGTGGTATGTTGTAACATTTGTTTATTGTTTTCTTGTTAGTACCATTTACATTAAAGAAGTTAATGTAAGCATTAGATTTTGAGATTTGTCTCCTAAAAGCCATACAATATCAGAAGTTAGCTTCTCCAGCACTACCAACTCATGCAGCTGTTATGACAGACCATATATTTAGATTCCAAAGTTCAATTTTCCTTTAACCTGAGTTTTCCCTACCTTGCATGTTGTTATGCAAAACCTGGATTACATCTTTATTTATTATTTTATTATTGATGTTTTAACTCATGTGTTGATAAGTGAGTATTACATGTATGCTGAATTTAAGTGAGTATAACATGTATGCTGAAAACAGATGTCCAGGTAGCAGCTGTGAGGCAAGCTTAGCTCTCTGTCTTTTAGGGAAATACCTGGGACGAGGCAGTTCCCTCTCTCACTGCCTGCTGGACTCAGCCTTAACTGCCCAAAACCTGATGGTCTCAACTTGGAACTTCTTAGTGTCACCAGTTGCAAACTTTTGCTGATCTTTAACACTTCTGCAATTTTAGGCTTAGGAATTGTCACACTAGAATAATTAAGTGTATTATTATCATCTATGAATTTAAACTATATTATAATTTTTTCCCTGGCTTTCACTTTTTTCCCACTTGTGTCAATAAGTATACTCACTGGAATCTCTATAATTTTTTCACCTGTTATTAACTTTTAGAAATTTCTAAACTTACCTTTTCTGAATGAAGGAATTACACTATTACTGACTCTGGCAGTGGGCAGGTGCTTTAATATATGTACGTATGAGAATATTGACTTCTGTGGCCTTCAGATATGTCATCAACCATGTATCTAAATTTTGTGAAAAAAATTTATGTGAATGTGCCAGGAACTTCTGAATTCTTAGCAGAGAGCAATGAACTGTGCTTAGCTACACTGATTGGCTTTGTCCTTTTTAGGGTTTTTTGGGGGGGATATGTTTTGTAGCAATACAGCAGAATCTTATTTTTATGTTTCTCAGGAGATGCTGAGTGACATTTCTCCCTGACTTGGATATACCCTCTGCAGAGTTCTTTATGCAATTTACTCTCCACTGAATTGGGAGCTTTTTTATAGCTGAGAATCAAGATGACTCAGAAAATAAAGAGCTGATTCAACAGCAGAAGGTCAATCTTAGTTTCTCCTTTACCCTTTGGATTCTAAGGATTTGTTTTCTGTCTAAGAAGGACATAATTTATATTCTCTCTCTTTTGCAATTTTTCTCATCCAACCATTTTCTTCTCCTTCTTTTTCTTTTCTTTCTGTTTCCAATATCTAAGTAGCTTTTCAACAGTTTTAAAAACTGGCCAGTAAGCCCTCTAGCACAGCTAAAACTAGTTGTGTGAATTTGTGGTGATACTGGAAAGCCAGCAGTGAGTATTTCACCCCACCCTTCAAAATAGCCAGCCTTCAAATTATCAACTTTTCAAATGACCTATATTTGAATTTATAACTCTGAAAATATATTTTTTCTTTCAATCTCAAATTTTAATTTTTTTTTTCAATTGACCTTAAAGATATTGCACTGAAGTGAAACACTAGATGTATGTACTGGAGTCTGCTCTTAGATTAATAAAGTATGGTTTCTGCTTCTGCTAAGTATTTTTTTGGTGTTCATTTATTTGTGTATTTATTTCTATTCCTAGGTTTTTAATTCCCTTTAGGCGTGGAGTAAGATTTTTCTTTTTCTTCAATGTGACATGAAACAGCACATGAAAAGGGCAGTGCAATTCTGAAATGTCATGCAGATTTAATTCAAATAATTTCTAATAATACTATCACATATTATTGATCTTGTCCCATGATCTAGCCCTTAAAGCTTTGCATAATAATTTGAATGCAAAATGTGAATCCTGAAAGGAATTGCAGTAAGTATGAATACTGTTATAATAACAGATCTTCCGTAAGAGTAATAAAAATATTAACAATCATTTAAAAATACATTCAGCTGTTAATTATTAAGTATTAAATTGTATCCCCATTCATCTGTTGTAAAAAAAGGAAAACATTTCAAAACAGTGTAGTGCTTTAAATACCATAGATAAATGTAAAATACTAGAACAGTATCAAATATATACAATATATACAAATATGGGATGGAATTAAGTTATAAGGATATTTAATAGAAAATAAATAAATAAATAAAATATAACTAAAAACTCTACTCCATAGCTTTCAGTGACTTTGCCAGTCTTTTGTTTAGAGTTTCTCCTTCAATTAAAAGTAGCCTTTTGGCTCATTTTAACTTAGGGAAAATGCACTTTTGACTGTCCTGTGTATATCTTAGGGCTTCTGGCACAAAGAAGTTGCTTAACAAAACACATGAGTTTTGAACTAGAAAGTGAATTGATTAGACAGTGTTTGTCATTAAATTTATCCAGATTATAGAGATCATCTTACAAGACAGCTCTTGTGACTGACTCTCCTCCTAACCCCCTTCCACAAACAGAAAAAAAAAAAATACTGGTCCTTTTAAAATCTTGCTGAATTTGATGCATCAATTGTCTGTCAAAGAGCATGGAGGGAAACTGTGAGAGTTTCCCATTCCAGTAGATTCTTCTTTTCCTTTGTGAACATAGCCAAGTTTACCAACCCAGATTCCGATCTTTGTGAAACTTATTGCCATGTACTGATTAGCCTAATGTCTTGGGTTGATGCTGAATTGTATCCCCATTCATCTGTTTAGCTCAGAAATAAGTTTTGCACCTTCAAAACTGGATCTGAGAGTGAAGGCGAAGCAGTGGAATGTCTGAGGCAATTGTTTTCAAAACACAAAGATAAGAGTTTTCAGCTTCCCTCACTCACGGCCTGTGTTGTCTGCAGTGCGGACAGAGAGCTCTCCTTTGCTTTTTCTTAGTTTTGGGCTAGCTGAAGCAGAAGAATTCTCCGGACTGTAATTTTGTTTCCTTTTTCTTGGAACTCTTTAACCTGCTCTGGACTCAAAACCCCAAAGGGCACCAGGAGCTCACACCTGTTGCCCCCCGGGCCTGGCCTGGGCCCGGCCTTTCCCAGCCCTGAGGGACTGAGGGCAACTGAGCGAGCCGAGCTGCAGCCACGGGAGAGAGAGACTCTGGGAATTTGTCATCTCTGCGGAGCAGCCAGAGGGTTTGTTGGTCAGTGTTGTTCATTTGTTGTGCTGGGGGGTACTTATCATGTTAAATAAACAATTTTTTTCCACTTTCCTCCAAAACATTTTTTTTTCCCTGTCCCAAACCAGCTGGGAGGAGGGGCGGTTCAGATTTGCTTTCTAAAGGGACTCCACCCGGATGTTTCTCCCCAAATTTGCCCTAAACCAGGACAAATACATTTACTGTGTTGTTCCTCTAAGGGACTTCTGGATTGAAATTATCTTTCATGGAAATAATTCCTTCACAATTCTTCTCAATTGCTGATTTCTATTATTCATTTTTGAAATGCTTTACAATGAAAAATATACGTGCCATAATACAGATCTGTTCTGTCACTGCTTGAAAGGAATAGCCTGCTGTTAGAAACTGGGGAGGCTCTGGTTATCTGTGTAGCATTTAACTTTCAAGAAGCTGCAACACATTTTATTTGACAATGCCCTGAAAAATTAAACTTCCAGCCATATCTAACAGGATGATAAACATTCAAAGAGAAGAGGATTTCAACATTAATCATTCACTGAGAGCAATGCAACTGAGAGAGAACAAGCTGATGCTGATGAAAAGCACTAACTGTGCTAATGAAAGATTTCAACGTCTTCTACTGACAAGGCAGGCATTGGAAAGCTTCTGCTGCTTCGAGATGGATAAAGCATAGTAATTCAATAAATGTTCTTTATTTTTAGTCTTCCCAATCAATTTCTGAGCGTAGCTCTCATAAGCAGCAGTAACACCCTAGTAAGCATTTGCACCTTAGCAGGCTGTTAAAGACTTGCGTAAGAGAGACCCAGATGCACCAAAATGTCCTGTGTGCAAGAGCTGTGTTGGTCATCTCAGGCAATGCAGGGAGAGCCACCTCCCCCTCGCTGCCCTTCCTCCCCTGCTGGCATGACTGATTGTGGTAACCTACAACAGGAGGCAGGTACTGTTCCCCCTGCTTTTCATACTGACTCTTTTACCTACAACAAAGGCAAGAAGGGAAAGTATCAAGGACAGTTGGATCCAAGTCAGCTGTACTCTGATGGAAACTAATTTCTGAATTATTTTTTTCTGGAATTGTTTCTAAGTCTGAAGATGTTCCCAGGCTTTTTGCTCTTCTCTGTAATGCAATGACTTTTTCAGCCCTGACTGTAAGAAATTTAGGGAGAAGAAAATTCCTGGTACCCATTGAATGCACTGTGGTTTACCTTTCCTGCTGGCTCCCCTACAAGAGAGGGCATAGTGAGTTTTGTACCTATAGAACATGAACATATAGTTGAACTTTCCTTTCTCTGGAGGATATTTTTAGACAGTGGAAGTATTTTCTAAGAACTTGTGTAGCATAATTACCACAATTAGTTTATAAGCTTTATTACTCTATAGTTCTTTAAAACATCCACGCTGGTGGTATTTTTCTTGATAACTGAAGTGAAAAGATTGTGTAGAAGTATCTATTCATTGCATAAAACTAGTGAGACTCAGTTACTGGTGCAGAATTAAATTGTTGTATCAACAGCAATGAAAATTTCTCCATCCAAGATTTTTTCTATCTTTGAAGAAGAGTATGTGACAAAATCTGCTCTGCATCCCCATTTACATTATCCTTGTTTCTGGAGCTGCTAGTTGCAATGTTATAGTAAATAGAGATATAAATGGAGAGTTCATGATTCAAACCTGTCTGGATGATATGCATTGTTTAAAGTCATACATAATATATTATACCTGCTTTACCTAAGCTTACTATTGACTTTGGCTATGTAATTAATGCCTGGGTAAGCTGGGAAAAATCTGATACTGTTCTCATTTCTGTGAGTTTACTTTTCTTTTTTTTGTTTTTGCTAGCTGGAAGTTTAATTGCTCCTAATAGAATGAAATACTGGACATTAAGATGACAAATAAGCTAAATAATTTGCTTAAATCCAGTTTGGATGCTGTCTAGTCACTGTAGAAGCAGTACTCAGCATGATAGATATTGGCATTGCTACATGAAGAAAACTTTAATGCCATAAAAATTATGTATCTTTTTAGTAACTGTTCTCTCAATTTCCCAAAGGTTTGGTTTTGGGCCATCTTAGGGAAAATAGGATTCTGCAGCCCTTATGTTCTCTTCTCAGGTCTCCTACTGATTTTAATTTCTCTAAATCATCAGAATTCCTATAGGAGGGGGGAGAAAGACCAAACACTAATAATATTTCAATGTCTTTCTATTTCAGAGCTAGTTGTACCACATTTACAGCTTTACCACATAGCAGTCTCTTCAAAGGAAATGAGCCTTGTATGCCTCTAAAAATGATAGTTGCTGTCAATATGAAGAGTTTAAAAACTGCATGATGTTTCAAGGGCATAAAAGTAGTCACTATGCAGTCATAACAGAAATGATATATGAATTTTAGTTCTGGTAGATACTAATTAATCTTTTCCCAAAATGAATCCTGAAGAGATTTCATGTTCCTTGGTTCTGTCCCAGTGATTCAGTGTTCTTACCCCTCTGTTACCTGCCAGGCCTGTGCAGAGCCAGGCAGCCTGTGCAGACTGAAATGCTCCTCACACTGTCCTGCTGCCACGTTGATCACCAGCTGCTTGCATGACTTGGTGAGCTGCTAACTTTTAAACCTTTTGCTCTGGCAGGAGCCTCCAGAATCCCCCAGTTACAGTATTTTCCCACAAGAAACCTGTAATTCCAATTTCTGATTTTCATGCCAACTTTGCAAATCCCTTTTTCCCCACCTTCCCTTCTCTAATTATTTTTCCCACATGATCACTTGCCACTTCTTTCTTTTAGTACAGTCAGTTGTCTGTAGTTAAGCTGGGCAGCTGGATGAATAAGGCACTGAAAGTGTAAGGATTTTCAGCAGCAGTGATAAGAATAAAGAGTTATGTATTAACCAAACAAGCATATATTTTGTTACATAAAAATTTGACAGTGTTCCCTATTATATCAGTGATCGACACATTCTAATCTAATAATTTTCTTATCCTTTAGCCTAACAGTTTGTTAAACAGAATGTTCTTAAATTAGGAGAGCAATCTTATGTAAGTTAATACAGCAGATCTTGAAAGCTTTGGTTATTAGTAGTTCGCGGTGCTAAGTTACCACAAAGAATATGGAAAAGTATTATTTTATTATTATTATGGCTCTTTGGTTTTCCAACTGTTACTTTCAGTTCAAGCTTCGCTTCTGAAAGCTGTAAGGGCTGTTGCCTTCTCTCAGAAGTGACTTTTTGATGCTTTAGTTACTTCCTTGCTGCCTTCATGAGTCTTTTGCTAATGCTTGACAGTATAGTTTTTGCCTGGAAGGTAATTATGTTGAGAAATTATGATTAAGTCAAAGGCATAATCTCTTAGATTATTTTTTTAAGAACCAATCCTCTAACAGGTTTTATGTAGCACCTTACTGGAGCACATATTTTTAGATATGAATTACAATAATCAAGTGAAATACAATAGGTTCCATGAACGACCTTTAGAATAGATAGTAACCATTAAGATTAAAGACAGCAAATCTCTGGGTTGGAGTAAATCAAATGTAATTCACAGAGCCAGAGAAAATTTCAGGTTCAGAGTAGGGCTGACCTCACTTTTGGGTAAGGTTCCTTAGAGCCTTGTAAATGAAGTTTTGAATATAATCTCCAAGGACAGAAATACCTTGATAGGAGGAAAGTATCTGAATAATGGAAATGAATGCTCCCTGCAGCAATTGTTTTGTAGGAACCCAATCATTTTGAGAAACACACAAATTTCAGTGTGAGCATGCCTAATGCCTTAAAAATTGTTGTCTTTTTAGTCCTGCTCTGAGCTTAGCCTTGCAGCCAAAAAGGTTAGTGTAGAGGAGATAACAGCAGAAGGTATGAGTTTCTCAAAGTGCAGAGGTGTCTGTCCTGCAGGGGGCATGGAAAATGTGGCTTTAAGAAACAAACCAGTACAGGAAATTCCTGTGAGGTGTACCCTCAGTGGCCTGGTGATGCTGTCATTCATAGCAGAATCCCAGGATTTCAGAAAGCTTTGTCTTTGTAGCTGACTTTTTTGTCACTTGGGTTTTCTACTTTCTTGAGTTTTCTGTCTTTGCTGCATCCTCATGAACAAGCTACAAAAGAAAGGTCATTTTTCAGAGGCACATGTGTGAAAACATGAATGTAACATGAATGTCTTGTGAATGTCTTGTTGTCAAATGAAATATGTGATACACATTTTTTGTATATCCATGGATCATGAATGTGGACGGATGCATGAGAGTACCAAAGAATAGGTCTGATGAGTATTATGAACTGGACTTAAAATACTTTAAATATTTAAAATTTTCAAAATAATCTAAAAAAAATAATCAGCTCTATTTCTTGTTTTTTTTCAACAATTACCTGGTAGCAATGGATATTGTTTGTAATTCTGTTTGGTAAATTCCGTGGGCTTGGGGTTTTTTCCTTTTCTCCATTCTCCACTGCCTATATATCCTTCACTTGCTCTTTCTACGCTTTTCATTGTAATTTTATGAAGTAACAGATAATGTCCAACTCAGGAATGGGATTTCAGGTGTAATGCTAATGGGAAATGTCTGGTATAATTTGTAAGAACATAAGTAGTTCTACGGCACAACTGCATGTGAGCTTACCCAGCAGAAACTGTTACAGAGGAAGTGTGGGACTCCTGCCAGCACGAGCTGCATACATTAAACTACAACCAGAGCTGGAAGCGTTCTGTGACTTTGGTGCATAATTTATTATATTAGTCTATTTGTCTTTCCCTTCTGAAAGAAAGTCAATAAGTGGGTCAATTTAATCTTACATCCAGATTTGTGCTAGAAAGTGAAGCCTTGTATTCCTTCTCTGTCCAGGATACAACTGCCAGTGGCCAAGCTGGTATAAGGAGGGAAGGAACTCTGTGAGTTTTGCTCTGTAACTGCCACTGAATTGAGGAATCATCAGACATGAAAGGAAGACTTCACACTTCCAAACAGAGTCCCATGCCAAAGCAACAGTCTAATTTCTTTATGCACTTTCAGATGGTTTTACATTTCCCCTCCTTAGTATTGCAAAATATTTTATTCTCCCGTCATGGTATGAACAAAAAGATAATGATAGCAAATATGCAGAGCTAAAAATTAGTCATAATTCTGTTGAAGTGTGGAACTTAAAAATGAGAGGGTGGATTCTTCCAGGTAGAGACCAGCAACCCTGGCCACTAAAACAGCCAGCGTATGAGTAGACAAGGACTGATTTTTCACACAAGTTTTCCTGCAAATGAACAAGGTCTCCTTCAGTTGAAACAGAAGTTTATCCCCATCTCTCTGGTAACTTCAGCTGTTGTTCATAGATTCCTGAGCAGTGTCTTTACAGTATCTGTAAAAACACTGGGGACTTCTAGGGTCCATTTTCTATAGGCAGCTGAACTGGGGGTGAGAGCATAAGGTACCTCAGAAAGGTCTCGATGAGCTCACCATTTCCTTCCTTCACACTTCTGGATTTTCTGCTTGATGAGAGTTTTATACTGACAGCATAGAACCTTGAGGAGTGGGAAAACATTTACTTTCAGTGTATCCCCTTAAAGGCACTACAGAATCTTTAGCCAATAAATTATCTTAATTAGTCTCACTATTTATAATAAAAATGTACAAAGGAGGAGGCAAACTACAGAGCAGAAAACTTTCATATTCAAATAAATGAAATTAATTCTGTAATATGTGAAGAGAGTTTTTGAACTGGTCTGCAAAACCTTCAGGCATTGTTCAAATGTCTGAACTAATTTTAGATTATGTACAAAATCAGCTGTATGAATACATACAGTGTCCTACACAGGGTAGGTCTGTATGATTTTTCTTTTTCCCCCACTTGAACTCTGCACCATTAATAGGCTAGTGCTATGTCAAATAATGTGCAGTAATCTGCTACATCAGTCTTTCAAGGTATCATTAATTACCTTGGGAAGTGGCTTTCTTTTATTACAAGAAATTATAAGAATTCTGTGTGAATGAAATGAGGTAGCTTATTTACATATTCTGAGGGTAGTCATATGATTTTTATTGAGCTAATTATGCCAAAGATTGCCAAGTTTACTGTCAGTTCATATAGCATTGCAGTTACCAAATCAGTGTCTATCAATGAAAATAAATTTGTAGCTAACTTTCTGAGCGGTAGGCTTTTTCCTAAATTTATCTTAGGAAAGATTATTTAATTATTATCTGAGCTTTCAAGTACCAGAGATTTATTTAATTTCACACTGACAAAACTGTGTCTCTATTTTTTTCATTATAAATAGTGGTAAATATGCTAATACAGGCTTTAATTCTGAGAATTAAAGGCCTTAGGTACATGGTGTCCCTCTGGTATCCCCAGTTTCTGTTATAACTTATGAAGAACTATACTTCTTAATTTGAATACAGAAAGCAGTTTGTAAAAGATTAATTATATTATTGATGTAAATACTGACTAGGCAACTAATGTGCCGTGTCTGCTGCTCATTATATCAAACCCCATCATTTCATTGCTGCCTTGTCCTCCTCCTCATTTGCTTCATCTCCATCTGCTCACTCTCTCATATTACTTGCGCTGCATCATATGAGGTACTCAAGCCTACTGGGGCAAAATGTTGTCTTCTATGAAAAACACGGTCCAGCTCTACATAATACTGCGATATAAATACAATAGTAATGCTTATGCTGCTACTAATTTAATATTTTTCTCTCATTTTGAGTCTTGGAAAGTATAATTCCTATTTTGGAGCTGGTTTATCTATGTGTAAGTGAAAGTTAAGAGTAGAATTGATGACATCTCACTGTAGCACTTTAAAAGCAGGGTGCTAGTATAAGCTAATCAACAAAGCTTGTGTCATTACTCTTACAAGTGGCAATATAAGAGGCTGGTATTTCTTAGGATGTAATGAATGGCATTTTCAGAAGATGATTCATCCTGCCCCAATGTAGTAGAGCTTAGTCACCTAATGGAGTTGTCTCTGTGAACTACATACTAAGACCATAGGAAGAACTTAAATTTAGTTCCTAACTTTTTTGAGTCATACTGCAAGTGTTCTGGGCGAGGCCCCATTTCTGATTCTGTGCTGATGCTGCTCCAGCTGCTAGGAAATTATTTTTATCTTGCATTATCATGGTCCTATAAGCATAAATTTTAGCAGTAAATGTCCTGGGTTTTAGGACTTACATCACAGCATATCATTAAACAATTTACTTTATCAATTAAAATGTCCTTTTATTTGTTTCCTAAAAATATCTGTAGAGATTATAGTTCCTTCTGTCTCTTCCCTACTGCGGTGCCATCAACACAGATGCAATATTCCTCTCAGAAAGGGCTGGGTTAGTGTATTAGGGTAGCAGTGTGGAGATGTAACAGTGAAACAGTCATGGGGCTTCAAGCAACTGACACTCTGATGAAGCAAGAAAGAGGTAAACAGGAAAGATAAAAATAGTGGGATGATTTTATATTAATTCTTATTTTCCTTCCTATTGAGAAGGCTTTGTTGGGTTGGCTCTGTTTCTCTACTACCATTTGCCAGAGCAATGTTTTATAACTAGAAAATACAATAAGCAGTGGTGATGTAAGCACATTAGTGAATTTGGTTTGGAATTGGAAATACCTCTTTGTAATAAAGGCCATGATTTCAAAATATTGCAAAATAGTGTGTCTAAGGTTTCTCTTTGTCTGCTCTGCTCTACATTGTGCCTCCTGAGCTGAAAATCCACTTAAAATTAGGTAGCAAATGAAAAGAACAAGATAAACCTATGAGGAGCATCAGGGGAACTCTTGCTCTGAGATCAGTCAGTTGCACTGTTCCCAAGGAAGTTAACTTCAAAACAAGTCTGTCAGTTATCTGATTTTCAGCTGACAATTTAATGTATGAGTAGCCTTCTGAAACAAAAATTGTGGGTTCTGGGCTTTCCTCTGCCATTCTTCTGTCATGCATATCACTGTGGTTGCAGAATATACTTAGCTGGTTGCATTAGTCACTAAGGATTGCATTCTTATGCTTCTATATGTTTGATCTAATATATGTTTGTATATTCAACTGTGCAGGCAATAAACATCATGTTCATGATAATAAAAAGCTATCTCTGCTTTTACTTGATCAGCTAACTGAGGTACATTGGTACATCTGTAAACAGAAGTTGGTTTGTGATAGCAAAATGCAGGACTATTTTATCAGCTGTTTTATGGGAAAACATTGATTTTCCTCGATGCAAATTTTTGGAAAGAAATAGGCCACCAGAATCTCTATGGGGCATGAACTCAAACAGAGCTGAAGAGCTGAGTCTTGTGCTCAGTGCAGTCTGGCTGTTGACTTTTGTCTTTGGATCACGCCATATGTCCTAACAATGAGGATGTCTGAATGCAGTTCCCAGGATTACAATTTTTATATTTATAGTACTGTGTATTAGATTGTGCTAAAGAAATGGGGAGAATAAAATTTGCGCTAGGCAGAATTCACCACAAGATGTCTCATGTCTCACTACAGATTTTTCACAAAAGTAGGGAGATATCCAGCTAAGTCTGGGGAGTGCAGTGCGAATGACATGATTTAGATTCTTCTGGAGAGTGTGTTAAAAGCACATAAAAATAGACTGGATGTGGAATCCAGACATGAAGAGCATGTTCTTCAAGGGCTGATTAAAAATAAATGCATGGAGACTAACATCACTGAATATTGAAAAAAATGCTCAAGAAAGGGAGAAAAAATGAACAGTTAAAGCCAAAGTACAACACTAGAAGAATGATTACTCATTATGAAACAGGGTGCTCTAATCTCATTTTTTATTTCTTACTGCCTTTACTATATAAGATAAGTGGATTCTATGGCTGAAATGTCCATTAAGAGTGTTTTCCACCCTTGTAATATTTGAGATGGGGTGTGTACCTTTAAGTAACTATTTTATCTTTTGGCTCTGGGAATCCAGACTAGAGCCCACACATGCATGAATCTGTATAAGCCTTGGGCACAGTTGTCTATTCTTATGTGTATTGCTGTATATGTATTTTTAAATAGAACTCTTTTATGTTCCTATGTGTATGACTTCTCTCAGCACTGGTGCAGACTCTCTTCTTACTCTAAGATGTTACTTGAGTGCGGATAAATTCAAGGCCAGCTATCAATTTTTTTTATAACTGCTAATTAAAAGCTTTAAGTGTTGTTTTCATAGCTTTCTATATAAAAAGACTACGTATTTAAATTCCCAGGCATTGTGTGACCTGCGACCAGAAATGAGCCAGAGCTCTAGCTGATTGTATCAATCAAATGCATCTCATGTATCTGATGACCCAAACAAGCAGATATGCTCAGGATAAGTGTTATGTATTGACAAGTTTCTTAATATAAATAAATACACTAGAATTATTGAGTTGGGGGTATGTTAAGGAATCTAATTTTAAACTTTATGATGGACTCTTTTGCTAACATGTAACTACGACGTATCTCCAAAACTACTGCCATAAAATTGTCATGGCAAACCATAGAGCAAAAATGAAGAATGATTTTCTTGTAAAAATCACAGAATCACACAAGAATGCATGGAGGCGTTTAAGGAAGGACTGGATGTGGCAGTTAGTGCCATGGTCTAGTTGGCGGGGTGGTTTTAGACCATAGGCTGGACTCAATGGTCTCAGAGGTCCTTTGCAACCTAACTGATGCTCAGCTTCTCTGATTCCATGTTGAGGTCTTTCCCACCCCGGCCCATAGAGGCGATCCGTGTGCCTGCCCGGGCTCGCCCGAGCTGTGGCTGTTGCCCGTGGCGGGGCCGCGTCCCGCCGGCTCCGTGACGGGACGGGACGGGACGGGACGGTGCGCGCCTGCGGAGCTCCCCGGCCCCGCGCACGCCCGTCGGGCAGGTGTGTGTGTCGGTGCAGAGGGACCCACGGCGGCCCCGCAGGAGGCGGGGGAAGAAAGCGCGGAGGGTTCCCTTACCCCTCACGGCCCCGGGGCTGTGCCGTGGCAGCCGTCCGGGGGTCGAGCAATCCCCTTCCCCGTCGGGTCCGGCGCGGCCCCGGCTCCCCAGGCGGGGCGGAGCGGGGCGGGGCCGCCCCTGCCGCCGCCGCCAC